>JZKD02S1673320.1:95092-158182 GCA_000966675.3 Picea glauca
GACAAATAATCATCATAATCGAGTAAGAGATCTCAACCTCAAAATTCGAACCAAAACCCTAGACATTTTAGCATTGGATTCTCTTAAGGAATTCTATGATTTGGTGAAACTTGACTAAATTTCCCTGCTTACAATACATCCAGGAGTAATTGAACGAAGAGGGCAGAGAACCAGTAATTTGATGATTATAAGTACACTGACACATCAGGACCAGCAAACAAAGCTTTTCCACGGACATATCAGGACCAGTAGTTTGATGATTTTAGGTACACTGACACATCAGGACCTTCAAAGTAAGCCTTTCTTCAGACATATCAGGATATTTGAAGCCAGCCTTTTTTTCAGCAGTAGCAAGCATATGTCATCTCATGCGCCAATGATCTATGCACTATCCCCTTATGATTCCTACAAAGAACCTGAAAATTTCGATTCCCAGTGCTTCAAAAAAATGTGCAGTCCAGTCAAATTCAAACTCACTTTATCGCACACAAAATCCCTCAGAACGTTTATTTATCATTTGTCTGCTTGTAAAACTTCCCTTCAAAACTCTAGTGTATTGGATCACAAAAGGTGCAATCTTCTGTATTCAATAAATTAGACCTTTGATCTAAGATTTCTCTTATCAGATTGAAAGTTTCCCCAGTACATTAGCTTATTAAAAAGCTGGCGGAAAATGATGCATTAAAACCAATACCAAACAGAACAAAAAACTATATTTATTGTTAGAAAACCAATACCGAACAGAACGAAAAAAATGTGTTTATTGTTAAAACCAATAAGAAGAATTAAACCACTCATTGGATGATTGTGCTTACAACGATATACCTGGATCCACAAATCTACCCTCCCTTCAACAGCAGCAACCACTTGTCACTGCATGGCTTGATGATTCATTCCTACAAAAATTCTTCAATTTTGTGATTTCATCAAAGCTTCTGACTGGTTTTACAGTAGTTATTTCAAAACGTGCACAGTTCTGTCTCGCTCGACCCCAACAGCGAAGAAATCATCATAGTGATCCAAGGGTTGAATTCAACATTGTAGACTTCTGCAACTCTGACCTGGGCCGTTGTACTTGTGAATATGGGTCTACACCAAAAGATCAAACCAGCGTCTTAGGTAGAGGTACTCGCTTCCCATTAACTATAGAGAAGGCCTTCCATTGGTACCGAGCTGGCAAGCATTTGCAGCCTTTTCTGTAATAATTTATGCCTGAGACTTTAATCCTTGAATCGATTTTTGCCCCATTGGGATTATTCATGACATCTTGGCATCAAACCCTATATAGGTTACACCAAACAAACCCCAAGTTACCTAAATTTCACGCTGCAATTCCAGTGAACAGACCCACGGCATTCAATCAAAATCAACGCAGACATGTACGAGATTCACATTCGGATTATTGAAGCCTAAAACGCCGCTATATACTGAAAAATTTTCAATTTCTGTCGGAACCCATGATTCTATTTTCAAGAACAAAAATTCATCTGAATTGCACATACAAGTAACATTTTCTGCGCTTGAACAGAGTACAGAAATTAGGGTATGAATTACAATGTGGGCATGAGATTTCTGAACGTCCACGCGCCTTCACAGCAAGATTCCATACGTGAATGAGGGGCAGCCGGCGGACAATTGCCAACGCAGATGGCGAATTGAAACTGCAAAAACCACAGCAATCTGCGCTACCCCCAGAACACGCCACCGCCTGCTTAAATTTGAACGTTAGGTATATTGAGACCCTGCTTCTCCTCCTGCACGCCTCTCTTTTGCTTTTCTTTTACTTTGCAGCTCGCTCTGATCACATTTTTAGTTACAGTTAATGTTTGTCACGGAGTACCGACCACGCCGGATAGTGGGTTGTTTTACTCGCAATCATTGCTGTTCTTAATTATTATTATTTCTCACTTGTGGTTTTGGTAAAATGCCGTCTGGTTTTAATATTTGGTATTATGGTAGGTGTAGAACCGCTTTCACGTTTACTTTGTGTTCCACAGATTGGTACTTAACAGAGTTGTTCCTATTTTAAGAAGTCTGTAATTATAGGGAAGATGGTAAATGTTGATTATTTTTATCGCAAAAAAATGTGGAGGGTAACTTTTTGGCAGACACCACATGAAAGGAAGTAGTGTACTTTAACCACTACCATTTGGAACAATATTCACAATGTCATTTGTCAGCATTTATGGTACAAATAGTTGTTTTTTTCTTGTAGATATTGTTAACATTCATTTGAGATTTATCCACACCCACTCATTATAGTGACATATCTATATAGATTATGGTATATATAATTGTTGTTTTATATATATATATATATATAAAACAACAATTATTTATATTATTTATATTTATATTTATATTATGGTATATATAATGATTTTATATATATATATATATTATGGTATATATAATGGTTGTTTTAAGTTTTTATTTTTTCAAATATAAATATATAATTATTAATTTAATTTAATTCAAGTGATTGAGAAGAAAAACATTATTTTCTGTATAGATTCAATTTTTATAGATAATATGTTGGGATTTTAATAAGTATATTGTTGTAACAATTTTGAGTTTTATTGTTAATATTAATAATAATAATAATCTAATTTTGTGGGATAAGAGACCTCCTCTCCATATTACTAAAGTTTACATAGGTGTACATACTCTACTCCCCATACTACTGAAGCTTACAGAAGTGTACATACTATACTCTCCTGTGGATATGAACCTCTGACCTCTTAGGAGAAAACACTTGTTTACCTTGTGTGAAACTTTTCCCAAAATCTAGTAAGAATTATGTAAAAGTTATAGTTCCATCTAATTAATGGGAACTTTGAGGGTTTTACCCCATTTTAGAATCACCAATCATTAAAATTTCAAAAAATGAGTGGGCTAGGATAAAACTCTATCTTCGTAAAAAAAAAGGTTCATTAAAAATGTTAAGTTTGTCCACTTTTAAAAAAAAAAATGTTTATCTATTTATTAACTCACTTCAATATTTTTCCATTTACCTAAATGAATTGAGAATAATGGAAATTTAAAAAATAAATTTATTAAATTCCTATAACACAATAAATAAAATCATTTCCCTTTCCAAAACTAAATTACTACCTCTTCATCCCTAATTGGACTTTCAATAAAATGCATTTCCATTTCAATCTATATCTATATCACTTACTTAAAATAAAAAGCTTGGTACTTTTGTCAATGCAATATTTGATGAAATAGAATCCATTTTTTTAAGTTTCTCTTAAAAATTATTGTACATATCTACATCACTTACTTAAAATACTTAAAATTTAGAAAGCTTCATACTTTTGTCAATGCAAATTTTGATGGAATAGAATCCATTTTTTTAAGTTTTTCATAGTTTTTTGTTTTTTCTTTAAAACTTTCATTTTTTTTAAATATTTTTTTTACTTTTAAGCAACTTTATTTATAAAAATTATATTTTATCATTTAATTTTTTAAATCCATCATAATCATTCTAATATATAATTATTTAATTTAATAAATCTACATTAAAAAACACAACACAAAGTTTCCTTGGACTTGAGAAATCTACACAATAATAACTATTATTGTTTTTTTTTAATTTTCAATACTAACTATTGGACTAGAAAAATCTACCCAATAATAACTATCATTGCTTTTTTTTCTTTTTTAATTTTCAAAATACTAACTATTGGACTAGAAAAATCTACCCAATAATAACTATAATTGCTTTTTTTTTTCTTTTTTAATTTTCAAAATCCATAAGTGATACTTCCTCTTTGTCTTGTCATTTGTCTTTTTCTCATTGCTTAAAGGTTTTAAAGTCATTTTAGTTATTTTGTAAATAATTGAATGTGGTCTATATATATTGAAATAGTGTTTTATGATTTTAAAATTTATATTTTTTTTATTATTATGATATAAAAAGAAAGAAAAAAGAAAAAAAAAACATTAAATAGATATTAAAATTATATATAATTCAAACATTATGGTATAGATAATGTTAATAAATATCAAAATTACATGTGATTCAAGCATCATGATATAATGTTGGTTTTTTTTTTTTTTTTTAACATGGATACCTCTTATTTTTTGGTTTGACAATATCACTCTTAAGACATGTCACTTTGAGGATTTCTAGTTAGATGCCAGAGACACTCACCTTCATAATCGAATTTGGGCTAGTGATGAAAAATTCTCATTGATTAACCATTGAACCACAACTCAGCCGACATCATAATCGAATTTGGGCTAGTGATGAAAAATTCTCATTGATTAACCATTGAACCACAACTCAGCCGACATCATGATATAGATAATGTTAATAAACAGCGTACGAATGGACCAATGGTATGTAATAATTTGGAGAAGTTATACAATTGAAATTTATACATGACACGTGTCAAAACTCGCTAGTTCGATTAGGTTTTGAGGGTTTTGTTCTATAAAGCGGTCAAGGTTCGAAACTTACGGTAGTCAGGAGGAGACACCCAAAAAAATCTAGCCATGTTAAGGGTTGGTGTGGCATGGGCTGGGTGTGATCCCCGGGTGATTTTGACAACTTAGATGCCCGTGAATCGCGGTTTCTTATGTTAAATTTTCACTATGCTAGGCTCAAGCACATGTGTTTATTTCAATTTAGCATTACTTGAACCATAAACACTGCAACAATACATTAGCTACAACTACAGTAAACCAAGATCACAAGAAGAATAACCATGCACAAGAACACAAGAAATATCATGGGAAAAGCTTCTACACAAGGGAAGAAAACCCAACAATCCTTTGTTATATTCTCAAGAGAAGATCCCCCATCCACCACCAAACCTAGCACACAAAAGGGTGTTGCTATGACTGAGAAAACTAACTCTTAGAAAAGTGTGAGCTGCAGTTCTCATAATTTTAGACCTCAACTTCTGAAATCATGAGATGACACAATAATGAGTGTGATCCACAATGGGGATCCACCTTTATTTATACAATAATTGACACAACAAAATGTGTGTCTATTGCCACAATAGGGCCGACCTATACAACTTAATAATATAATAAATATAAATAATAATTACACAATAATAATTATCTTTAAATGGTGGGGTTGACTTGTACCCTTTACAACACAATTAGTGTTACAAGTAAATATTACACTTAGACAATACAAGGGATCCACACGTACATATGTGCTCAGCCACATGGACGTCATACTCAGTAGATCTCTATCTCAACTGAGTCCACGGGATAATCATTTGGAGTACCATCTCAAGCCTGACTCAACTGAGTCCGCAGGAGTACAAAGGCATGAGACCACATCGGCTCAACTCCCACACAAAGGAGAACGATACACCCATCACATGGGCACACCCAACACTGGGGGATGACTCAACTCTCACATAGAGGAGAATGATGCACCCCATCACATGGGCATACCCAACACTGAGCTCTCCCACAGGTCGACTCAACTCAGTCACAGAGGGGAACGTATCTTGGAGAATGTCACACGACGCTACAATCATCAACATCTTAGACCACAGACTAGGCTAGTCCACAAGGGTAACAAAAACGCTAACAAACAGAAAGAAAAAAATAAATAAATAAATAAATAATTATACATGACACTAGAATTATGATTCATAATGCTTATAAGACAATATCATATCGATATATAATGTATAATAAAATGATAAAACACACATAATTTAAAATATGATCAACACCCTTAAAATGTGAATACCCTAATCGAACCTGATCAATATAGGTTATAATGATAACACTATGATCGCCAGCTGTTGTAACAAGGATTTGTACCCGATACTAATCACCTTATTGATTGGAACTTGATTCGGGTGGAACCAGAAGGAGATATGCCAGTACAACCAGTTTCCATCCTAGACAGGAAAGTCGAATAGTCATTGTATTGAGCAGTAGACTCGCCCTCCTTTTAGATATTGACCCCCAGAAAGAAATTGAATCGTTTTCATTCTCTGTTTGAAAAGCATTTAAAGGTTGTTCCATTTTCAACATTTTACTGCGCATTTGGTCGTATTAATCTTATTCATTTAGATTTCCAACTTCCAACTTTATTAATTCAAAATAATAAAATATATTCTAAAATCGTTATAAAGACTTAGCAAATGTAATTTAGTATATTCTAAAAGATTAATTTAATCAAATATTATCAATATTTTTAAACATTAAATTAATTATATCTTAACAACAAATGTAATTTAGTATATTCTAAAAGATTAATTTAATCAATCATTATCAATATTTTTATCCATTAAATTAATTATATCTTAACAAATGCTAAACCTGAATTCCCTTCTCTAAAACACATTAACTTACACCTACAATTTTAATAAAGATACTCTGTATAAACATAAAAAAATCTCATTATATCATTTAAATTTCCTTACATCCTTTTCTTTTTTTTGGAAAAAAGATACCAAAAAATACATAGCGTAACGTACATGTCGATGTGGATGTAAACTAAGTAAGAAACAATACTGTCCAACGAAAAATGCGTGAAAGTATTCCTTACTCTATATCTATATGGTATGCACATGCTTTGTGCATTTATTCCTTGCTCTATATGCTTTGACCCTCTCACGATTTTGATTTTCCTAAAGTTTTTACTTTCCCATCCTTCCCTCATGGGATATTTTCACTTTCTCTTGGACCTATTCCTATGGGAAACTTACAGATTTTTTTTTGTTTTGGATTTATTCACATCTTTTATATTTTGTAAGTACTTAAGAGATTGAAACATCAGTCATGTTAAGTAGTGAGTAAATCAATACGGTAAACTTTAAACTTCAATCATGTTAATCAACTTTTATTAGTTGGTTAATTTGGAATGAGTGTAACAAATCAATTTTTGAAGAGTTTAACTCTTCAATTCAGGCAGTGATTTATAAGATAATGGCATTATAAAATAGAATTAGTACTCTTTTGAAGGTAGACTTCCGAGAGATATATTGATCATTCATCAAAAGGATTCTGCAATAGCATGGTTCGACGGTGCAACACAAAGAGATGGCAACTTGTATGGTGCAGGTGGTGTAATAAAAACTTTGGATGCTACAGTGATAAGATGGACCTTCAATTGTGGCAGAGGAACCAATACAAGAGCGAAACTTTTGGGAGCATGGGTCACTCTCATGCTAGCAAATCACTTGTCATTATCCCGCATCCACGTGTTGGGAGATTCCAAAGTAGTTATTGAATGACTATTAAACAAAGGTAGACTTTGGGTGTGCTTAGTGGAAGGATGGAAAGCTAGAATACAATTTACTTCGAAGACTTTTTAGTCTATTAGCTTTCAACACATATTCAGAAGCTTTAATAATGAAGCAGACACACTTCCAAAGCAGGCTTTTGATGAACCAGAGGGCACATTATCCTATCATCTCTGGTCTAATAGTGTAGAAGGACATAGGAGACATTTTAGAATCCATTAGACTTTTTATGTGTGGCGTTGTATTTTTTATCGACATATAAGATTTTATATGTTTTGTATTATGGGAGAAATAGTTTTTGTTTGGTGATGGCTAACTAGAGACATCAGTATTGAACAAGAATTTCTCTGAGACTATTAGTACTTCATCATTTTTGTTTTTTTAAGTATGGATATGAATTCAACAATATACTTTGTAATGGATCCTCATATATGAGAAGAAAGATATAAAAAAATTATATGTTTAATATAATTGAATTAATTTTCTTTTGAAAAAAAAAGTAATGAATAAACTAATACATCATAACTATAAAAAAATTATATGTTTAATATAATTGAATTAATTTTCTTTTGAAAAAAAATAATGAATAAACTAATACATCATAACTTTTTTAAAGAAAAAATAATAAATATTAACAAGATCACTATAAAACATCAATAATCAACTACACCTTCTTCTTAAAAAAAAAACGATAAATATTAACAAAACCACTACACAACACCAATAAACTACAAAGTATGAGATACCAAAAGTTTTACCTCGTTATCCAAACAAATAAAAAGTAAAACTAACCAACTCAATCATGCTAAGCAATGAACAAACCAACACAAAAACTTCCTTAAAAACATATTAGATATTAACCAGAAAAATACATAATCATTTCATGACATAACCCATGAAACATGATGGAGACATAATCACATAATGTAACGGCTTAATTTGCCACACAGCCAACGCATAGTTCTCGTACATTACACGCTTTTGATATTTGATGCTCAATATCTAAGCAAGGTATTAACTAGCTCGGTATTGCCGACCCTCAATTATTTAATCAAACTTATATTATATAAAAATGTTACATAAAATGTCACCTCTAGGCATCCATTAAGTATATGCTTGACTTTACAAGTTTTTAAATAGTCCAAATTGTTCATGGAATTTAAATAATAATTAGCATGGTGTATACGACATTGAGATATAGACATTAATTAGGTTTTGTGGGGTCTATGGCATTAAGGAATCTGACTTTATGAGGTTTTTGAGGAGGCAAGTCATTTAACACCATTTAAAAGATAAAAAAATTATTAGTTTATGTAGTTATTTAAAAAAATCAAAATTTAATTATTATATTATATGATGTTGAAATGGACTTGTTATAGTTATAGTTAAAATTTAATATTTTTTACATTTTCAATTATAAGATAATAGTAAACTTTCAACTATTCAATTAAGTGGAATTAATGAATATGGATGTTAAAATGTAGACAAATTATAGTTAGAGTTAAGTTTATGTCATATATAAATTTTAATGTGTTAATTTATAACTCGTTTTTTGGATTTTTTTTGTTATGATATTTAAGTTAAAAATATAAAGGATAGTCAACAATAAGATTTCAAGTTATTATAACAATATATTCGTTATGAATTCAGTATGTCATTTATAAAAATTGAATTTAGGTGGAGAGAATAACAATCATTCCTTCCAATCACCTAAACTAAACCCAATTGATTCATCTCTCTATCTTTCTTCCTCTATATATAATCAAACCATTCATTCGATATCAATGTTACACACTATCACATTAAAATATTTATTTAATCACCTAATAACCAACATTTTACACTTCCAAGCACACTTTTTTTTTTTTTTCGATGGTTGATATTGCAATATCTCTAGATCATTTTACACTTACAAGCAACATATTTTTAGATGACTAATATTACAATGAAGTAGAGCATTCAAATATTTTCCTAAAAAAGTTGGCACCAATTTTAATAATGAAAAGAAAAAAATGTGTGTTGTGGAGCTTTATGGAATTAACATGTGTATATATTTTTATCAAAAAACTAAATAATAAAAAAAAAAGTGTATCGAAGAAAGAAATGGTTTTCATGGTAATGATGAGTGTTTTGAGTTTTTTAATTCATTTAAAACACAAATCACAATGACAGTCCATTTTCATTTTTTTTTTCATTTTGAATTAAATATATAGAAATATTTAAAAATAGCTAAGTAATAAGAAAAAGTGTGTTAAAGAAAGAAATAGGTTTCATTGTGATGACGAGTGTTTTGAGTTTTTTATTCATTTAAAACACAAATCACAATGGGAGCCCATTTTCATTTGAGTTAAATACATAAAAATATTTAAAAATTTGACAAACATTGTATAACTGAAAGGCATTTTGAAATTAGAGTTAAAGTTTTTGAAATTAGAGTTAAATATATAAAAAAAAATTAAAAATTTGACCAACATTGTTTAGTGCATTTTGAAATTAGTAAGGATTTAATTTTTAAAATTGAAATGAAGATTGGAAAAAAACATGAAATAAGCATTGAGATGGGAGATATAGTTTATAATAATATTTTATACATAATTTTATAGCAATTGTTTATTATGGTAAGTAATATTAATGATTTGAAAATAATATTATTTGTACTTGATTATACTAATAGAGATTTATTTTCATTATTTTTTTTTTAACTGAAACGGATAAAGATTTTATTAACTGAGAGAAATGGGCTTTTGCCGAAGCAGCCCTTATTACATTGCTGACATCTAACTGCCTCTACATTTAGATATCTCTATTCTCAGGGGATTTGGAAGAAGCTTTCATTGTTTACCCTTAACATCCCTTTCATAAGAGTGTTGCCCTTGCTCGCCAACTAATCTGCTTCTCTATTAGACCGCCTTAGTACATGATAAAACTTGTATGAATTGAAGCCTAAGAGGACTCTGTTCAATCTGTCCAAGGTTTTGTTGAGACTTGCGTTTCTAAACCGCGAATTTGAGATTAGATTTTTTATTATTATCTCCGAGTCCCCAAAGACTTGGATGTCTTTGATACCTTCTTCTCTGGCAATAAGACAAGCTTTAGTTAGCCCTAGCAGCTCAGCTTGGTTATTGGATTTCATTCTTAGTCCCCAGCTGAAGAAGACTTTGATCCCATTTGGAGAGTAGATGACCCCCCCGGCCCCAGCTTCGCCTGGGTTGCCTTTGGACGCCCCGTCAAAGAAGATAGTGGTTGTATTCTTTGAACGCCACCAAATCTGGAATTTGTCATCTTCATCTCTTATGCGCCAATCGAGATTGGCTGAAAGAGGTGCTAGAAGATTCATACTTGGCCTTGGCACAAGAGGGCTGAGCCACTTCTTTTCCTCGGGCTGTAGTTGGTGATCCTCTTTATAATTTTGATGTTGGGACACTTCCAGGAGGAAAGCTTTGGCCTTTACCATTACTTGCAGCGGGGAGAGTCTCGTTTCTTTGAAGATATGTTGATTTCGTGCCAACCAAATCTGCCAGCATATATATTTGGGAATGGCTATCCAATTTTTTCGCCAAAAAGACTTGGGAGGAATTCTGTGAGGATAGTTCCGCAGCCAGGAAGCAAAGAGATCCGCAACAGAGTTCAGAGGAGGGATTGATATCTGAAAGTCCTGTAGCATAAGGTCCCAAACCTCTTTGGCATACTCGCAATCAATGAAGAGATGATGGGTTGTTTCAGCATTGATGTTGCATAACGCACACCTGTGAGGTCCCGCTATATTCCTCTTTTCCAGATTGTCTCCCGTGAGTATTTTATTATGCACCAGAGTCTAGAAGAAGAAGTTCACCTTTGGAATGGCTAAAGGCTCCCAAACATCTTTCCAAAACACCGGTGTTTGACTGCTGATCTTTGAAGCCTGCAGTAAACTATGACCTTCTACTGTGGTATAAACCCCTGTTTTGCCCCAGCCCCATCTGTCTTTCATATACCTATTGATGGGGGCTGCGTCCTCCAACAAATCTTCGAGCTCGGATTGTTGCAGAGCTAAACGAGCCGGGATTCCGTGGAAGTCCCAACCTATCCAATCACCTTGCTGATCCCATTTCGAGAGATCATATAAGTTATTTATTCTTGCTCTTACCAGCCAATTTCTGAGATCTGCAATGTCTTCATTCTCTGCCAGAGGTGCTTTCCCCATTATGTTGTCCTGCCACAGGGACGTGCTCTTGCCATTTCCGGAAATTTTATAGGCTGAATTTTTAAAAAAGCAACTACTTTTACAGCACAGTTTCCAGATCTGTGTGCAGTTTGCTGGACTATCTTTTTGCAGGTTGCTTAAAGTTTTGTTGACTCCATATTTTGAACTCAAGGTGAGACTGACTGGGTGCGCAGGCTCACTAACCAGATTCCAAAGAATCTTACCTCCAAACGTTAAATTGACCAGAGCGGGATCCCTTATTTGCAGCCCTCCATCTGCCTTGGATTTTTTGACGATTTCCCAGTTTACCAGGTGAATTTTATTTTCATTGCCCTTACCCCCCTGCCACAAAAAGTCTCTGATAAGCTTCGTGATCTGCTCCGTTACTGATCTGGGCACAAGAATAAAAGTAGCCTGATAGATTGGTATCGCTGACAGCACCGAGTTTATTAAGGTGAGTTTACCTCCTTTGTTCAACCATTGGCCTCCCCACGCTGCAATTTTTGTTTTAATTTTTGTGATGATATCGTTCCATTGAGATCTTTTATTGGTTCCAGAGCTAATGGGTAGTCCCAGGTACTTGAAACACTCCCAATTCGCACGGCCTTTGAACCCGAGGATGGAGGTTATGCTTGTAAGATCTGACTGTTCCATATTCCAAAAATAAACTTCACTTTTCCCTGCGTTAATTAAAGCTCCTGTGCATCGGCAATATGATTTGAGGACTGAGTCAATGGATTTCGCAATTCTAATGGAGGCGCCACCGAGCAGCAAGGAGTCATCGACGAACAACGCGTGGTTCATGGCTTCCACACCGATTGATGCTTTGAGACCCGGAATATTGCCATTTTGTCTTTCTGCAATGAGTTTACGACTCAGGGTGTCCGCCAGCAGTATATACAGGAATGGGGAGAGAGGGTATCCCTGCCTGATGCCTCTCTGAGATTGAAAGAAGGTAGTGGGACGGTCGTTGACTAAAGGAGCAATCCATGGGTTGTTAATGCATGCTCTGATTAGCTGGACGAAGTGTGGAGAGAAACCAAAAGCGAGAAGAACCTTGCCTAGGAAGGAGCGGTTGACTCTGTCAAACGCATTCGCCATATCCAGTTTTATAAGCATGCCTTTCTCTTTCCTCTGATTGCTTGAGTGGATTATCTCCTGAACTTGAATTACGTTGTCCAAAATGTATCTTCCTTCTACAAAGCCTCCTTGGGAGCTGGAAATCAGAATTTTTAGAAGTGGCTTTATCCTGTTTGCCAGAATTTTTGCTAATATCTTGTAAGACGCGTTACACAGAGATATGGGCCTGAATCTTGCAAAATTTTCAGGATTGGTTTCTTTGGGTATTAGTGCAAGGTATGTGGAGTTGGTTCCTCCTCCTACCTTGGCTTTTTTCAGGAATATGTTAATCATCTTCTGAAGATCTTTCTTTATCACATGCCAGCAGCATTTGTAGAAGTGGATTGTAAATCCGTCAGGCCCAGGGGCCTTATCTGCCTCCATAGACCAGATTACTTTGGTAATTTCATCCTTGGAGGCTAATCTGCAGAGAAGTTCATTGTCTTCTGGTCTGACTAGGGAAGGAATGTTAGAGAGGAGATCAGCAGCGTCCTCCTCATTACTGTGGGTATTTTCAGTATACAGGTTCCTGAAATGTGTTTCTGCAGCTGCTTTTACTTGCTTGAATCCTTTACAAACTTGGCCATCGTCAGTTTTAATTTCAGCTATATGGTTCCTGGATAATCTTGCTCTGTATTGTCTATGGAAATAGGAAGAGTTTATGTCCCCTGCCTTTAGCCAAAGACTTCTGGATTTGAGTCTCTAGTAGTCTTCTTCGCTTCGAAAAGATTGGAAAGTGGCACGTTGAGCCTTAATTTCTTCCTGCAGGACCTCTGTTGTGATGTCTTTGCCTTCCATTTCCGCTTGAAGATTCTGCAGTGACTGGACTTTCTCTTTTCTGCAGTCGGTGGGGGTCTGGACTGGTTTCTTTACCCAGTCTTTTAATGCTTTTTTGGTGGCTCTCAACTTTTGCTCCCAAACATAACTGGTGGATCCAGTGAAGGAATTGGCCCAAGCTGTCTTAATTGTCTCTAAAAATCCTTCTCTCTCAATCCACAGGGGGCTGAAACGAAATGGGATAGGGCCCAGGTCTTCTTCTTCTTCTAGAAGTAATTGAATTGGCTTGTGATCTGAAGTGAATTTGGGCAGAATTTTTGTAGTGATGATCTTGTTGTTCAGCAAAATTGTGCTTTGCACCAAAAATCGATCTAAGCGGGCAGAAATATGATCCGGGCCCGTCCTATTGTTAGTCCATGTATACAAGCCTTGGATGGGGTTGAAGTCTAGAAGATCCCATGTCTGAGTGATCTCCTCTACCTTGGACAACATGGGGTCTCTTAGCCTGGTTCCTCCCCTCTTTTCTTTAGCTTTCATTACTATGTTCAGGTCCCCAAATATTATTACATTATTGGGAGAGGCCTCCTCTAGAAAAATCGAGAGAGAGTTCCAACATTCTCGTTTTTCAGCATACGAAACAGGGACATAAAGATTGCAGAGGGAGATGGAAAACTTACTTGACTTATGCTACAATTCCGTGTATTTCCAATGCTGAGTTTCATAGTACTTATTCAGGAGAAACAAATCTTCGTTCCACAAGGTTGCAAGGCCTCCAGATGCGCCCCTTACACTGACTGCATTTCCAGAACTTTTATTCCACTTTTTCCTGCTAATCTCTAGGAGGGCTTGCCCCTCTATTTTGGTCTCTTGGAGCATGAGAATGTCTGAGGGGGTTGCTTTCAGTAAATCCTTAACTGCATCTATTTTGGAGGGGTTTCCCAGACCTCTACAGTTCCAAGAGACTAACTTCATTACTTACCTGGGGGGGGGGGGATTGGGACCTCCCTTGGAAGGTCTTGCTCTGATATTTCTTCCGATAGACATTTCTAATGTGGGCTGGCTTCCATGGGTTTTGTATTTTTCTGCCTCCTCCTCCCTCTTTTCTTTACGGGATTTCCTTCCTGCCTTTTTCATTGGATGCTCAAAGGATTCATCTTTTGACGTTTCTGAGCTTTCCATCGGTTTTTTCCTTGCCATTTCTGCATATGAAGGATTGGTGGGGCTGCCTTGGTTGGCTGCACTATGATTTTCATTCCCTCCCTCTTCAATTGAAGTAGGGATTTCTGCCTGCTTCTCGTTCCCCTGTGCTGTATCTGCTTGTATATTCTGCTCACTTTCTGTCCCTTTTGACCCAACTTCCTTGTCTTGCCCCTTTATGATTATGTTTGGGCCCCCATTATTGTGTCCTTTGCCTGCACCTTTTGAAGTGTTTGCCTGTCTCTGGACTAGTGTCCATTGATCCCCGATTTGGTTATCTACTTGCTCCACGTCCTTCTTTTTGCAGTGCTTTGCGAAGTGTCCATAACCGTGGCAATGTCGACATTTGAATGGAATCTGTTCATAGTCCAACTCCTGAACGTGTGTCCACCCTGCTACAGTGAGGTTGATTGCTTCGGGGAGCCCCTCTTCTAAATCCACTTCGATGCAAATTCGGGCACAGGAATATTGATCCTTTCTTGTAGCTTGATCTATGTATTTCCCCAGAGCATTGTCGATTATCTGAAGGGATTGCTGGTTCCAACAGTGGAGGGGAAGGTGTGGGAGCCTGACCCAAACCGGAACAGCTGAAGGGATGTCTTGTGTGGGATCGAAGTCTGGCGACCACTTATTTAAATATAGTCCCTGAGGGCCCATAAAATATGGTCCATTTCTGAATATTAATCCTCTATCTTCCAGGCATTCGAAGACAAATACGAAAAAACCCTTCCCAACAAAATAGCTTTTGACCCCTTCTTTGATCAGAGGCCTCCAATTCCTTTGAGTCCAGTCCTCCACCGATTTGGGGGATGGCCAGAGGCCCGTAAACTGTCCAATGAGTCCTTTCTCGGCCAGATTCAAGGCAGCTTTGCAAGTCTCTGCTTCCGGCAAGGCCACTGAGGGGATTGAGGCCATTTTCTTAACAAACTTCTGTTGGCTTGCAGAGGGCGGGCGCTTCGGGCCGGCTGCAATCATTGATCTGAACGCTAAGACCTCCGGGGGCGGATCTGGAGCCCCAGGACCTTCCATAGCATGTAACGGAGTGAGCCAAAACCTAAGGTCGCAGGGCCGCAAGGGCGCGCTGAGACGGGAGCTTCAAGCTACTCTCCAACTTCTTCTCCCTTCTGAACCTGTTATGGATAGCACGCTACCCGTTCGAGATTTATTTTCATTATTGAGATGCAATTTTTTTGATATTTAAAAGATTATGGGACTTTGTCTTGAGGGAATCAAGAGAATTAAATCTATGACCAACCACAAGCATGATAAACTCACATCTGGCTCTAGACCAATTGAGCTAACCCTCGGGGGTTTAATTTTTTATTATTATAAATTAATTTTGTATCAAAACTATGGTGATTTTAGAATGCTTTTCCCAATATTTTTAAGCATAGAAATATAATTTTAAAGAAATCAAAATAATCCCTTACTTTCTTAAAATTCAATAAACTTCTAAAAATTTCAAATCCCCAATTCATCCCTCCTTCATTTATAATATTTATACCTTCAAATTTGAGATAAGCTTAATTATTGTATGTAAGGCTTATATATAACTATGGATCTTAAGCTTCTATGTAACATGGACATGGGTTGGATATATTCCTTTTCTTTTTACTATAATTTTAATGCACTTTGTTAAAAATAACTATTGTGAATATCTTTTACTTTTCGTGAACTTTATTTTAAATCCATTTTTAATAGAAATATATACTAAAAACTTTTGATTTGTAAATAATATATCTATATTATAATAATATTATAACAAGTGTTGCATGTAATCCTTGCCAAAAAAATAAATTAATTTGTCATGTTGTATATGTTTATTGATTTGTTGTCTTTGTTAGAGAGTTAGTGGCCACAAAACTATGTCATTTATAAAGTTACACATGTGTTGGAATATGTTGGAAACATGCTCACAAATTTTTATATTTGAATCCACAAAATTTTATATTTGAATCTGACACCCTATCACAAATTATCCTTGCATGTAAAATGTAAGGAGCAAAAGGTGTAGATGCCACAATAGAGTAGTTTTTATTTAAATGGAAGTATTGGGCAGGGAAAAAAAAACCTAATCGTACATTTTTAATTATGGATTAAAGAGCCTCTTAAATTCTTGTAGAAAAAGGTTCAATTCCTCTATCAATAGCTATACAGGAACATGATTTAATTTAAAAAAAATACAAAATTCAATAAAACAATATTAACATTGGAAAACAACATAAATTTGCACTCAACATGTTAACTAATATGTAGTCACGAAAATGATTTAAAATTTTTTTAAGATGACAAAACTTCAATCAAGCAATGTTAAACATTAGAAAACACCATAAATTTGTAGTCAATGTGTTAACTAATATGTAGTCAATGGGCAAACTCATCACTATAATCTCCTTGGCACGTACCAAAAAAACATTTTTCATAAACAATATTGTGAAATTGAGTCCAGTTGGATAGTTTCTTTGTCTTTCCCTTTTACAAAATCTCTCAAATGTCATTTGTTTTCCTATTTGTGACCAAAATCTATTTATCCCACAATAAAAATGTGAGGAAGATATCCATTTCATGTCACATCACTTCAGATATGCAAATAGGTTTGATTTTATAATAAAAAAACTATCTGCCATCTCCGGGATTCATGTGACAACACTTCATATATGAAAATAGGTTTGATTTCATTCATAAGCTCCTTTATTTGGTCTCAAATGTGCTTGCTTTTGACTGTTCATTGAACCAGGTACACATTTCCATCAATGTTATGATAAATCTTGAAGGTTCAATGTTCTTGTTCAATTCGAAGGAAAATACCTTCTTTTGTACCAGTGGTAACTTCTCTTGGATCTTCATTACTGTCTCGGCTATAATTTGGTGTTGCAAACTAGGTTCTAGCAACAACTCGTTGATCTCGAGCAAATCAATCTGGTTCATTTGTTCGATGATAGATTGTATACTTTCCTTATTCTTTCTAGAGCTTTCTTTATTCTTTTCTATGTCAATTTGCTCAATTGTCTTAGAGATATCATTACCTTTAAATTCAACCAATGATGTCTCTACAACAGACAGGGTATTCAGACAAGCCTCCTTTGCCTCCCTGACAAGTTTCTTGCTTTCTTGTAGGTTTGTCTCCCAAACTTTCAAGGCCATTTCAAATTTCACCTGTTCAGATTGTGAGAAAGGGGTGAGACCATGAATATTGGTTTTCTGCCTGCATACAATGAATTCCTAAAATTTGGATCTGGACATATAGACATCGTTTTCTTTCTCATAAATATTTTTCAGAGAATTATTTATTGCCTTGTAGTATTTATGAATAGTATCCATTTTTTTTATACAAATCTTGATTGACAGCTTCCATCTTTTCATTGATTTCAAATGCTTATTTTTGGAATGAAGTATTATCTGTGTTTGTCTTTTCCAGTGAAGTTATTCTGGACTTCAACTGTTGTATTGAACTGTCTCGCTGAGAAATTATGGAATTGCTATTCTGGATAGTCATCTCCAGTTTTTCCTATAGTTGTTTCATCTATTGTTTATAGGCTAACCTGATTTGCTCTATGTCATAATTCATTCTACTCTTGATAACATGTTCTATGCTTTGCATTTCATTATGCAACTGTTCAACTAAGAGAGACTTTGTTGCAGTTGCTTTGAAAGATTGCCCACTAACCATTGGTTAGCAGTGGCAAATACTCCTAGTGAATCAACAACCTCTTTTGCAAATTCATGATCATTTTTTCATGTCCATCATATACTATTCTATGTTTCTTGGTGGTCACTCCTGCCTTCTGGTGAGATTCTTTTATGATGATAGCTTTCCTTTTCTTATTGAAAAAGAAACTGGATGGGGGCATCTCTTCAGGCAAGATGGGAGTGAGTTCATCTAGATGGATGAATTCGGAACTGGAAACGTCAAAACTGGTTGATATAGGAGTTATTGAGTGAATAGGGGAAATAATTGCAGTAGACTTTTCTGCATTAGTAAGACTGGGAGTAACAGTGGTAGTAACTGGTGACGAAGGGGGAGAACCATGATCATATTTCATGAAGACTTTAAGGAAAGTTAATAATTCTTGATCATTTAGGCCTGGCATTGATGCTTTTATATGTTTAAATAATCCATCTCTTTTGTTCAATACTTGTTATGTTTTGTCTTCAATGGAGCTACTTCGCTGGGGTTCTGTGGATATAGTTTCATGTGAAAATGGAATGGGCTTTGACTCTCCTTGCAAAATCCTACGCAAGTTGTTCCTTCTGTGGTTTGAAAGGTCGAGAAAGAAGCCTATTGGTTAGGAGGCAGAGACTAAAATCTGTTTCCGATTTCTTCATATGATCTAGCTCCTCAGAAAACATTGTCGTAAGGGGAGTCTTCATGTATATATCTTTTCATGTTGAATTGTGCCAAATGATTCTCTACTATTTTGTGAGGATCATGTTTTTTGAACCTAATGTCAACTAATTTGACATATTCCAAGGTTGCAGCCTCGACTTTTGAATGACCAAAATCTAACAATGTAAACATGCCAACTTGTATGGGAAAAGATGGCCATACCTTTTTTTGAGCCACTTTCAAGTGTTTGGTGATTCCTCTTACGACTATTTGGTATGCCACCTCTCTGCAAACCAGCCTATCAGGCAAGAATCCTGGAAGCGCATGGGGAGGAACGAAGCAACCGAAGACTCTGATGTAAGAGAAGTTTTGTTCAATGTACCAGTCTGCAATCGTGCCTAAGTTCCCCATAATGTGCTCTGAAATCCTGGGCGGAGGTTGACCATAGATAGCTATATGAATTGGCACCACTGCATTGTGACAGATCTCATAAAAGAAATCTTTAGCTTTTTCTTCCCATAGTTTGGAGTGGTAGAAATGTATAGGTTCAGAACTAGCCGGGGTCCAGCTCCAGTTCATCAAGGGAAATGGAGTCATGAAGCAAATGGCATCCATGATGTAGGCAGACATGTAAAAAGGAGCATGTTGGCTTGTTGATTTCAACGATTTGTACACGACAACCTCCCTAGCCAAGTTATCCGACAACATTTTGGCCCAGTTGAAATTATAGCCTTCGACCACTTCATTGATTATAGACACCCATTCAACTGTGAAATATGTCGGGTTTTTCTTTCCAAAAAACCGACAGAGCATCATGGCAATGTATAAATAACGAGCATCTAAGGATGTTGTGGAATATATAACATGGGTGTCGGATTTAAACTTGGTTGGATTTCCCCACCAGGCCTTGATTATGTCATGGCCACTTTTGCCATATTGAGTGCATTCTTTCCTTTCAAAATCCAGAATAAATGTTGCATTATATGTGTATTTGGATACAGAAGATATTTTATACATTACTTGTATGTCCTCTAGACGAAAGGAGCCAACAAAGGTGTTATAGTAACTGATAATGCTTCTGGTTTGAATATCAATGTGCTCCAGAGCCCAGCTTATTATGTCATTGTAGGGTATTATCTTTGGTTGAGCAACAATCTTGTGCAGTTCAGACTGAGCTACTAACCTGAGCTTGGCTAAGAACGACTCGTCTTCTTCTTTCGCTGAATCGTCTGTACAAAAAATAATCTCATCTTCTAAGATATCGTAGACATGTTTCCAAGACTTTATGGTGTCTGTAATTCACAAAGTGGTGTCGGAGAGAATCTATGTGTTTGGGTTGGAATCATTTGTTGATGCATCTTGCTTCTTCCCTAGTTTGCACGGCGCCATAATTCTCAGAGAAATGAAATTAAGCTTACTGTGATAAGAATAGCCTCCAAGCTCTCAATTACTGAATGGAAAACTCTAATTGCAAATGGTAGAATGACTTGAGACTCGAAATGTGTTTATTCATGGAGTCTATCAATCTTCGTATTGATCTATTGACAAGGTGATTATTAAAAATCTATGGAATTTATTAACTGGCGATTGCGAAAATATTTAACCTTAGCGAGTTATAAATGGCATTAATACTTTGGCGGTTCGACGTTTGCCAACTTTGAATGTAAGACAAGGCAAATCTGCGGAAGGCGAAATTGCGGGAGCAACTAATCATTAACTAATCACTTTTATCTTTTAATTAATCATGCTTCAAAAATCCTTTAGCCTTAACTACTTTGGTATTCGGGGGTTTTGAATGAAGGATGATAGAAATCCTCTGAAGGCAGAATTCTCGGAGTAAACATTCAAACCGTTATAGGTATTTTGGAGCCTCAGAATCCCAGAGTTTCGAAACCCTAGGCGGTCCGGAAAGCATTCTTTGTTTTATTTTTCGAAGGGAATCTCCTGGAGTGACGTGGCGATCATGACGTGATTTCTAATAACGTGTCAAGAAAGATGGATGACATGTTTCACCTAAAAATGTGTGAATAAGCTGACACGAATGTTCAAAACAAGTGTCAGGTGCCAACCCAAGAAAAATTTAATGACATGTGTGCTATAACTCATTTGTAGACCCTTGTAAAGATTATCGCAAGGAACTATCTTCGAGAGTTCAGAACTTTGTACATTTGGGGTTTTTGTTGTTTAGATGCCTTGAAACTCCTGAAATGTGAAGTCTGAAGTGACCGTTGAAGGTTTTCTTTTAAAATTTGCGCAGGATTATAATGCGGAGAACACGAGAGCCATTTGATCAAATTAATGGAATTCATCAACGAATGATATTGTAAGCCCCAAATAGTCGAAGTGTCTCAAGTCTGAATGTGTGAAGTGCCATGTCACTTTGGGCTTGTACCACTCCAAGATTTTTCAATGCAGAACAGGTCGAAATCGCCGAACACCGAAGAGTCAAAGTCAAGAACTCCCGAGATGCAGTAAGCAACTTGCGAAGCCCCAAATAGTCAAAGTGTCACATATCTGAATGCGTGAAGTGCCATGTCACTTCGAGCATGTACCACTTTGGGATTTTTCAATGCAGAATAGGTTGAAATCATTGAACATCGAAGAGTTGAAGTCAAGAACTCCCGAGATACTTAATGAAAAGGTACATTAATCTTGGGTTAATTGGAAATAAACATGGTTAATGACTTTGTGTTCGTACCAGTCTAGGAGTTATACAAACTCTGCATAGAAAAACTTCTGAAGGGCGAAGTGCCAGAGGCACGTGTCAGCCATGCGCGAAGGAAATGTGGCATCAACTAGTAAAGACACGTGGCATCATGTGACGCGAGGCGGGCACATAAGTCCGGGCCCGTATTACCGTGGGAGTTATACAAGCCCCGCATCCAGAAACCTTTGTAGCCCTAAGCACTTGAGAGACATGGGATCAATCCATTGCCGAAACGTGTCAGAAAACTGTCGCAAATACATGGCGTCCATAGCCAGGGTACGTGGCACTCATATAGACCATGAAACTTGGCACTCGTTTAAAGCATATTTTGTGTTCGTCATCTGTACTATTTCAATCGACACGTGGCATGTATTCTTTATGTGACACATCGGCCTTTTGATGTGTCCTATAACACATTTATAGACCCTTGTAAAGATTATCACAAGGAAATGTCTTCTGGAGTTCAGAACTTTGTAGATTCGAGGTTTGTGTTGTTTAGATGCCTTAAAACTTCTGAAACGTGAAGTTCGAAGTGATCGTTGAAGGTTTTCTATTAAAATTCGAGCAGGTTTATAATGTGGAGAAGACAAGAGTCGTTTGATCAAATTTAATGGAATTCATCAACGAATGATATTGTAAGCGCCTTATTAATATTAATACATAACGATCATGTATTTATTTAATTGAAAAGCAATTCCCTAAGTTTCTTTGGTGATTTTTTATTTTTAAGAGGTAAAAACAAAAGATTGTAAAATTCAAAAGTTTAAAATCCTAAAGTGTTATAACAACTTCAATTATCTTACAAGATAAAGAAGATACTCTAAGATTGGGCAGTCTGGGTGTCATCCTTAGACATACCAGCCAACTGTCCATTTAGCTTACAAAGAATCATTTTTACAAGATGAGGTCCATATGTGGAAATGGTGATGGAAGATGATTTGGAAAAGCCAAAGTCCAGCATGAAACTAACACCTATATGTGGGTTCAGATCAACGACACCTACGCATTCGAAGTTTTGAAATCACGCGGGTTTTAAGAATAAGATGAAGTGGCAACTTGCGAAGCACAAAATAGTCGAAGGGTCGCAGATCTAAATGCGTGAAGTGCCACGTCACTTCGGGCCTGTACCACTCCGAGAGTTTTCAATCCATAATAGATCAAAATCATCGAACGCCAAAGAGCCGGAGTCAAGAACTTTCGAGATACTTAATGAAAAGGTACAGTAATCTTGGGTTAATTGGAAATAAACATGGTTAATGACTTCAGGCCCGTACCAGTCCGAGAGTTATAGAAACTCTGCATAGAGAAACTCCCGAAGGGCAAAGTGTCAGAGGCACGTCATAGTCATGCGCGAAAGAACAAGCGACAACTTGCGAAGCCCCAAATAGTTGAAGTGTTGTAGATATGAATGCATGAAGTGCCACATCACTTTGGCCTGTACCAATCCGGGAATTTCAATGCAGAACAGGTCGAAATCGCCGAACGTCGAAGAGTCGGAGTCAAGAACTCCCGAGATACTTAATGAAAAGGTACATTAATATTGGGTTAGTTGGAAATAAACATGGTTAATGACTTCAGGCCCGTACCAATCCGAGAATTATACAAACTCTTCATAGAGAAACTCTCGAAGGGCGAAGCGCCAGAGGAACGTGGCAACCATGTGTGAAGGACATGTGGCATCAACCAGCAAATACATGTGGCATCATAAACCTTCGTAGCCATAAGCACCTGAGAGACGTGGCATCAATCCATTGCCAACAAGTGTCATAAAATTGTCGCAAATATGTCTTGTCCATCAGTCAGGGGATGTGGTGCTCATATAGACCATGACACGTGGCACTCATTTAAAGAATATTTTGGTTCGTTAGTTGTATTATTTTAGGTGACATGTGGCACATATTATTTATGTGACACGTTAGCGTTTTGACGTGTCTTATAGCTCATTTGTAGACCCTTTTAAAGATTATCGCAATGAACTGTCTTCAGGACTTCAGAACTTTGTAGATTCAGGGTTTTTGTTGTTTAGATGCCTTGAAACTGCCCAAGCACGAACTCCCGAAGTGATCATTGAAGGTTTTGTTTTAAAATCTGGGCATGTTTATAATGCGGAGAACACGAGAATAGTTTGATCAAATTTAATGGAATTCATCAACGAATGATATTGTAAGTGCCTTATTAATACATAACAATCGTGGATTTATTTAATTGAAAAGCAATTCCCTAGGTTTTTTTGGTGAATTTTCAATTTTTAAGAGGTAAAAACAAAAGATTTTAAAATTGAAAAGTTTAAAATCCTAAAGTGTTCTAACAACTTCAATTATCTTACAAGATGAAGAAGATATTCTAAGATTGGGCACTCAAGGTGTCATCTTTGGACATATCAGTCAACTGTTCATTTTTACAAGACGAGGTTCAGATGTGGAAATGGTGATGGAAGATACTTTGGAAAACCCAAAGTCCAGAATAAAACTAACACCTATATGTGGTTTCAGATCAACGACACTTGCACATTTGGAGTTTCAAAATCGTGTAGGTTTTAAGAACAAGCGACAACTTAAGATGTATTTACAAGTGTCATTGATCTTTGGCATTGGCAATTAATTGTGGGCTAGAATTTTCACTTGTTGCCAAATCATCATTTTCTAGTGCAATATTTTATACACATACTCGTTTTGTATTGTGTTTGTATCATTAAAAAGAGTGCAAGCAAATGCAAACACAAACTATGACTTGGTTTTTGGCTCTAACTATGTATAGTTGATTTACAATCCTTATTGATGTTTGGTTTTTGTTGACGCTTGAATCTGTTAGGACCGAAACGACAACCTCAGAAGGATGCAAATCCTCCTGCGTTTTTATAGAGGTGGTACTCATCTGTTAGAGATTTATAAAATGTGGGACCGTTAAAGAAGTCCCTCAAATGAGAGTAAAATAAATATAACAGAAAATGGCAAAAAAAAAAAAAAAATTTCTCGTAAAAAGAGAATTCCTCTTAATGGACCAGGGGATGCACACATTCATATATGTAAAGTAAATAAACAGAACTTGCTCACATCCATCATCGCAGGGCTAATGAATAATAATCACATAAAAATTAAAAGAAAATGATCTGCATGCACAAGAGAACTTTGACAGTGTGATACATGGGCAGCTAAAAAACGATAATGATAGAACAACCTCAAATATTTTATATTTAGATAAACTGAGTTACAAAATACAGTCGAGATTATTCCCAAAATAGCTCTCTTGGAATTTCTAAAAAATATATAGTTCAGTACATATTCTCTGAAATTTAAATGTGTTTGTCATAATGACTGGGATTGGGGCTCCCGCCGACCATAAAGCAAATATGTATAAGAATTAAGTTTGTAGAAAGAAGAAAGTGGGTGGTGGAAGACAACAAGACCTGACAAGAAGAAAGAGAAAATTGTCAGTCCTTGGTTAAAGCTTTCTATTTAAACAGGTAGAGTATCTGGATGAAGAGATTGACAAAGACAGAAGAATGTGATCAATATGAACTTACCATGATGGTATCTCATGCCTTGTCATTTGTTCGCTGATGTCCTTTTATGGCTTTCCTTAGTGGTTATGGGAACCGTCTCAACTGTCCTTTTCCCTTCATTGGTAAGCTTGTCGACAACCTTTTTGAACCACTCCTCGATGTAGCTCCTCATGGGCACCACATTGATTTCATGCCAGATTTTTATATTGAAGAGTCCACCTTCCAAATTCCTTAAGATCAATAGAGATGTTGTGCAATGCTTCTTCATTATCTTGGTTTTTAATCGAATAATCAACTAGCCAGTTTTCCACGTCTTCTTCACAATATTTAAGAATGCCATAGAATTTTTCAAATGACAGCCCTTTAAAGATATCAACTTGTTCATCAAATGCTTGCTTGGTTAAAAACAACGAGTTGAGTATCAATTTCGGGTCTTGGACTTCATTAGTGTTGCCAGCTAGATCTATCTCAGTTAGCTTCTTGAATAGTTCCTCTCTTCTAGTTATGGCCTGGCTACATGCTTGAACGATACCATTCATGTTTTTTACCTTTTCTTTCCAATATGCGTTTAGTTGCTTTATTCGATTCGGGGAAGGGAGATCCTCCTCTCTTATTCTCAATTCCATCATACTAGTAACTTTAACACCAAATGGTACAGCTACATCGAGGTAGAAACCTTGCTCGTTTTTCAAATTTGCTTGTAGATATTCATGAAAAACATGTGCTCTTGTTCCAAAAGAGACCATACTCTTTGACATCTCCCAAGCCTCTATTATTAATTCCATTCTTTTCTTTATATTCTTTTCCACATAGCCTCGAGTTGATGTGATAAGGCTTGCTGATCCTTTTAACTTTGTCGCGGGTGTGGTAGGCCCAATCATTGCTAAAGGACTAGCCAACATTGGAAGGGGCATTAAAGCTCCCTCCAATTCTTTGATTCGTTCGTTTAACCTGACATTCTTCGCTTTAAGGCCGTCAATAGAGTTGTCTAGAGCATCTCTAGTTGCTCGGTGTATCTGGGAGATTTGGGAAGGCCGCATGTTCCATAGGTTAATCTTTGAATGAGATTTCCCCTTCTTATTCTTTACATCTCTTTTTTCAATAATCAAATTTTTGTATTCGCTGTAAAAAACAACGCTCTGAAATGCAAAAGACTCTTCTTCGTCGAAGGTCTCGGTCCCAATTATATCCATCCGAGGGTTTTGGGGAGTAGTGCTCTCTATCTGGTCACTGTTGGGGAACACTTTCTCAATGTCAATTTCTAGTTCCATATCTTTGAGGGAGAGATCATGGATATCACTTTCTCCCCTTGGTCCCTCCTCTTCTTGCACAATGTTTTTTCGTTTCTTTTTCACGGGAAGTTTATGAGAACTTTCAATTTTGCTGGAGGGAGGGTTCTTATCTCCACATCCGACTGAAGAACTGTGTGTGATTTTCTTTCTTGGGTAGGTCGTTGGAGCGCTGCTCCGAGATGCTGTAGTCTTGGGTGTGACGGTCGGGGATTGGGCACTTTTCTCACCTGAACCTTTTCCTCTATGCTTGTATGACTCATTGGTGCTAAGCATTGTCTCTAGGTCATCGGTGTCACGAGCAGGACTGCCTGAGGCGTTATCTTCATCTTCATTCAGGATAGCGTTAATGAAAGAATTGTTGAAACCGACAACCAATATGTGTTCCTAAATAATACCATTAGGGTTGAACCCTTTTAATTTTTCAACATATTTCAAATTGAGGTTGTGGAAGTGGCCCACAGATTCGTCAATCTTGTTCATATTCCTGAATATGAAATCCCCGACTTTCCAAGGTAGAGGTATGAATTGCTTTTTTCTCTTTTCATGGAAAAAATGCAATGAGTAGGTGTACTGCCTTGCTACTCAGCAACAAACATTCTATCAAATATGTGACATAGAAGAAATATTTTCTTTGGATCCAAAAATCCTTATAACATTATAGTTCTCCATTTGTTCCAGTGTCCCCTTCCTATCCAGGAACTTGCTCACCTAGTTAGACATCTGGGGAAAATCCTTTCCAAATATCAACCCTTTAAAATTTGAGACAAAATCATTAAAGACTTCATAAAAATGTTGGGAGGCCTTGTGTCTCCATAATGTGTGATACCATAAGGTTACTGGGTCAAATTCACAGTTTACCTTCTTACACAGAGATAATCTAGGGAATGGACAGCAATGTGCTATCGCAAAACTTAAATAAGATGACATAAATAATGTATTCTCCCTTTTGTATTGCGATAATTGGGAAGAGTTTTCAATGGAAATCAACTTACCCCAATCGAAGATGGCTTGTTCCTTCATTGTAAAATATAAAATATACAGAATCATCCGAGAGATGTTGGTTGTAATTTATTGTTCCGTTATCCTCGTGAAAAACCATGCAATTTCCCAGAAAGGGTTTTTGAATGCACTAACCTGTAATCTGGTGATGTCCTCAGGGATGGTCGCTGGGTCCTCTAAGAATTCTGGTAAGAGGTCCAATCCATTATCGTGCTTCTTTAAGAACTCCCTCCAATCCTCGCCCTTGAAAGTAAGCGTTGGCTCGAGAAGTCTTAACATCTTTCGAAATACTTGAGGCAATATGGAGACCTAGAATGGTCCCACAACTGGATAATCTGTTGGTTCATAATATATCTCTCGGCGCACCACGTGACCAACTCCTTACAGTCAAAAATTTCAGGGACACAACCTGCTCACGCAATTCTAAACGTCTAGATAACTTCCTTCTGGGCAGAAGGGGATGAGTAGTAGGAATAAGCTTTGGACCACTGAAAACTATGGTCCTCACGCCCGAAAATATTCAACGTATCTCCATAGAAATGTTGTCGAGTTGCAGCTATAAGGTGATGAGAACGTTCCTTTGCTCCCGATAGTATTTAAAATGAACGATGAAGGATGATAATATAATCTCCTGTAAATCTTGGTTTAATGTGTTTTAATGGGAGATGTCCTCGAGATTTTCGCTTATTAATGTCAATATTTTCAAACATGTGTGGTGAGTTGTCACTAATAAAAGCATAATTAATGTGCATTGGGAAGGGTGCAAAGGTGGCGGGGATGGACGGGAGCGAAAAATGCTTTGAAACTTTTGTGAACCCGGGAGTCGGGGAACAAACGAATCTGTGATAACAGGAGGTGAAGAATCGTCTAAGTATGGAAAGGCAGGGCGGTCAGATGGATTTATCATAGGTAGAGTGAAGCTTGCGAGTTCAAGGAGTCTGGGGTGGAAGTGTAGATCACAAAATTTTTGGGTGCAAGATGTATATCACGGAACACGGGGCATGAGAGTTCGATATCGCCAACCCAGGAACCCGTGGTCATAAAATTGGCCAAGTATGGAAAGGAACAACGGTTGATTGGACTCATGATGTGAGGATATAGATGGAGATGAGGATCTGTGACTCCGCCAAACCGGAAACCCGCGATTATAGAAATGTGACTAAGTATAGAGCCAGAAAGGGATAATAGAGGGGAAGAAGAAAATGGAAAAATGGGTAAGTATAGAAGAGGGAAAAGAAATGGAGAAAAGAACTTGGGAAAAATAGAAAAGGGAAGGGAATTTTTGGAAGCACGAAATGACCTCAACACCTTTGTAGATAACAATGGGCTAACATAATGTTGCATTCTTACTGTGATAATGCCTTAAAAAGACTAAAATAACCAACAATTTTTCCCAATTCAAGATCCACACACAAAAAATTTCAGATCCCATAATATTCACCTCTGCCAATTCAATAATAGGGAGGTTGATTTGGTAGATTGAACTATCAGTCAGTTCAGGCGACTAGGGTGCATTTGGGGTACCTGTGAGAAAATCTAATGCTTTGATGAAGATTTGTTGTATTGCAACCCGTGATAGTAATTGTGTCATGATATTATTTAAAATGAATGCTGGAGGATGATAATATAATCTCCCATAAATCTTGGTTTAATGTGTTTTAATGGGAGATGTCCTCGAGATTTTCGTTTATTAATGCCAATCTTTCTGAATTTGTGTGGTGAGTTGTTACTAATAAAAGCATAAGTAATGTGCACTGGGAAGGGCGCGAAGGTGGCAGGGATGGATGAGAGTGAAAAATGCTTTGAAACTTTTGTGAACTTGGGAGTCTGTGAACCCACGAATCTGTGACAACAGGAGGTGAAGAATCGACTAAGTATGGAAAGGCGGGGCGGTTAGATGGACTCATCATAGGTAGAGTGAAGCTTGCGAGTTCGAGGAGTCTGGGGTTGAATTGTAGATCACATAATTTTTGGGGTGTAAGATGTATATCACGGAACACGGGGCATGAGAGTTTGATAGCGCCAACCCGGGAACCCGCAGTCATAAAATTGGCTAAGTATGGAAAGGAACGACGATCGATCGGAGTCGTGATGTGAGGATATAGATGGAGATGAGGATTTGTGAGTCTGCCAACCCGAGAACCCGTGATCATAGAAATGCGACTAAATATAGAACCAAAAATGGATAATAGAGAGGAAAAAGAAAAGGGAAAAACGGGTAAGTATAGAAGAGGGAAAAAAAAGGGAGAAAAGAACTTTATCTCTCACACAACAACACTTAGTCTAATAATTATCAAGCGATAGAAACACATTAACTATGGGAAACACATTCTCAGCTATGAAATATACTTGGAGCTCAACAAACTCTGGTTCAAGTTTAAAGAGATTTTGTTTATATTTATTTCAATATTATTCATATTATTTTATTTTAATAGTATTTTTGTGGCCCAAATGTAAACCATGTTCCAATTTGAAGGATGTTTCCGGCTCGCAAATTTTGCTCAAACCCATAAGTAATAGACAAAATATACGAATTAACATTTTTATATGCAAGCATATTCTCAAATATGATAAGCTTTAATATATGCAAAATATTAAATAGGGATATGACCTCAACACCTTTGTAGATAACAATGGGCTAGCATAATGTTGCATTATTTTTGTGATAATGCCTTAAAAAAACTAAAATAACCAACAAATTTTCCTAATTCAAGATCTGCACAATTTGTTTTTCATATCCCATAATATTCACCTCTGCCAATTCATTAATAGGGAGGTTGATTTGGTAGATCGAACTATCGATCAGTTCAGGCAACTAGGGTGCACCTAGGATACCCGTGAGAAAATATAATGCTTTGATGAAGATTAGTTTGTATTGCAACCTGTGACAGTAATTGTGTTATGATAGTATTTAAAATGAACGCTGGAGGATGATAATATAATCTCTCGTAAATCTTGGTTTAATGCGTTTTAATGGGAGATGTCCTTGAGCTTTTTGCTTATTAATGCCAATCTTTTCGAACCTATGTGGTGAGTTGTCACTAATAAAAGCATAATTAATGTGCATTGGGAAGGGCACGAAGGTCGCAGGGATGGACGGGAGCAAAAAATGCTTTGAAACATTTGTGAACCCGCGAATCTGTGACAACAAGAGGTGAAGAATCGACTAAGTATGGAAAGGCGAGGCAGTCAAACTGACTCATTGTAGGTAGAGTGAAGCTTGAGTTCGAGGATTCCGGGGTCGAATTATAGATCATAGAAGTTTTGGGTGCAATATGTATATCATGAAACACGGGGCATGAGAGTTCGATAGCGCCAACTCGGGAACCCATGGGCATAAAATTGGCTAAGTATGGAAAGGAACGACGGTCGGTCGGACTCGTGATGTGAGGATATAGATGGAGATGAGGATCTATCAGTCCACCAACCCGGGAACCCACGATCATAGAAATGCAATTAAGTATAGAACCAGAAAAGGGTAAGAGAGGGGAAGAAAAAAAGGGAAAAACGGGTAAGTACAGAAAAGGGAAAAAAAAGGGAGAAAAGAACTTTATCCCTCACACAACAACACTTAGTTTGATAATTATCAAGCGATAGAAACACATTAACTATGGGAAAAACATTCTCAACTATGAAATATACTTGGAGCTCGACAAACTCTGGTTTAAGTTTAAAGAGATTTTGTTTATATTTATTTCAATATTATTCATATTATTTTATTTTAATAGTATTTTTGTGGCCCAAATGTAAACCATGTTCCAACTTGAAGAGTGTTTTCGGCTTGCAAATTTTGCTCAAACCCACAAGTAATAGACAAAATATATGACTTAACATTTTTATATGCAAACATATTCTTAAATATGACAAGCTTTAATATATGCACAATATTAAATAGGGACATGACGTCAACACCTTTGTAAATAATAGTGGGCTAGCATAATGTTGCATTTTTACTGTGATAATGCCTTAAAAAAACTAAAATAACCAACAATTTTTCCCAATTCAAGATCCACACAAAAAATTTCATATCCCATAATATTCATCTCTACCAATTCGATAATAGGGAGGTTGATTTGGTAGATCGAACTATTGGTCAGTTCAGGCGACTGGGGTACTTGTGAGAAAAGCTAATGCTTTAATGAAGATTTGTTTGTATTGCAACCTGTGACAATAATTGTGTTTTTGATACATTGTTTAATGTGTTGAAACATCATTTTAAGTATTAAACTTCTTGCATCGGATTATTCATTGAATGGTTTGTTATTTCCCTCAGTTATTTCCCTTTATTATGTCACTTGTCTGGCATTGGTGCAACAGTAGGCAAGGAGAACCTTCATCCATATTATCTTGCCAATATTGCCATGCTCTTGTCTTGGTGAATCAACCCTCTAACTGATCAACAAATTGAAAAGAATAAGCATTCCAAACTTGTGGTGGCCTAGTTTTGCCCTTTAACAATCAGGGGTAGACTTTAGGACTAACAACAACTATGAAGTTCTTTACACATATCTACAGACAGTTCAATCAAAGAATAGAGAAAGTGAGTCATACCTATAGTTTCGAGGATGTGTTTGCATAATAGAAGCATCAAAAAGCTAAAGAGAAATCAATGGAGGGTTGTTGAAATAAAGTTATTGTATTGTCAATTTGAGCGTAAGTATAACAATGACGAACTTGAATTTTAATTTTGTGTGGTTGATAGCATATTTCCATTTGACTTCAGCTAGCCTATATCTTTTTTTTTTTTTTCAAAATATTTCCAAAAAAGAATTCTGGTAATTTCATTAATCAAGCAAAACTAGTTAAATGAACTACATATTACATTTGCTCCACATAGCCTGTATTAAAAGGCAAGGCAAGTCTTGTATATTCCTTAAGATCATAGAAAAAGCGCTAAGATCCTGAATCTATTATCCAGTCATAATCCAAAAGCCAGGCCCATGAGAACCTTGAACTACAACACCAAAGCACATGATCAAAAGTTTGGCAAACACAACAAAAGCAAAAATCAACAAGGAGTGGGCATTGTATCCCTTTTGTTGTTTCTAAGTTTATACTTAAGGCTTCAAAGTATAATGTCAAGGCATCCAAAAAATAAAGAGAGTTTAAACAATGAAAAGAAAGTCAATTCTTTAGGGAAATAAGCTATGGTTGATTTCTTAGTTGTCTTTGCCTAGCTTCCCAACGTTCTTGGATGCTTACATCCTGTTCAATCATTGCCCATGAACGTTCAAGTTCAACCGGGTGTTAGCAGTCTCTAAGATGGTATTAAACAAGTTTAATGCAATGTTGGTCTGATCTGTGAGGCCGAGCTCAATATTAGGCTGTCTTGCAATGGGTACAGTCATGGAGGAAAGAAAATTAAAAGATCTGTTGTTTTTATGTTTGTTTTTTCTAATTTCAATAATATGAGAAAATTTCCTGAAATTGAATTAATAGTATAACAATTTAGAGGCCGTTTTCCGTATTTGAGTCAAATTTGAAAATAATGAGTGTGATGAAAGAAAAACATAAAGTTGTTAACAAAGTGAGGCATCAATCACAAAATAATCTCACTCTAATACAAACGAAGAAAAATGGATGTGAAACCTTTAATGAAGCATAAAATGTGGTAATCTAACTAATTCATGGGTCTTGTATTTGCTAATAGCCAACATAGAGGAAAATCTGCAAACAATCAGATAACTAAATGAACCATATAACCACATTAGATGTTGTACTAAGTTGTGATCAAGCATTCATCAAAGACATATAAATAAAGATGTTGGAATACGAAGGAACAAAATAACACATAACTCAAGATTAACGAAATATAGAGTCTCTGGTCTGCATTTGTCTTAATTCTCGAAAATGAGAGATCTCTCAATTACAATCGGCCAGTAAAAAACCATCTTTAAGTCTTTTGAAATTATATTTATACAAAACGTTACCAACCCTAGACGGTTGGAATTCTCCTTACTCCTAGATATTAACGGTTACAAAATAAAAACTTGAACCGTTTCACTTGTTTCATTTCTATCTATTTCTCATATTGGCAGAACGAGCATGTATGTGTTACTTCATTATTTCTTTGAAGTACTTCCTTCACTTGGCTCGAGACACTCGACGCACCTACTTAGAAATTGTACTAAAATTCTGGAAGGCTTTGTCACATCCTTTGCCTAAAAAAGATACAGCTTTCTCTATAATTTCGACAACCTGTCTTCAATCCTTTTACCTTCGAAATTTATTGACTGCAACCGTAGATTTGGCTTTACCAACCATCTATCCATTTGAGCGACGTCAACCTGTTTCAACTGTCAAATTTCAATCTGACCTTCATTTAAGCTTTCTTTGATGTCCAGTTGATGCTTTATAACATTCATTTTCCCTAATACTCCAACACAATTTTCCTTTCCAATGCCTAGTAATTTTTTATCTAGCAAATCAAAAGCCTCTTCACAATCTTCCTTTATTTCTTTGGCCATTTTCTTACTCTCGACTATATTGGCCTCCCATGCCTTTAGTATGATATCACCTCTTATTTGTTCTGCGACAGTCAATCTAGGAGTTATTGGTACCTCTTCCCTAGCCGAAGATACGAATGCCTTTTGAAAGGTGGTTTGAGCTGCATTAGCCTATTTTTCTCTGAAACCAATATTATCTAATGATTGACCCATCTCCTGAAAATAATCTTGGATCATCCCTACCTTAGAAAACAAGCTTTGTTGTATTGCTTCCAGCTTTTGATGCACTTCCAATGCCTGGGCTTGAAACACTGCTATATTAACACCTTGCTTTCAATGGAACTCAATTTAGCTTCCAGCTGTCTTACTAATTCTTCTTGCTGGATGACCTTCCCTTGACTTGCTTGAGCTGTCTTGTGTACTTCTTCAAGATCTGATTTAAGTTGTTGAATTTCTTGTCTGTCTTTAGCTCTAGCCTGTTCGAGTTCTTTGCTGACCTTGTTTTTGATATTATTCTCTACATTCTTTATTTGATCTCGCAACTGATTTATCACCTGATTCCTTTGCCTTAGCCTTTATTTCATATTATCAACAGAAAATAAGTTGGTCGTTGCAAAAGCTCCCAAAGAGCCTGCCACCTCTGTAGCAAAATCTTCTTCTTCCAAATTTTGCCCATCTAATAATACTCTATGTTTTTTTACCATTGCACCCTCTCTCATGTGCAGTTCTTTTTTCACCACGACCTTTCTTTTCTCACTGAAAAAGAACTCGGTGGGAGGTATCTTCTCGACAGAGATAGGCGTGAAATCGCTTATGAACATTGCCTTTGTATTAGGGTTTCCTCTGGTGAATTGTAATGGTGTGAAAACCTCAATAGGGTTGCCTATTTCTGTGGACAACTTTTTCCCGGCTTCTTCAGTAGTTGATTTCTCAGGCGAAGACGACGGTCTATCTTCTCCGTTCTTTATTATTGTCTCTTTTTTATCTTTGCCCTGGTTGTTTAATATCTTCATCTCTGGGATATTTCCCTTATGAGTTGAGACCTCAACTTTCTCCAGGTTTTCCAGGGTTTCTTGTTTGGTAGAGCTTCCAACTTCTGGATTTTGGGTCTCTACTTGTTGTGTATCTTGGGATTTTAGGCTTTGCCCTTGTAATACTTTGGGTAGGCTGCTTCTCCGGTGTTTTTGGAAATTATAAAACTCAGCCATTTCACCAGGTAGCAGAGCTCGAACTGAGCTCAAAACTTCTTGGTAAGATCTTACCCCTCAGAACATTTCGTCAAGAGGGGACTCTTCATGTTCATACTTTTTAAGATTGCAACCGACCATATGGTTTCCCATGATCCTTTGTGGGTCGTGCCTCTTGAATTCGATGTTAACCAAATTTATCTCTTCTAAAGCTGCAACCTCCACCTTAGAGTGACTGAAATCCAATAAGGAAAATGAACTAATAGACAAAGGAAAAGATGGCCATACCTTTTTCTGCACGAATTTTAGCTCTTTTCTAATCCCGTCGAGTACAATTTGTCGTGCAACTTCAAGGCACATCAGCCTGTCTGGTAAAAATTACGGTAATGCATATGGAGGGACTGAGCAACCGAAAACTCTGATATAAGAGAAATGTTCCTCTATGTACTAGTCCGCCACTTTACCCAGGCTAACCATATCCTTGTTTGAAATTCTTGGCAGTGGGTGACCAAATATAACAATATGCATCAACACCACTACCCAATTAAAGATTTCATAAAAGAAATATTTTGCCTTGTCTTCCCAAAGCTTCGAATGGTAATCATGAATTGGTTCTACACTGTTTGGAGTCCAACTCCAGCTCATCAGCGGGAAAGGTGTCATGAAACAAATAACGTCCATAACATAAGCTGACATAAAGAATGGAGCTGGTTGCCCTTTGGTTTTCTTCGTTTGGTATTCTGAGATTTCGCTAGCTAGATTATTTGACAATATCTTTGCCCAGTCAAAAGAAAATCCTTTCGCCACCGAGTGAATAATGGGAACCCATGGTAGGAAGAAATGGGTTGTGTTCTCTTTTCCATAAATTCTGCACATCATCATGGCTATATACATGAACTGTGGTTCAAGCGATGAGATGGAATATACGCTGTGAGATTCGGTTCTGAACTTTTCAGGGCATGAACACCAGTCTTTGATCAGGTCGGAAGGACTCTTTCCAAACTGATCACACTCCTTATTATTAAAATTCATAAGAAAACTGGCGTTATAAACAAAGTTCGATGTTGCAGACAATTTATACATGACTTGAATGTGTTTCGGTCGAAATGACCCAACAAATAATTTCTGAGAGTTGAATATCGTTCGAGTCGGGATATCTACATGATCCAATGCCTATCTAATCATGTCGGTGTAAGGTAAAATCCTCGGCCTGGTTTCTATCTTATGCAATTCTGCTTGAACGATAATCTTATATTTGGTAGATAAGTTATCATTTTCATTGTCGCTTGAGTCATCAGGACAGTTTACCACTTCGTATTGTATGGTGTTGAACACATGCGTCCATGTTTTAACTGTGTTTATACTTATGGGCAAAGTATCAGAAATAACATCTGTGTTATGGCCAGAACTTGCACCAGTTGCTTTAGGCGCTTTTCGTGGAGCCATGATATCAAATTCAGAGTCCTGTTACCTGTTACAGAGAATGAGAATGCAGAAAACTAGTTATTTCGCTAAGCCAGCTCTAAGAAAACAAGAAAGTGATTCAGAACTAAAAATCATTTTTTCCTTAAATGCATAAACCATGCGTATACCTTCACTAACAACGCATTTAATTCCTTTAATAAAAATATTTGGGCGTTAAAATCTGATCCTATTTGGAATCATTTCCCTAAATCGGATATTAATGTCATTTATGGTCGATATCTTGGGAAAAGCGCAAAATTTGAATGTATCTGAGTTAATTTTAAGCAATAGATTAATTAGAGTATAATCCTCATTTTGTACTTTAATTAATCATACCTAACACTTAATCAAGTTTCAATGTTTCGGGTCTCGGGGATCTTTAAAGAAATTTAAACTAAGAGTTATGAAATGCAAAATCGCGACAGGTTTTAATTTAGTATAATCATATTTAACTCTCTTAATTAATCACGATTAGTTTAAAATGTCGGGGTTTCAGATATCAGGACTTCAAAGCCTTTATATGTTAGAGCATCCCGAATCGTGAAGAGATTTACTCTTTGTAAATCTTACTTAATCGTTAATGAACTCGGCTTAACATTTAAAACTTTCGTGAGTTTGGGTATCGGGACTTCGAGGATGCTCAATATCGAACCTTTGTATTTCGCGAAACCCTGACTCCCGAAATTTCAAAAGCAAATCTTTATATAGATTGGTTCATTAATTAAAAAGGCGGCTCCATAATATGCTAAGACATTTAAACCTTTGGATTGATTAAAAGAGTTCATTTCGACGTTGATTATCCAAGTACATTTTCGTGCTTTTTATTTAAACAAAAATGAAATTTATTTTTAGTCTAAGTTTTAGAAAAATATATATGTTTCAACACCTTCTATAACCAAACTGTCAAATGGGCACCAAGAAATTCGTTGATTGCCATATTAGTATGAACCAAGATCACTATGAACACTTGCTTCTGATATTACTATGAACCAAGATCACGTTGACCTGACAATGTTCTAACATTACTAGTTCTGGAAAAAAATGTTAGCGTTTAACTTAATGGACTTTGAACAATGCAAAATTTGCAATATTATTGAAAATGTTTGATGGCTCTGTTCAGAAGAGCAAGCCATTTTGACATCTCAAATGATGGACCTGATTTATTCACAATTGGGTACTTTGTATGAGGTTTTTCCTCGTGCTTTTCATTCCTGGCCTCGTAGTGCAAAGCTTTATTCATATTTTGATTGGGTAACATGGATAGAAACATATCACACTATTTCGTTTCTTGTCAAAGCATGATTTGTAAATTTTTTTTTCGGTTCAACCGATATGCAGTATGGCATTGTCCTCATTTAAGATAAATTTTCTATGGACGTGGAAGTCATGCAACATGTAGACAATCTTTGCCTTTTTCTGCAGGTATATTTCATATGGCAATTCTGTCAACCCAGGAAGCACATCTTGTAATACATGTTTTCTAACTGTACAATGTACAATTGTGTTGCTAAGGGTTCAGATGACAATGTTGACGCAATGACTATATATGTAAGGGCATTTTGCACCACATCATAGACAATCAATTGTGCCATCATTTATGAACGTAGAGGCATAAACAAGAGAATTGCAATTGGCACATACAGGTTCGAAGGGGGTCGAGTAGGCATTTGTTGCAACTATAACACCCTCAACCTGCACATATGAGCATAGTAGTTAATATATTGAACAATATGATATATATTTGTACAACAAAAAATCTACACAAAGTTGCTAAAGACATTTTTTTTTGTGCAAATTGTTGCTAGAGGTGTATATGTATATGTACAATAGTTGTAGAACTAGTTAGTTTCTTGAGATCTTGTACTATGTTTGTTCGCAATTTTGTTACAAATGTTGCTTGGGTTGTGCGAAAGATCATTTCTTTAACACCTCTTTTCTTCGTTATATTTTGAACAACATAATTGAAAATTTCCCTTTATGCAATTGTTGTTCCATTGAGGAAAATAAATTTGCATAGGTGTCGAACAATTGTAGTTGCACCATGGAACAATTTAATAGTTATGTAAGATGTCTGAGATATATGAGCTTGTCAAAGCAAAGGACAAAAAAAAAGGGTATGGAAAACAATGTCATTGCCTTGTCGTTGTCTGAGTTTCCATCTTTTATATGGAGAATATGTTGCGAGCCAACTTTTCTTGCAAATGTGACAGCTGCACCAATGGTTCCAATTGGGTAAATGTCATTGTTCTCTGCAAATTGGTTGATTGTTGTGTCTGGTACGAAATGATATTATGAGCAAACCGTGGGAACTTTTCCGACAACACTTGTTTCATTGAGCAATATAATTCAATCACAATCACCACAGTCATATACTGTTTTCGGTAATATATTGAAATTTGTAATGGATATCCCATTACTTGGAAATATCTTCTCTGCATGTTTCTGGACAAGTTGTGTAGAGATAGTCAGTGTAACTATCATCATGGCTTCATTGTCTGTCATGTCTGCATGCATAATGCATCTACTTTTGTTGGCCTTGTCTAAGTAGGTGCTATACACGACCATTATGTCTCTGATGAACAATTGTCCAGTTCGACAGTTGTTCGAGCCTTCTATTGATAATATATTGGGTGGTATAAGTTTAGAGCCGATGGTATATATATATTTGCATCAATGTACAAGTAGATGCACAATTTGGATAAAGTATGCAGGTTAGAGTTTTGTAACCATACCTCTTAGTCTCTGGACCTTGCACTATGTTGGGCGTTTCACTTGTACTCGTCGATAGTTCTTGTGAACTAAAAAGCATGTGTTGTAAATGACATAAACATATTTACCATGGCATAGTTGAATAAATAACTGAGGATATTTGTTTACTGAACATAGAAAGAGTATAATCTATGAATCTTTACCTTTGTCCTTGTCGTTGTGTTGATGTTTATGATGATTGACTACTCATGCCCATGCCACTTGTCCAACTTTTTCTGATGCAAACATGTGTACATCGAACACGACAACAACTAAATATGCATACGCATTGTATATTGTTGATAATTGATATGGATGTACATTAAACACATGCATTATGTTTGATTTACTATTACTGTTGGTATACCTTTTGGAAGATTGTACTTCAGCTTCCTCGGTTGTGGCACATAAGGCTTCATCCTCTTGTTCAATTAGCTCTTTTTTTTTTCAAGGTAGCAATGTAGGGAATACAATGGACATGACACTAAGTTGCTATGTAGGAACACATGTAAAAAAGATTGAATACAATTTTATTTATTTCAATGTAGTAGCACATAAAATACAATTGACATGAAGATAAGTTAATATGTAGGAAGATATGTAGTATCTACATATAAAAAAATGAGTTGCAAATCAGTATGTCTTCTTCTACATTTCTGGTTAAAAGTTCTTTGTCTTGTCCAATTATTCTAATTGTTTCAATGAAGGAAAGTACAAAATACAATGAACATGAATGTAAGTTGGTACGTAAGGAAAAACAATGAATATTTACATATAGTAAATTAGAATCAAAGGAACAGAGTAACAGATAGTGTTAGAAGCATGTACCTTTGTTTTTCTTGATTCATGTCCGTGTCTATATAGAATTCTTTCTATCCGAAATCTATTACAAACTAGAAAAAAACTAAGAAGTTGGATGATTCTAGCTGAAAAATTTGGTTTTGTGCAACAAGTTAGCCAGATATGCTTTGAGACATGGAAATATGATTTTGTAATATGCTTGATGTATATTTCATAATTCAAGTACACTACAAATTGTATCATGATCAGGCCAATATGTGTCTAAGATAAAGAGGTTGTATTGTGAAATGGGCACATTTGACCATACATGGTCAATAAGTGCATTTTGTACATGGTTTATCTTATCCAAAAGAAAGCGGAGACTATAATTGCACATGTAGTTTTACAATTCTTTTGTTCTAGCACTATTTTGTAGCATGTCAATATTGAAGTCTCCTAGAATGATAATGGTTTTGTTCATATGTAAATGTTGTAATTCATTTGAAACAACATTCAGTATGTTGGACAATGTTGCATAGAGAGCGGCATAGAGATTCAATATTGCAATTTCTTATTCATGGAAGGTTACTCTTGCTAGCACCATCTCAACATTGTTTTCTTCAAAATGCATATGCTCCAAAATTGTTACATGTTTTTTTCACTAATATCATCACTCTGTGTGTAATGTAACTTGATATGCAATTGTGATTTGAAAATTGCTTGTTTTGCATGCATAATGTCATGTATGTTTCCTGCAAGCACAAAATATCGGATTGCATTGTGTCATAGTCATTGAGTATATCATTCATATGTGCATGTAGGCTGCGTGTGTTAAGTGCGATAATTGATACATATGAGTTTGTTTGTATGGATTGGTAATCATATTGTAGATGCCATTTTGCACTAGTCCTAAGGCGTTGCATCTTAATATCAACTTTATGTTTGACTTTGAAGTTATCTTTTGTGAGAGCACTTAACAAATACAAGGAGTCTATGCTTCTAACTTGAGACAGAGTTGTGTATACAAGTCCATGTATTTGTATTCTAGCAGGGTCGAACACAACACTATCAAGTGTTAGTCCTTGTGATCTATGGACTGTACGTGCACATGCAAGTTTAATTGGAAATTGTTTTCAAATCTTTAGTTGACCTGTCTTTGCCAATGTCAATACTGGTTTTGATATTCGTAATATAGGTGCCCAATTACGCGCAATGTTTGAATTATATAGATAAGCTAACTTGTTTGCTTGTTGGTGGCCAATATGAGGGTCATGGAACTTGATCCAGAGGACACCAATTTTTTCTGTTTTGGTATAAGCTTTGAGTATTCCATTTGCACCATTCACCAAGCCATCCCGTGAATCATAGTTGCAGGCATATATTTCAACTAGCATGTCTAATTTCAGGACAAGTTGCAAAGGCAAAGTGGTTGTATGTTGATGACATGGTACATTGCCATGGTTGTCTTCTTCAAGATCAATTGAATTGATGATGATATCATCACCAGGCATGAGTGATAGCATGTACCTGTTATGCATTGCAACATCCTTATTAATGTAGAACAGGTAAGGAAAGGTTGGGTCTGTTGGTACAGGTCGCATGCACCTTGAATTGATATATGTTAAGTCATCACATGTTTGACTGTTTGTCCGCATTCTATTCAGAATTGCAATAAATGTTTCATTTCTTTGGCGCATTGTAGTATGTAATTCAAAGAATTTTATATTGTTTTTCCAAAAGTCATGCATCATTGTTTGCATATTGGCTATAAGTTTTTCAAATATCAGAAAATCTTGGATGGGTTGCGCCTGGTAAAGAACCCCACAAAATATCATGTCAATGTCCCCAAAGTATTTGGTGTGCACATGTTTTATGTTTCTCACTCGATTGCTAATGGAATATAAGAAACGACTTCCAATCAAATATGCCTCATCTATGAAGACAAGTTGTAGTTCGTCATAAAAATTAGACAAAGTATTTAACATTTTCTTGCTGAGTGGAAGAAAATGTGACATGTTAAAGGACATTAAAAAAGCAGAGTGGATTGTTGTTCCACCTGTATTATATGCAACTTTTCTTGTATATGCAACTATTAGTCCCTTTGGTTTCATAGAGTCAGTCGAATTATTTAAATCATAGATTCCTATAAGCATTTGGAATAGTGCTTTCGCTGTGAATGTCTTGCATGTTCATGCCCTGCTTGTAAGGAACAAGTGCACATGAGTGTGCACGTTTAAGCATTTTTTCATTGCAATGTCTTTTAGGATTGCTTGTTGTCTAACTCTGTAGTATTTGTTATTTTCGATAAAGAAAGGATGTTTTGTGACTTGAAAGCCAAGATTGATACCATTTTCAATGGAGGCTGCTCGAGGACAAGGCAAATCTGCTTGCAAGTCGTAGGACTCACAGAGAGTTCTAGTTGTTTTATGGTTTGTTAATGTCTCATCAATATTGTTAGGGTTTTCTAGTTCATGAATTGCACTTTCTAAATCACCCAATGTTGGGTTGACATTGTATGTAAATCTAGCCTCATTGGTTTGTATTGTAGTCTCATAAGCAATATATGCAGCTTCCCATGTAGGGAAGTTATGTTTTAATGTGTTTTCATTTTGATCAAATGGAACGTACAACAATAGTTTTTCTCTACAAAAGTTTTCATAGTCGATGTGTTTGTTGTATTTGACAAAGCGTATTACATTTGTTTTTTTCTTTTTCTTTTTGATATGGGTGTACCATTTTTTTGTAATGAGATATGAACTCTGCAAAGGCAGATATGCTTAATAGGAGGTGGACGCTGGAGGTAATAATCAATAATAGAGTGACATATCACGTCCTCTGAATTATCAGGCTCTTGTTCTAGCAAAGATGGTGGTTTAAGCACGAATGTGCGCGTGTCAAGTGGAGATGTGTTTATGAAGACACATTTCTTTGAACTACAACTCAGAGGCAGGGAAAGTGCAATGTGGACTGCTTGTTGAGCAGACATTTGTTGAAGATTAAGTAATGTATTTCCAAGTGTACGTGTCATTTGCATAACATCAATATGACTTTTTTAATGTTCTCTGCATATTCTTATGAATGCACTTGTCATAGATTTGCCAACCTTTGTCATGTACGAGGTACAATATGATGTTGTAGCATATGCATTGAGAACATATTGTGCATTTGCATTCCACATAATTGGCATGTCCTTGGAGAAACCGTTGTTCCAAATATGTGAAAGTTTTTGTTTAAGGAAATTTGTTGGTTGTTTAAGTGTAGATTGTATCACTTGGATGTACTCATCTTCTGTTAGATTTAGTGTTGCCAAGAAGTCTTCGAAGCTCATTAAGTCATCGGAGTCTCGTTGTTCTAGAAATGCAAAAAAAGATTTTGATTTCTCAACGAAAACATTGTCCTCTAAACTAATTGGTTCTATGATTCTTGTTGTTCTCATTGGCGAAACAGGGAAGTTGTATCTACAATGTGAATTCTTTCATTTTTTACAGCTTCTTGTATGGTAATGTCTATGAATTTTGGAAAGTTCTGGATCCAAATGGTCTGTGTTGCATGCTATGTATTTGTCCAAAAACTGCTCGATTTGTGAGTTGTTGTCATTTCCATAGACTGGTGCACCCTCTATCCATAACAATGCATGATGCTCACTCCCTCTATTTTGGAACTCAATCAAAAAATAGTAGTCCAATATTTTTTCGAAGAACGTTTCATCATGACATATCAATTGCCTCAAAGCATTTATTTTATATCTGTAGTAACGAGTACATGTCACTGGGTCTTTTCTTATGAGGTAGTAAATGTCATCATTTTCCAATGTATCAGTTTGTTTTTTCCTTTTCATGTTCCTATATAATGCAGACACTGTAGTCACCAACGGATACCAGTGATGTTCTGCACTTGTAAATGTGATGAAAAAAGTTGGAGGTCCCAATTGTCGGATCATTGCAAATATAGTTTTTTTGTTTTGTTGCAAGTAGTCAGGAGAGATGCGAATGTTTTTGAAATCTATGTATCCAATATCAAATTTAAGGATTTTTTCTAGGTTTGCTTTGTACTTGACATCTCTAGCCAATAAATTTCTTCCTTGTAGCTGGCCTTTTCTTATTCGCACCCACATGGAAGAGAGCACTTTTTCAATTATTATGAGCATTGTTTTGAAAAACAAATTTGTTATGTGATAAGAGAAGTCACCGCTTGAATGTAGAAGTTCTCATCGAACTATTTTTTGGTAGCTGAATCATTATGTGATGTCACTGGCACATGGATCTCCATAGAACAATGTTGGGAAGTTCATTTCCTCGACACATTTTTCCTTGAATAGGATGTTTCCGTTCAACAAATGCAATTTCGACAATCTTGTCTTGCAAGTCATGAATGTGTTGTGAGTTAGTGAATCCATGTATCAATGTTTCAAAAGGTCTTTCATTATTTGATTCATCGCTTGTATCAAATTCACTAGTAGTGTCAAAAGTTTGTGCAGAGTTGTCATTTCCTTGTTCAAGAACATGGTTCCAGTTATCATTTATACAAATATTGTGTGCTTTGTACAGGGCCCTGGAACATAATTCTTTTAATGCTTTCATGACAATGTGCACACGCACTTTACCCGTCGGGTATGCATTCTTGTATTGCAAACGTCTTTTGAGAGCTACAATAATTGTTATTGTCTCGCTCATGAATTGTGGCAGGGCTTTTTGCAAAACATCTAGTTGGACAGGCACATTAATAATTGATCTTGTTAAGCCCATTTGGGGTCATTTATAGCCCCAGGGTTTGATTTGTGCAAATGCAATTTGCAGAGACAAAAGTCTCTCTTCAAGTTCTGTAAGTGTACTTACATCTAGTAGTGGTGTGTTACATCTTATTTGGTCAGGTGTTGCAAAGTGTGACAATTTTCCATTTTCAAGTGATCGTTTGCATGGAAGACAAATATTGCTAGTGAAAAATGTTCTATCATTTAGTGTCAAGCCGAGGTATTCTTTTTTCAAGTCAGGGGTGAAAGACTTAGTGTTTTTTTCAAAATTCAATTCCTTGCAAATCATACATGCAATGGAAGGAGTGTCTTTAATTTGTTTCATATAGATATACTTTGCATCTTTCTTTCCTAGACAATGATGCATAGTAAGTGTTTGTTGGTTTTCAATGCTAGCAGTGCATGGTGTTGTCTCTAGGCTACGATATGTAATTTTTCCCTCTCGGTCAGTATCATGACCATTGTGGGATATGTAGTTGCACTTGTTTCTCTCACGTATATATTTTTTCAACATATGGTTGCCACTCGAAACTAGTTTCACTTGTTGACAAGCCACATTGAAGGTAGAATCGACATTTGTTACAAGCATTGCCTCCTCACCATATCGATGGTGCAGACAGTGAAGTTCTTTATCATTGGACATGTGATATTTATGTTCAACAGGAAGTGTGAAAATGAGATCGTGTTGTGCCACACAATTTTTTTTAGGTTGTGATATGTGAGTTTGTGTTTCTTGGTCGAGCTCCCTTTCACCTCATGATGATCGATTGTACAACTCAAAGGTCTAGAAGGAAGTGTACCAATGTATTTATTTCTTTCACGTATGACATTTTTCAACTTGTGATAAGTCAGTCTACGTTTTTTGTTTAAGCTCTGTATGACCCAATGAAAATTGGGATGAGTTTCATCCTGATTAGACAGTATGCGATGCTTATGCAGATTCGACGTGGTTTGGGTGGCATGGATAGTGGATCTTGAAATGGAAGTATTTATTATCAAAGGTTGATAATGGATGTGTGGCATATCTGTTTTCGATGATATGATGTCAATTGTTCAATCGTAGTTTGAATCAATACATTTGGAATGGACATTACCATTTGACAGGGTTGACCAGACCTGGATATTTACTCTGAATGTGATAGATATCCATTGTAAACAGAATGTGCCACCCTTTATATTTCCTTTCTCATATGGCATTGCCATGTTTACAAGGTATTGTTGCCAACTTCCAATTGTCGACATACTTTCTATGAGATATGGTAGAAGGTGTTGATGTAAGAAGTTAAACGCCTATTGACTGCCACCTATAATTGCATTGCAAAAGAATTGCACAGTGTAAAGGTGCAGTGAGTGCACATCAAACTCTGTTGCTATCAAATAACAAATTGCATTGAACAGACTATCTCCACAAGTAGATGTAATAGTTGTTTCTATGTGCAATCCATGGGAGTATATATGATGCATAATTCGTTTCCAATGCGATTGAAGGTCTTTGCAGGTGAGGGAAAAGTAAATATCAGGTCCTTCAAGATTGCATATGGATAATTTTTTATAGATTAGTGGTTCATAATGACCACTTAGAGGATTGACATCATGGAACGAAATGCAATATGGATCCCTAGATGCAATTTTGTTGAATATTAGATATCTTCTTTTTCTTGTTAATGACCAAATTCCAATTGATATATTCAGCCACTTGGCCAACCACCGTATACAAAATGTATCTCCCCAAAGTCCTCTCTCATGTGGAGGCAGAGTTGCAGATGCAAACAACTGTAGCTTTGAAAAATACGTACTGACATCATGTATTCCATGCAATTGGCAAAGAAAATCAGATGCCAATTCGTATTGATACGACTCTAATGCCTCAACGTTGCAATTTTCTAAATATGCCAAGAAATGATCTATCAATCCATTGCGCAACTCGGTCGAGGAATAACAAAAATGCAATAGAACTTGAAATGCATCGAAGAGACAATCTCCCATAGTATACAAGAATGCATCTAATCTAAAAAGGCCATTGTTATGCAATACCTGGTCGATGTTGTCATGTACAATGGAGTCTGTATCTATTTGATAACACTCAACATCTATTACTTGCTTCATCTTTTAAGTTGTGATTTTCAAGATGTTTCTTAGCTATGTTTAGATAATATGCAAATAGCTAAAAAAAGATAACTATAAGTTCAGAACTGCATACCAATTCTGCTATGTATCCTTCAACCTTTTTCGTTTTAAATTCAATGCTTTGTGGTTGCTATAGCATATGAGAAACAAACAAAGCTATAGTGAGTGTTCAACCATATAGAAGAGATCATGCAAATTAAACAACATTGTAAATTTGCTTAGTACAAAGATTGAGTATTTAAAACATAATTTTTGAACTTATTTTAGTTGTGCATCTTATAAGCATTTTGGTAGCCATTGTATATAGCTTTACAATCCTATTCATCATTTAATTCATCCCCACTCTTCACAAATCAACATTAAACAGATATGAAACAACTTATTGATCTCTCCCACTCATAAAACTCACATAGATGGTCTGTGGGATAAACCAAAGCGAAATAATTAGGCATTATGGACTTTTACCATAGGAACGAAACCAATACATAACACAACTTCTTAAGGTTTCAATTATCTTACAAGATGAAGAAGATATTCTAAAATGTTTCAATTATCTTACAAGATGAATAAGATATTCTAAAATTGGGCACTGGGGAACTCATCCTGAGACAGATTAGTGAACTGTCCATTTAGGTTACAAAGAATCATTTCCACAAGACGAGGTCCAAATGTGAAAATGGTGATGGAAGATGCTTTGGAAGACCCAAAGTCCAACACAAAACTAACAACTATATGTGGTTTTTCCTCAGAGAATAAAATCCTGCTCTGTCATAACATGCAAAGAAGGGATGGCAAGGTCCTCGTAGATGCTTGCTCCGCAATGAAAAATCTAAATTTGTTTGGAAAATCTCTTTGCACTGCCACTTTCCAAATAGCTATGGTATGATGTTCAGGACATGAAAGTGGGCATATGTGATTGGAAGGGGACAACCTGAAAAATGCACTAAACGTATGGTTTCAAGAACATAAAGATGAGGAGAACATCCCATTTTTTTTTTGTATGTCAGTATGGCGGTGATAGAGGTGGGTTATGTATTCAATATTGACATGCAAAGATGACAAGATTTCTTGTTCAACACTTTTCAGGGATAGCAATACATTCTTGTTTCTTTGATCCCAATAGTCACATATAAGGATGTTTTGTAAGAGCATTTTCACTCAGTTATTATTTCTAGTTTTTTTTCTACATTTATTTTTATTTTCAACACTTCCTAGTATTGAAAATTCTTACCTGCAAACTGAAAATAGTAAACAACAAACAACGAATAGGAATGCAACCATGGTACTGAAACTTTCTTGTGAATGGGGTACGAAAGAAGCACAGTTCCAATTGCGCGTGCAAAATCTCAACCCTGCAAACTGCAACAACAGGTCCAATTGTGGATGCAGGACACCAACTTTGCAAAGTTGAAGCAAACAAGGGTGCATGATTTCAACCCTGCAAAGTGCAAGAACAGGTTGAACTATGGGTGCAAGTCTTCAACCTTGCAAAGTTGAAGCAAACAATGGTGCATGATTTCAACCCTACAAAGTGCAAGAACAGGTTAAACTATGGGTGCAGGTCTTCAACCTTGCAAAGTTGAAGCAAACAAGAGTAAACATCAAACAACAATAAGCACCAAGAGGTCCAACTACGGCTGCAGGACCTCAACTTTGCAAAGTTGAAGCAAACAACAATAAGCAGCATCCAACGAACCAATGAGCAAGCAACAACCAATGAACCAATAATGCCGGTGGAGAACAATATTTCCCAAATTCACTGCAAACAAGATTGTATCAAAAAATAAGAGGAAAATGTATTGTGATAGGCCTGTTAAGTAAACATTTAAGGCTGTCAGGACTGTTTAAGGGCCTCGTGCTATGTAAACATTTAAAAAAGAATGCAGCGTGTCAGGCCTATTTACGTACTTAATAATAAAAATGCATGTTTAAGTACTTAATAAAAATGAGTGTCGATGCTCAAAACTTTGGATATCTAAACATTTAAATAAAAATAATAAAAATTCAAAAAGACTGTAGATGATCAAAACTTTGGATATGTTAACATTTAAAACATTGGTAATAGCAAAGCTGGCAATAAGACTTTGAATCTATTCTCCAAAGAGATCATGACATATAAGGTTTTTTTTATTATATAAAAAATAATGTTTTTAGTTCTCTAGTTTGAACAATAGAGATTATGTAAAAATTTATAGTCAAAGAACAAACTAATATGAAGTCAACGAATTATCGATCGCTATAGTCCCTCTACACCTTCAACAGTGACTAATAATGTTTAGTTATTTAGACAAACTAGCTATATATAAGATCTTCATACTAAGCTAGGATCAATAAATCCTTGTATCTTACCAAAGTAATAAAATAATATTATTCTTGATCGCTGCTTTATTTAAAAAATAAAAATAACAATAAATAAAAGAAAATAAACCTTCAACTTTGTTAACTAAGTCTTACATTAAATGAAATTCATGTTGAAAGTGCGTTCATGTGTTCCTTACTTTGTTAGGTGTCTACATGCTCCTAAGCCTCTAGTGTTTGGTAAAGTTTGCTCCATGCATGTGGGAATTTTTTATTTTTTTAGGACTTTGACACCCAAAAAAACAAAAACAAAAAATGCAATCTACATAATAGATCAATCAAAATCATAAAATTTTAGCTTGTCAATTCTAATTCTAACTGAAGAAATAAAAATAAAATATTTTAATTAACATATAGACAATAATTTATTTTATATAATAGATAACCTTGTAAAACAACATGAGGACATCATATAAGAGTAAGATGGTTTAAATTACTACACATAATTTTTAGGAGACATTTAATCCTATAGAAAACTTATTTTCGATTGTTGGAATTTAGTGACACATGAAGTCATAGTTTCAATCGATCTAGAACTTAGATCAACTTTTTGTGTATTTGAGTTAATTCAAAATCAGACAAAACCCTTGGAGCATCATTTCACCATGCACAAATCTTGGACTTTGGTGGAACTCTACTCGTGCCTAAAATCCCTATCAAATTCTTGTCAAAATTGTAACCTAAAAGAGAGTCATTTTACCACAATATTAGCTTACCCTTTGTGCACATATTATAATCTTTGTGCACTGCACTGTTTAGATATTTGATGATTAATCTGTAAGTAAGGCATTCACTAAGTCATTGTCAATTTATTTCTACACATCAACAAAATAAGTAGAAATAGTGTATGCATAATATGGTGGAAGATAAAATATAATTGAAAGTGACTTTTATGTTATGCAAAATTTATTGTTTAACTGTATATTACATGTTGATAGGTAGCACAATCTTGCAAGCATCACATATAATAACAATGAACTTACATATAAAGTGCCATCATACATTTTTTCCGAGGAAAGACTCAAAGGAAAACTCAAGGGATGATTTCCTACATTTGTGAATGACATCCCTAATAAACTTGTGGTCATAGACTAGCGTGCCTCGCTCAAGTGGATTTGGATTAGGCACTTGTTGACATAGAACTAGCTAAATACCCAACAACATTGGCAAAAACCAATTAAACTAACCCCTTGGACTTCTGGTCATACATATTACTAACATTGGTTTGTAAGATTGTCACATGTCATATAATGTATCAATGTTATTTTTACACTTGCATTTAAATTTGACACGACTTTATCTCATTGGACAATATTTATCATCTTCCTATCAAAAAGTAATAAACAATAAAATGAAATGCAATTCAAATTGAGTTTCTTTTAAAAAAAGATAATTAAATATAACTATAACAAGGAGATTTCACTTAAAAAAACTCAAATTATATAAAAATGTTACATAAAACATTGTTTATTTAATGTTACATAAAAAAATTATATAATAAATGTATGCATTAAATAGTCCAAATTGCTTATTTAATTCAAGTAAACATGTTGTATACAAAATTGAAATATCTATGTTAGTCTAGTGAGTTAGTTCAATCAATTTGAATTTATTAGTTTCAAGGAGGAGACTACTAGGAGGTCATGGGTTCAAGTCTAGTAAAATCCCTTTAGGTTAGGAGTCCATGTTGTAACCCTATGATATTTACCTAAGCATCACTTTGAGGAAGCACTTAGAGTGTTTCTCAAAGAATATGTTCCATTGAAAAAAATTGAGATGTCTACATTAAACAATGTTTAAGTAATTGTGTTATAAAAAATGTTTTTATACATAAATTATTGAATCATTAGTTGGGATGTGGTAGTGAGAATTTATCACAACTAATTCCATTCAATTCTATATAGCTTTCTTTCATTTTTAATAACCTCTTTTTTTAGAAGGTTACTAGTGTTTTGTAAATCCATGGACCATTCAATTTCAATTTTGCACTGTTGTCGTAAATCTAAATTAATATGGGGTTATTAAACTCAATGATCCATATCCACACACACACACACACACACACACACACATATTGATTAGGTGTTTTATCTTTGTTGGAGTTTGAATCTAAGTTCCTTTTGTGGTGATGCATCATTTCAATCATTGAACTATAGGTGATTATTAATAACACATTACATATATAGTTTTTATAAAATAAAAAAAAGTAGGATGCAAATGCGACATCCACTAACACTAGAAAAAGCTATTAAAACTAAAAAGTACATACTTATGCCAAAACTCCCAAATATAAAGAGAATCCATAATCCATTGACTAAAATAACAAAATATCAGAAGCTAAAAAACATAAGGCATAGACCCTGAACATAAACATGAAGAAATGTAATGCAAGCATTGTGTGAGGGATCATAATGGTCATCATGTGGAGAGCCCTAACCAATCACTGGGGGAGCATCATCATCCATGGGTTCTTCCTAGTCATCATTGTTGAATTATTGTAACTTCGAGGAATATTCTACTTATGTTTGAGTCATTATTGTATAGATCAAATCCCCTTTTGTGGATTGATCAAGTCGAGTCTTGTATAAGATCAAATCCCCTTTTGTGGAATGATCACGTCGGGTCTTGTATAAGATCAAATCCCCTTTTGTGGATTGGTCAACATGTATTTTTACGGTGGTATTTGTAAAGTCGACCCCTAGTAATTGTAAAGTGGTTTTAGCCACTTCTAGGAGAAGTTGGCTCCACCAAGTGAAGAGTCACAACCCTAGCGCCACCTCACAACTTGTATTTATATGTGAGGATGGTGTCTCATTTGAACACACTCACCACCTAGCTTTGCAGTGCGTAAGTCTTGGAGGAGAACCTACTGCAACTAGGGGTGACGTCAAGGAGGGTTTTGGTCTATCTCTTGGTATCTCTTGGTTAAGTGGTGTGCTACTCTTCCTATTGAAGGAGTAGAGGAGGATCTTCTGTTCGGTCTTTGGTCTATTTATATTGAGAAATTTTTTGTTGACTTTTCTTCCCCATGAGGGTTTCCCAGGATAAAATGTGTGTCTCTATTGTTTATGTGATTGCCTCTCTTTCAACGATCTTATTTATGTAGCTAATGTGCCAAATGATTATAATAATAAAGAAGAATCATAACTGTTAGTTTTATAAGTAAAAACTTCAACATGGTATTAGAGGAGCCCTGAAAGAGACCAATTCACAGTTTAAAAAGAAGTGGCTAGCCTTAGCACACCCTCTCCAAAATTTAGTTTTCAGTGGTGCAACTGCTGTAGAATTAGGGTTTCCTCATAAACCCTAAGGGTGACGTTTTTACCTTTGTTGGAGAACGTTGGTGAAATTAAGATCACCTAGGAACTCGCCCAAGCAAAGCACATCACTTCCCTAGATCAAAATTCTGAAATTTAAAAGTTTGAGAAATTAGGGCTTCCTCATAAAACCCTAAGTTGCAGTTGCAGTATCAGTGTCAATTCCTTCATGCCAGTTGTAGTGAAAGTTTTTGTGAAGTGTTGGGAATGATTTTTATTGTCCTAGTGCGCATTACCCTAGCAAATCTCCAACTAACTTTAAGTTATAAGTTGAAGCACCTTTGAAGTTTTAAAGGTTCGTTATTGCTTGTCGTTGTTGTCGGATGGTGCCACTACCTGTCGATACTGTCAAAGGTATGTACTTACATATGTTCAAACTGTATCATTATTCTAAAGGGTATTTGCAGGAGAAATGATCTTTTGTCTAAACAACAATCGTATATCTGGAGGGATCTCATATCCAACACATTCAGAGGAACTATGCACCCCATGTTTGATTACTTTGATATGCCTCTACTTGTTATGACATTATTGTAATCTTATGAATATCCATGTTGTGTTTTGATCTGTTGAAGTTATCATACTAACCATTGGTCAAAATTAAAGTCAAAGTATTAAATTGATTAAAGTTAAGATTATAGATTTGATTCCCTAACTTAGATTTATGTCAAGATAACATATTGTCTTAGAATAGAGGACATGTTGAAGAAAGTACTTATCATCTTGAGTGAAGGAGACTCGGAAGAAAAACAACACACTCATTCTTGAGGACAAGACTCCAGGTTTCAGGTTTGATTGATTAAATTGATAAGATTCAAATTTACATATATCAAGTTTGATAACTGCAAAACACTATAGTTGTGATAACAATCTTTGAAAATTTTTAGTATTGAATAGTTGGTAGCATGTGAGCACTATTGAGATAAATGCTTACTGTAATCATTTACTAGATATAACTAACATCTCCTCTAGGAGAAACTTCTTGTTTTGTTTCCAGGTTACCATAGAGGAATGATTGATCACAACACTAGAAGAGTGTTTCTCTCATTCCTTATTATTGTATTTCTTACTTTTTACCCTTAACTAACATCTCCTCTAGGAGAAACTTCTTGTTTTGTTTCTAGGTTACCATAGAGAAATGATTGATCAAAACACTAGAAGAGTGTTTCTCTCATTCCTTATTATTGTATTTCTTACTTTTTACCCTTGTTTCAGGAAGGTCACAAGTGATAGCTCTGAAGGAGCTACTGTGACGATTGTTCTTGCTATTGTTTTATTATTGTTACAAAGAGTATTATTATTCTCTGATGTTTCTCCCTTGTTATTCTTGTTTCGGGCAGGTCACATGTGATAACCTTGAGGAAGCTATAGTGATAGTTACAAGAGGCAACATATTAGATGAAACATGAAGCAAACTATACAAGCTGTATACATGACCGTATACATCCATGTGCCAAAAAATAAGAAGAAGAAGCTACTTTTGCTAGATACACAACATCTCATATGAAGACAAAACATGAGAAGCAAAAGGCTCCAAAGATGACCAAACATTAGAATAGAGCTCACAATAGATTTGGTCAATGGATAATGAAGCCACCTTGACAGAGAGCATAATCCGTTTGAATTCTGACTCAACTTTTCATATTAAGACTTGGTATTCAACACCAAGTATATCCTGCAGAGACTCTGAAGTTTTTGTAGACTCAGAAGAAATCAAGACTCAAAGCAAGTCTGATCTAAAAAAGGATCAGATGGGAAAAAGAGACATCTTCCAGGATTGGCAGACATATGCCATGAGTTGAGAAGACTAGATTGTAGCTTCAAAGACCTCTAGGAGACATGAAATCTGCTGAGAAGATTCCCTTGTTTCAATGACAGAGGAGGAAGCCAGTCAGAAGGATTGGGCTATGGGTTTTGCCTTGAGACCAAAAGGGAAGTTAGTTGTGACTTCCAAGATTGATCTAACAGATCAAGCATGCTGTATATAACAATATAAAGATGTACAAAGCATGATTTGTGTCCAGAGGATTCTCCAAGCAAGAGGGAGAAGACTACGACGAGACACTTTCTCCAATAATCAGAATAAGTATATATAGAACAAACATGATTAATTAAAAGACGTTGACACAATATGAGATTTAGAGGGAGCATGTATGCAAATCCTTGTATTTTAGATTGAGTTATCTCCTGTGCCAGTTAGTGTAGTACATGAGTTGGGACATGGAGACATGACTACAATAGAATATTTAGTTACCTCCAAAGAAAGAGGATAAGCTACCCTCGGTGTCAGTTATTGAGCCACTCTCAGTTTCAGATGAAGTTGTTGTCGTGATAGAGTAGAGGAGTTACTCTCATAGTTCAATAGCCTTAGTGGGAATGGAGCAGTCATTCTCAGCTTCAAAGAAGTTGCAGGTGCAGAGTCCTAGTCCGAGAGGAATAGTTGCAGAGAGAGTAGAGAACATACTCTCAGGCAGTGAGACATATAGTACTTTGTAGAAAGCACATAGAGATAACACATGATTGTGCAAATTAAGTTGCAGCTAAGCAAGTGTATCAAGATGGTACAATGTGATGTGAAAATTTGGTTCGAAGTACAAGACATGAAGACTCATGTTTGCAAGTTGAAGCAAGCTCCAAGAGCTTGGTCTGGCAGGATTGATAGTTTTCTAATGAGCTTGGGCTTTCCCAAGAGTAAAGATGATCCCAACCTTTAATTCAAGATTAAGAATGATGGACCAATTATATTACTGCTATATGTGAACGACTTATTCTTGACAGATAAAGAAAAGCTCATCATAGATTGTAAGAATAAGCTTGCTGCTGAATTTGAAATGAAGGATCTAGGCCCAATGCACTATTTCTTAGGTCCTAAAGTATGGCAGAGCCTAACATAGATTTTCCTTAGTCAAGGAAAGGATGTTGTGAAAATTATGAATATATTTGATATGATGGACTGTAGAACCATGTCCACTCCTATGGAGACGAATATGAAGTTATTGGTTGATACTCTATACAGACAGATGTTTGGTTCGTTAATGTATCTGATGAATACCAGACCAAATATATGCTTTGATGTGAACACCTTGAGTCAGTATCTGGTGGAGCCCAGATGTGTTCACCTTGTAGTTGCAAAGCATGTGATGAGATACCTTAAGGGTACGTTGGACTATGGCCTCTATTATAATGGAGATTGTGACTTCAGGGTATGGCTATACTGATTCAAATTGGGCTGGAAGTGCTTCAGACAGTAAAAACACTTCAAGATGTTGTTTCAATTTTGGGTAAGCCATGACTTAGTGGAAAAGTAGGAAGCATTCCAATATTTCTCTTAGTACAACAGAAGCATAGTACATTGCAACATGCTCCGCTAGTTGTGAAGCCATATGGCTTCGGAAGTTGTTGACATGTCTATTTAACCTAGAGATGGATGCTACCATGATCTTTTTTGATAACAAGAGTTGCATAAATATGATAGAGAACCCAATGTTCCACGATAAGACGAAGCACATTGAGATATGGTACCACTACATTTGTGACAAGGTGCAAAAGGGAGTTGTAAAGCTCCAATATGTTGGCACAAATGAGCAGGTTGCAGATGTGTTGACTAAGCCTTTGTGTCGTGTGAAGTTTGAGTACTTCCGAGACAAGCTTGGTGTTGTCCGAAAGAACCTCCTTCGAAAGGGGGAGTGATGTTGATGATACTATGGTATCCTACCCAACATCGGGTAGCTCAGTTAGGATTTTATATCCTAGGGGATTGATCATCCCTGGGCAGAACATGAAGGTCCGATAAGGATGGTTTGTCAGAGTACCACGTTGTACCACGTGGTAGCTTGTTAGGATTTTATATCCTAGGGAATCTTATGATTCCTGGGCAGATCCCGAAGGTTTGGTAAGGACGGTCTGTCAGAGTACCATAGATGTTGTCGTTGATGCACCTGCCTCATTATGTTGCCACATATAGATGTTGATGTTCCATCTTCATGTTGTTGATGACGATGATGTTATTCCAGCTTCATGCTATTGATGATGTTGATGTTCCAGCTTCATGTTGTTGTTGATGATGATGTTATTCCAACTTCATGTTGTTGTTTATGTTGATGTTCTAGCTTTATGTTGTTGTTGATGATGATGATGTTATCCAACTTCATGTTGTTGATGATGTTGATGTTCCAACTTCATGTTGTTGTTGATGATGATGTTATTCCAGCTTCATGTTGTTGATGTTGATGTTCTAGCTTCATGTTGTTGTTGATGATGATGTTACTCCAGATCCACGCTGCAGATAATGATGATGTTCAGTTTCTACTGCTGTTGATGATGAGAAAAACTCCCGGTGGCCTATAGATATGATCAACAATGTTCTCGATGTTGATGACGATGTCCCCTCCTCTTGATGATGTATTGAGTCCAATCAGTTGTTATTAATGTTGTCAGTAGAATACCCTTCTCGTTAAGGGGGAGTGTTGAATTATTGTAACTTTGAAGAACATTCTACTTATATTTGAGTCATTATTGTATAGATCAAATCCCCTTTTTTGGATTGATCAAGTCGGGTCTTGTATAAGTTCAAATCCCCTTTTGTGGATTGATCAAGTCAGGTCTTGTATAAGATCAAATCCCATTTTGTGGGTTGGTCAACATGTATTTGTATGGTGATATTTGTAAAGTCGGCCCCTAGTAATTGTAAAGTGGTTTTAGCCACTTCTAGGAGAAGTCGGCTCCACCAAGTGAAGAGTCACAACCCTAACGCCACCTCACAACTTGTATTTATATGTGTGCAAGTCTTGGAGGAGAACCTACTGCAACTGGGGGTGACGTCAAGGAGGGTTTTGGTCTATCTCTTGGTATCTCTTGGTTACGTGGTGCACTACTCTTCCTAGTGAAGGAGTAGAGGAGGATCATCTGTTCGATCTTTGGTCTATCTATATTGAGGAATTTTTTGCTGGGTTTTCTCCCCCATGAGAGTTTCCCAGGATAAAATGTGTTTCTCTATTGTTTCTGTGATTGCCTCTCTTTCAATGATCTTATTTATGTAGCTAATGTGCTAAATGAATATAATAATAAAGAAGAATCATAATTGCTAGTTGTATAAGTAAAAACTTTAACAATCGTTGGCATCCTCAAAGGGATCATGGTTCTCTAAAATGGCTAGGGCCAAGGTCAAAAGTTGTTTATTATTCATGCTTGGGGCCAAGGGCCAACTACACCCATGCTCCCTATGATTTCCATATGCTTGTCTGCTTAGTGAAAAGGCCTATTGTCATCTTGATAAGATTGAGTTGATGGGGTCAAGACATGCCAAGTGGTTCCCAACTCAAGGGGCCCACTCCTAAACTCCAAGAGTTGTTGTAAACGATCTATTTCCATATGAATATTGCATGCATGCACAATGATCTACAAGAACATATTAACACATGTCTAGAGATTGTCATACCAAGAAAGTAGAGAGGAGATTTTATAGTATTAGAAGAAATTTTGAGACGCCACACGATATGTGTATCCCACTATTCTTTCACACACATGCACCCACACAACAAGTGGAAAATATCTTTAACCATTAAACAATACATCATTGTATTTCTTAAGACAACAATTAAATTGTTGTCTTAGAGTGACTGAAACTCCTCATGGACAAATGCATAGCAAAACTTGTCCAATTGAGCTGAAACTTTCTCCAAGGATGTAGGGGGTCTCATTCCATTTCTTTTGAGCACAAATACCCCTATCAAAATACCAAGGATCTAGTTTTTAGAATTTTTATCTAGACACTAGCTACCATAGGGCTCGACCATTGGAACTCCTTTCACCACTTTGGAGAATTATTGTGGGAGTGAAAAACTCAAGGGAAATTAATAAGGCTCGTTAGGCCAAATTAATAACCCAATGAAAAAAACACTCGATGAAAGGAACTCCTCCAATGATGAACTCCTAGGAAATTGACCTAAACTATGATCCATGTAGATCCATTACATTATTATCCCACGCAGGGGAGCGAAAATTCCAATTATAAAAACATGTGTTGAAGCCAAAATTTCCTTGTAGAACCATAAAGTCTTCAAACTAGTAGCACCATAAGGTACATATCATCATGGCACATGGAGTTGAACCCCTAGTTGAAATAGGTGGTCAACACTCTTCATAGATGATCACTCCCGAAAACCTTGGATTTACTTCTTGAAGAACAAGGATGGAGGCCTTGCAAAAATTCCAAGAATTCAATGCTCAGGTTGAGAACCTGACCGGAAGAAAGATCAAGGTATTAAGATCAGATAATGGAGGAGAATACACCTCCAAAGATTTCAACAACTTCTGTGTTGAAGCAGGGACCAAGAGGGAGTTCACAGTTCCTTACAACCCTCAACAAAATGGGGTTGCAGAGAGGAAAATCAGAACTATCATCGAGGCAACCAAAGAAATGATACATGATCAAAGTCTACCTATGAGTCTATGGGCAGAGAAGCATGTATGACAACAATGTATTTTCAAAACAGAAGTCCTCATTAGATCTTGAAGAACATTACTCCAAAAGAAGTCTTCACTAGTGTGAAGCCTGAGATTGGACACTTCAGAAGAGATCCAAGCTATAACCTTCAGGGAGAAATGACACATTTGTAGGATACAATGAATCCTCAAAGGAATATTGAATCTACATTCCTGGAAAAAGAAAGATTAAAATAAGCAGAGATGTTACTTTTGAAGAAGAGATAGCCTTCCAAAGATCCAGAGAATCTCAGATGGAAATTGATAGTGAGACAATGCCTTCTCCCCCTTCAACAATTCAGAGGGAGACAAACATTATTCCAGATGATCTGGTTACTCCAGTTGATCCAGTTGTTCCAGCCGATCCAGTTTGCTCCAAATGACATGTCCAAAGATATCATAGTTGGACATAAAAGGCCTCCTTTGGCCTGACAAACTCTACAGGAAGAAGAGGGACATAAAGCCCCTCAAGGAACAACCATAGAGAGCAAGAGACCAAAGAGATTATCAAGCTACCTTTCAACCATGACCCACATCATTGACTCAAAACCATATTTTCATGGAGAAGCTTAAGGTGAACAAGTATGGCAAGATGCCATGACAGAAGAATATTAGTCTATATTGAAAAATTATGTATGGGATATTGTTCCAAGACCAGAGGGAAAGTCTATATTGACTTCCAAATGAATTTATAAAATCAAGCATGCAGCTGACGGAAGCATCGAGAAATACAAAGCAAGATTTGTAGCTAGAGGGTTCTCACAAGTAGAGGGAGTTGACTATGATGATACTTTTTCTCTAGTAGCCTAATACACATCCATCCATTCTATCATTGCACTAGCTGCTTCCATGGGTTGGAAGCTACACCAAATGGATGTAAAGAAAACCTTTCTCAATGGTGAAATTGAGGAAGAAGTTTATATCGATCGGCCAGAAGGATTCGTTACACACAACGAAAAATCTCATGTGTGCAGGTTGAAGAAAGCCCTATATGGTCTAAAGCAAGCACCACGTGCTTGGTACGAGAAAATGGATGGATTTCTGATGAGTTTGGGTTTCAACAAAAGTGTTGTTGATCCAAACCTATACTATCACATTGATGGCAATGAGTGTTTGATCTTGGTCCTATATGTGGATGACCTTTTCCTCATCGGTTCAAAGAGACTCCTTGTTGAATGTAAACGAGCATTGACTGCTAAATTTGAAATGAAGGATTTAGGCTTGATGTACTACTTCTTGGGACTAGAAGTATGGTAGAGGACAGTTCCTGAGTCAAGGAAAATATATTGTGGAGATATTGAAAAAGTTCGGTATGACAGAATGCAAATCCACGCCCACACCAATGGTGATGGATTTGAAGAAGATGAGTGATACTGACTCGGGAGAGATTGATCTACACTTGTACAAACAATTGATTGGATTATTGATGTATCTGGTTAACACCAGATTGGATATATGCTATGCAATGAATGTGCTTAGCTAGTTTATGAGCCAACCGAGACAGACACACTGGATAGCAGAAAAAAATGTATTGAGATACCTACGAGGCACAATTGGTTATGGCCTAAGATATGCCTCCAGTGTAGACTTGAGCCTGCAGGGATACATCGATGCAAATTGGTCAGGAAGTGCAGTGGATAGGAAAAGCACCTCCGGTTGTTGATTCACTTTAGGGTCTGCCATGGTCTCCTGGTGTAGCAGAAAACAGAGCTCTGTGGCATAGAGTACCACAAAGTCAGAGTACATTGCATTGAGTGTAGCAGTCTGTGAAGCAGCGTGGCTTCACAAACTTCTGAGTGATTTATTTGATCATGAGATGTGTTATCACCCCATAAATTATGGGAATCATCTTATGACTTGGATGTTATTGATTATCTGTATCTATTGTTTATTGCAAAATTTATTTCTCATTTTGCAAAAAGAATAGTGGATTGGTTAAGAGTGGTAAAAGTTTAACGCTGGTGGGCAGAGACAAAGTTGGTTTGTTTGCCGAAATTTGGTGAAGTTGGCGAAAAATTAAAAACGACCCCTCGGCCTTTGCATTTATGCAGAAGTTTTATGGATAAATGAGCAAAAATTTGCCCTCAGCCTGTGTGCAGGGTTTAGTTAGGTTTATCCAAATATTTTGACAAAAGTTTTGGCAAAAATATATTGGCCTCAGGCCAACCTCCTAAAGCTCAACAACACCAAGGTATAAGCATCGTCCAATACACCTGCAGCAAACACAAACCAAAGTTAGCGCCAACCCCAAAGCCCAAGCCTCGGGCTCATCACTTGACATAACATTGAACTGTTGGTTTATTCAAACGCTAAAAGTTGAGTCTGCCACATGCATGTGGGATATCCCCTGCAGAAGATCAAAAAATATATAAAACTCAATTTTGAAACCCCACGTCAGTTGTTGAAAAGGTTTGAAGGTGTCCAACACAAGGAGTACGCGTGCATGGAAGGTTATGAAAGTGTTATGGAAGTGCAGGTGTTGAAAGTGTTATTTATTGAGATTTGCAGGTATCAAGGAGAGAGCATCAGGTCCTCAGTTTCATTTGTGACAACGCAGAAGTATGTTTTATGAATATCGTTGGGATGGTGACCACCGCTTATGCTCGATCCTATATGGAAGATATGCAAGCCGAATAAACACAGCCTTCAGAAGCCAGCTGCCAGATCCACTCGAGTGAAATAGTTTGGGACAAATATTTTATAAATAATATCTGCTAGCGCCACCATTGGTTTTGTTTTTACATGTGAGAATGGGAAGTCTTCGGTTCTTCTATAAGTGAAGACAGGGATGAYGAAACAAATACGAAAAGGCTGAAAGATAGGTTAATGCTCATTATCATTAGTTGCAACAAGAGCCTGACCTAGAATGCACAGGAGGCCATGGAGAAGACCGTTAATTAGTTGAAGGAATTGTTGGATTTTCAATCTGTTTCTACAGAACTAGAGTCCAAGCTCCTGACGAGTTGAATCGTCTCTAAATCAACTGACCTTCAATTGGTTTTGCAAAGAAACTAGCTATACATCACAAATTCCATTGTTGAGGCTCGAGCTTTTGCAGATTGGAGCAATCTATTAAGAGCATAATTAATTGAAGGTGCCAAGGAAGAACGACATGAGAGTCTTATCAACCTTTGTTTGATGATTCAAAGTGATATTGTTTCATGTTTGGATCGTGAATTATATTTGACACAGAAAGCTCAACAGTAGATGATGTTGTAGAAGCAACTGTGGTTTTCTTTTTATTAACGGGAAAACAGGTGGAGATCATGGCCAGTGGAATGGGATAGTTCTGCAAAATGTACAACATCGTCTTCTGTAAATAACGAGGGTCAAGTGTGCCGTCCCGTTTTTGATCCAGTTGCGTAGTGGAGAGCACACGAAAGCAAAATTCAAAGCAAATGGTTATGGAAGACGTAAGGAAACAAGGGAATAAGTCAATCGTTTTTAGAAGGCAAGATGATTTGGAGTTAAACTGGTTGCTTTGTTTATGGAATGGAGCTGTCGACTTCGTCATATATCTTGACAATGCCAAGGCTATAAAACAACTACGATCTTGTAGGCACATAGATCCACAGAGAGAGGCATTTCCCTTCCAAAGTGGACATACTGAGATGCCCTCTTCCTCTTCCTGAGGGTTATAGATCACACATTCTTTGGCCTAAAAGCAGGGACATGATCTGGTTAAAGAATGTTTCCCCACGCCAAACTTGTTGAATACAAAAAATCTCAGAATTGGGTTATAATCTCTGGCAAGCTACTTGTATTTCCTGGAGGTGGAACGCAATTCAAAGACAGAGCCCTCAGCTACATCAATTTTATTGAAGAGGTCTTACCGAATGTTGCAGGGGGAACACGTACAAGGGTTATGAAGAAGCACGATATATCTGGCGATAAACAAATAGTGGGCTCGGTATACAGCTGTTAATCCATCACACTGGTCATTAATTTCCTAATGCATAACAGGTGGCGAAGTAAACCAACGTTTAAGCAGTAGTTACAGGGAGGTGGCAGAGGTTCCTATTTTCCAGGCAGTGGTTAGAAAATTAATCCCCCAGCTGGCAGTATACTCCAAACAACCTCCACCATTCACGAATT
>JZKD02S1673320.1:191472-211761 GCA_000966675.3 Picea glauca
GGGTTTACCCACCCAGTTTGAGAAGTCGACCCTGCCAGTGAAGAGACACTTCACACGTGCCAGACTTGTATAAATAAAGGAGGCCAGCGCCTCACTTAGACACAACTCACTTGCTCAGTTTGAAGGACAAGTTGTAATCTGTTACCGACAAAGGAGAGAGAGAGTGGCGCATATCTAGGAGAGGACTTTCTGTATTAGCATAAGAGATCTTTTGACATTGTATGGCTATCTATATTAAGGAAGTTTTGCTAGGTTTTCTTCCCCTAGAGGGTTTCCCAGGATAAATGTTGTGTCTCTTGTGATTGTGTATTTCTCAATGATCTTGGATTATGCTATTGTTATCTAATGAAATGCAAACATCTATAATAATGGCTTAAACATTAACATGGTATCAAAGCCAAGCTGAAGGAAGCATCTTTCACAAGAGAAAAACGTCACTGTTGTAATACCTGCAAATTAGGGTTTTTCAAAAGTGAAGCTTTTCAACCCTTAAACTATCTAGAAAGTTGTGCCCTCCCGTAGGGATCAATTTGGCATCATCAACGCACCTTTTCAGTGGCTGGATCTCCCGGAAAGTGAAACCCTAGTTTCACAAAGTACCAGAAAACCAGTACTAGAAGTACCAGAGTACCAGAGGTACCATAAGCACCAGTCCAGAAATTCACAGATCAGATTTAAAGGAGCAAAAGTTGGATTTTCTCAGATCCAAACACACCAGGCAGCTCGCCATAGCCAAGCGCATCTCCTGGTAAGTTCAGTTTTTGATTTTTAGCACTTTCATTTTTCGGTCATTTTCCTAGCTCCAGGTAAAGATGTCTGTGAGCATTAAGCTTGTTGACAAGTTAGAAGGAGTGGAAAACTTCCATGCCTGGAAGTATAGGATTGGCCTCATTCTTGAAGAGAATGACCTAGCAAGATTCCTCAAAGAAGAATTACTGGAACCCGACAATGCTACAGAAAAGGCAAAGCATCAAAATGACACAATAAGGGCCAAAAGAATCATTGCAGATTCAATCAAAGACCATATGATTCCTTATGTGTCATCTAAGAAGATCCCGAAATAAATGTTTGATGCCTTGACCAGACTATATGAAGGAAAGAACATAAACTAGAAGATGAATCTTAGAACTCAACTGAAGAATACAAGGATGCAGAAAGGAGAAATGATTCAAGAATATTTCTCCATAATCTCAGAATTCAAAGAACAACCAGAAGCTATTGGAGATACCATAGATGAAGACAAACTCATAATGACAGCCCTAAATGGTCTCACAAGACCTTGGGATGCCTTCATCCAGACGATATGTGCTAGAAAGGAGAAACTGAAGTTTGACAGTCTATGGGAAGAATGCATCCAAGAAGAAAGAATAGTAGCGAATTGTGAAGCGTTACTAGCTAAGGATGATGATCAAGCCCTAGCTACTCACACCAAAGGAGGAAGGAAGAAACCCTACTTCCAAAAGGAGACTCATAAAGAGCCTCAACAATCAAATAAATTCAATTATAAAGAATCTCATCCAAGGAGATTTCAGAAGAAAGGACAACGAAAGGAAATAGACTACTCATTTGTACAATGTTATCATTGTGACAAGATGGGACACATTGCGAAGTTTTGTCCAGCTAGACGTGAAGAATACAAGAGAAAACAAAAGAATCTCCATGCCCATGTAGTCGAAGATGAAGAGCCACCTGCAAAGATGATAAGTGAGGAGATCAAAGACCATGTGTTGATCTCAGCCCTCTCAGGATCTGTAACACCTGGAGAGGACACTTGGCTCATTGATAGTGGTGCATCCAAGAACATGATGGGACAAAGAAATATTCTCTCTTGTATCTCAGAGATTAAGTTTTCTCAGAAAGTGACACTTGGAGATGATTACCAATATCCCATTAAGGGAGTGGGAGAATCAAACCATAAACTAAATTCAGGGAATTCACTAAAAATGAAGGACGTACTATATGTACCAGGCTTGAAGAAGAACCTACTCTCCAGTTCATCTTTAGAGAAGAAAGGCTTCAGAGTTGCCTTTATAGATGGATAAGTTCTTATGTGGGCCAAGGGAGAAACCTTAAATGAAACAATCATCATTGGTAATGAAGAAAATGGCTTGTATAAATTAAAGGGTCACTCAAAGGCTGCTATGACCCATGCCATTGAAAGCCCATGTGAACTTTGGCATAGAAGATTAGCCCAAATCAACTAAAAGGCGCTACCATACATATGCAAAGCAATCACAGGTTTACCAAAACTCAAAGATGACCATAAAGGCGTATGCAATGGATGTGCATAAGGGAAGAATATCAAGAACCCTCGAAATAGGACAACAAGACAGAAGGAGTCCTAGAACTCATTCATTCAAATGTGTGTGGCCCAATGCCATCATCCTCCATTAGCGGGTATGTATACTATGTATCATTCATTGATGATTACTCTCGTAAAACCTGGATATATTTCTTAAAGACTAAAGATGAAGTGTTCAATAAGTTCAAGGAATACAAAGCCTTGATAGAGAACCTTTCTGAAAGAAAGATCAAGATACTCAGGTCAGATAATGGAGGAGAATATACCTCAAAAGAATTTGTGAACTTTTGCAAAGATGTTGGGATTAAGAGGGAACTCACTACTCCCTATAATCCCCAACAAAACAGTGTAGCTAAATGGAAGAACAGAACCATACTGGAAGCTGTGAAGACTATGATTCATGATCAAGATCTTCCTATGTGCTTATGGGCAGAAGCAACAATGGCAGTTGTTTATGTGCATAACCAAATATCCCATAGTGCACTTGGGCTCAAGACACCCGAAGAGATGTTCACCGGAAAGAAGCCAGAGGTAAGCCATCTCAAAATATTTGGTTGTCCAGTGATTATTCATATACCTAAAGAAAAGAGAAACAAGCTGGACCCTTCAGGAAAGAAGGAAATATTTGTGGGATACTGTGAGGTCTCCAAGGCCTTCAGAATCTATATACCAGGTTAACATCACATTGAGATCAGAAGGGATGTGACCTTTGATGAAGATGCATCACTCAAGAAATCTAAAATATGCCATCTTGAAGAGGAACCCGTAATCCTCAATACTGCAACGAGGGAGGTTCCCAGAGCTGCAGTACCAGTGAGGGAAGTCGTAACTTCCCCTGATGAGGAACTTCTAGAAGACCATGATATAGTAGAAGTGCAAGAACCTCCTCAGATGATGATCCTCCATAAAAGAAAGTCAGCTTGGGCTAGAGAGCTTATTCAAGATGGAGAGAAGTACGATGTTCCCAAAGGAACTACAAGACAGGTGAAAAGACCAAAGCAATTCTCCAGTTATACGGCTTTGATGTGTGATCTCCTAGAAGAGGAGCCTACCTGTTTTGAAGAATCCATTCAGAGGAAATAATGGGCAGATGCCATGACGGAGGAATATCAATCCATAATGAAGAATGAAGTATGGGAAATAGTTCCATGACCAAAGAATAAAGATGTGGTATCCTCTAGATGGCTCTTCAAAATAAAACATGTTGCTGATGGAAGTATTGAGAGGTATAAAGAAAGATTTGTCGCTCGTGGCTTTTCCTAGAAGGAAGGCATTGACACAATAGGAGAAGGAAGGAGGCATTATAGCATATCCCCCCTTAATGACAACTTCATGAACTCCTAACATAGATTGAAGTTTGGAAAACTTCGCTTCTGTAAGAGACTTTGTGAAAATGTTTGCAACTTGATCTTTTGTAGGGAAAAAGAGCACTTCAATAACTTGATCATGAATGAGTTTTCTAATGAAGTGCATGTGTAGCTCGATGTGCTTGTTGCACTGATGTTGAATTGGGTCTTTGGCGAGCTTGATGGCACACTGATTGTCGCACCAAAGGCTGGTCAGATGCTGCTGCTCGAATCTAAACTCTGAAAGGATCTGTCGAAGCCACAAGGCTTCCTGACTTGCATTTACTACTGTTCGATACTCTGCTTCTGCTGAAGAAAGTGCAATAGCTTGTTGTTTCTTACAGGCCCAAGTGACAGGTCTTGAACCAACACTGAAAACATAACCTGTAGTAGACTTTCGATCTTCAGGGTCGCTGGACCAATCTGAATCAATGAAACCAACCAATAAAGGCATCCCCCTTGAAATGTAATGTATCCCAAACTGAACTGTACCACAGACATAGCGAAGTATCCTTTTCCCAGCTTTCCAATGGATTTCATGGGGTGTTTGCATATACCGGGCAACAAGATCAACATCAAAGGAAAGACCAGGATGTGTATGAGTCAAGTATAAGAGGCTATCAACTAACTGACGATACATGGTGGCATCAACTTCAAGAGAAGTACAGGTGGCAGTAAGCTTGACTCCAGACTGGAAGGAAGAAGGGGATGGTTTACAATCATCCATGTGAAAGCGACGAAGAAGGTCACAAGCATACTTAGACTGGGAAAGAAAAATTCCTTTATTGGTTTGCAAAACTTGGAGGCTAAGGAAATAGTGCAAAAAACCTAAGTCTGTCATTTCAAATTTCTTCTTAAGGTTGGTTTTCACATGGTTTAAAAGTTTGAGACACTACCAGTAAGGATAAGATCATCAACATAAAGGACAAGGATTATGAGATGTCTTCCTACTTTCTTGGTATAGACATTATGATCAGAATGACATCTAAAGAATCTGATATCAATAAGAAAGCTGTCCATTTTAGCATACCAATCTCGGGGAGCTTGCTTAAGACCATAAAGAGATTTCTTAAGGCGACAAATAAGGCTAGAGTCTTTCTGGACATAGCCAAGAGGTTGTTCCATGTAGATTTCTTCTTTCAAATCACCATGCAAGAAGGTGTATTTAACATCCATCTGATGGACCTCCCATTTATGTGAGGCAGCAAGGGAAAGAACAAGGCGGATGGTATTCATTTTGGCTACAGGGGCAAAGGTTTCATTATAGTCAATTCCTTCAACTTGGGAAAATCCTTTGGCAACTAATCGAGCCTTGTGTCTTTCAACACTTCCATCTAATGCATACTTAGTTCTATAGACCAATTTACATCTGACAAGTTGTATTCCTTTTGGAAGAAGTACAAGATACTAAGTATCGTTTGCCATTAAAGAACGATACTCTTCATTCATTGTTGTATCCCAATTTGGATAACCTAAAGCTTCTGCAAATGTCTTTGGATCATGAGTCTCTGAAACTTGAGCCAAAGAGAAGAGGTTTGCAGGAACTGTGAACATGTTCGACGCTGATCTGAAGGATCACCAACAAGACCACCAACTGCTTCTCATGTTGAACCGACCCATCTAGGAAGCGGTGGAATTGGTGTTAGTTCAGATTCAAAGGACTCAGCTGGAGGAAGGTGAGCAGGCGGAGGTGGATTTTCATCTGAAGAAAAAATCAGAATAGGAACAGAAGAAGGCACAACGCTGAAGATGGCTCACAGGCCGAAGAAGGTACAATCGCCGAATTAGGCTCGCAGGCCAAGAGATTTTCATCAAATTTAACATCTCTTCTAAAAATAATTTCATTAAAATGTGGTTGAAAAAGTCTATAACCTTTGACATCTTCAAAATAACCAACAAATATACACTTCTCACTTTTAGGCTGCAATGCTTTCCTTTTCTCATCACGAATGTGAGACCATGCTATACTGCCAAATACACGGGAGTGACTTACATCTCGTTTAATTTTAGTCCAAGATTCTTCCGATGTTATATTTTTAAGAGCCTTTGTGGGAGTGCAATTGACTATGTAATTTTCATAGTTGATTGCTTCCGCCCAATACTTTAGACTTAATCCCTTAGATTGGATCATACAATTAACCATTTCTTTTAATGTGCGGTTCTTTCTCTCAACAACACCATTTTGTTGTGGTGTATATGGAACAGTGTGTTGCATTTGGATGCCCTGTGTAGTGCAGTAACTTGTAAGATTATTGTTCACATATTGTCCTCCATTATATGTTCTTAACTTTTGAATTTGATGTCCAGATTGCTTTTCTACAAGGGTCTTGTAGGCCAAAAACTTGTCAAAAACTTCGCTCTTAAGTTTTAAGAAGTAAACCAAAGTACATCTAGAAAAATCATCAATGAAAGTTAAGAAATACTTGCACCCATAAAAAGAAGGAGAAGAAAATGGACCACACAAATCATTGTGAACAAGCTGCAAAGGGCCCGAAGTGTGCCAAGAGGCACGTTTGTCAAAACTGTCCCGATGATGTTTGCCGAGAACACAACCAACACAAACACCATCTCTGCATGAAACAAGAGGAAGACCAATCACCATATGTTGATTACATAGTTGTTGCAATGAGCGATAGTTTAGATGACCAAACCCCTCATGCCAAGGTTTGCTCAAGTCATCGCTATGAGCAACACAAACTGATGAAAAAGATGATGACCCAAAGTTGTCAAACTTGTAAAACCTGGTAATATCATCAACAATTCCAGTTGCAAGAACATTCTTAGGATCTTTTAGATCCTTGATTACAACTTGGTGAGGTGAAAACTCTACGGTTTTACCTTCACCTGAATGAGTGATTTGATATATTGATAAAAGGTTACAAGAAAGACTTGGAACACATAATACATCATTGAAATGACCATTATCTACTTGAACTGTTCCAGATCCTACAACACTAAGAGATCTATCATCACCGACAAATATTTTCTTGGTGTTACATTCATTTAGAGCATAAAATATGGCTTTATCCTTAGCCATATGATAAGATGCTCCTGAATCAATAATCCACTCATAAGAAAAAGAAGTAGAAGTTGTGTTGAAGGAGAAACCAGAAGCGGAAAGTGCATGTCCATGAGAAGAAGAAGAAGAAGAAGAAGAAGAAGAAGAAGTAGAATCAATACTGATGTTGTGCTTCTTCATCGCTGCTTCTAAAGCTGCAATCTTATTGAAACATTTAGACTCATCATGACCGTCGTTATCACAAAAGTTGCAATGTATGTCAGTATTCTTATTTTTATATTTTGCTCCTTTGTCACCATTAGGAGCTAAAGCTGTCTGAGCGGGTTTGGGACCCTTATGTTGCTTGTTGTAGCGAAGATGTTGCTTCTTGAAATACTTGGGTTTGTTTTTCTGCTGGGCAACTAAGGCTTTGTTGGAGGTACCTGCAGTGTTGATCACTCCAAGTTGTACAAACTTAGCTTCCTCTCTAATCAAAACAACACAAAAGGACTCAAGAGTGGGTTTTTGATAAGCTTTCCCTAGAGCCTCTCTCATGACATAAAAGGTAGATACAAACACATAATATGCACTACCTAGCTTAAACAGAATAAGATAGATGCAATGCTCTTCCTCCATTTTTATCTTACATTCTCCACATAAAATTCTGAGTGTTTTAAACTTAGATAGATAGTCTCCAAGGTAAGAAAAATCACTTGGACTCAAGGTCAGTACTTGATTTTCTAACTGTTGTGCTCGAATAATATTGAGTTTACAAAAACAAATTCAATCTTTTCCCAAGCTTTTTCGGGGTCATCAATTTCAATAAGGTGGAACCTTAAATCATGAGAGATGGACATTACGATTAGTCCACATGCTTCGTCACTCCTATTAGCCCATTTGGTTTTCTCATCATCTTCAGTGGGTTCTTTTTCCTTTCCTAAGGTAATCCGATACAAGCCTTTACTTCTTAATAAATCTTCCATATGAGATTTCCATTGGAAGTAGTTGGTGTTGGTAAGCAAAACATTACTTGTAGAAGCCATATTAAATATGTAGATAATATGGATTTAAAAACTAAAACTGATGATCTGGATGGAAAGAGCTCGAAAACTTATGCGGTTTAAAAAAAAAACGGCATTGAAAATAGAGTTCGGATGTGAGAGTTATGCTCTTTTTAAAAAAAGGCATAAACGATAACCAAATGACCACGTGATAGTGTAAGTTGCTTTATGAAGTGACCCACTTTTATAAAGAGAAGTGGGGATCACTTTTACAATGAAGTTATTTTATAACAAAAAAGCTCCATGCAAAATAAATAACTCTAAAATAAAATATTAAAGCTACTTAGAGTGATTCACTTTTATACTTGAAGTGAAATACACTTTACAATTTTAACGTGAACTTTTTCAAAAAAGGTAACAAAAGAGAGACTTGAACTCAAGACCTCTTACTTAATAAGACAATTTTTAACCAAATGGTTGAGAAAAAAATATTGTAATGTTCAGATGGAGGATTGGGGGTGTTGTTGTTGTGGAAGATAGCTTTTGAGAACGTGCTAAAAAAAAACTCTTTTCACACAAGAAAAAAATTTCGCTTTTCAATGACAACAAGGGTTGGATCTCGGTTAGCTTACCCGGATCGCACAGGGCGCGGGGAAAAGAGCATAAGCAGATCTAAAATAGTAGCAATTCGGAAATAAATAATACAAAACCGAAATAAAACCAAAATACTACTCTACAAAAATTTTAAAAATGCGTATTCAAGCTTTATACCTCCAGATCTGACTGTAATGGCCGTATCTTAGGAAAACAAAAACCTTTTCGAGTCAACCGAAAAGTGTTCCTGAATGAAACAAGTGCTCCGGACGCAATGGAACAATCCTCTCAAACCAAAAATGTATGAAAATGACTAAAAATGGAGATGAGGCAACTTGGCTTCACGATCTTGATCTACAACAGGAGCGGGTCTTCAAACAGGCTCTGATACCATGTTCGACAACACATGTATTCCAATAGAGGACGAACACCTTTAGTAACTTCTCACATAACCAGATCAAAGATCAACACACCGATGTTTTCATGTGGTAAAACCCCTACGAAGAAACATCCACGGCCCCAACCAATACGACCACTTGGAGCATTTTATTAATGCAAAAGAAAAATATTACAGAGAGATTTTACAAGAGAGTTTATCACAATCGATCATCGGCAAATGACCCTCCATGCTATTTAAATAGAGATCATAGAACAATCAGGTGTTAAGCCACGGATCAATGGCCGTTAAGATTAAGGAGAGTAAGAACCATCAAATCACTCTATGTTGGGAACATATCATGATCGTCGGATTTCCTAACTATAAATGCATACTAATGAAAACTAAAGAAACACACTAAGAAACACTTTTACCTAATGACACAGTATACAAAGTAGATCTTAACTAACTTCTAAGTGTCTCAATATCCTAACAACAAGACCCACTATTGTTGAAGGACCAGGCCAATGGGATGGATGTTGTTGCTGCTGACAAGATGGAAGCACTGAAGAAGAAGGATGGGCCCTCCAGGGCCAGGCTCAAGTCAATATGGCTCTCGACACTCCATATCTAGGATCTGTGGGCCTCAAGACATAATCTCCTTAGTTATACCTAGGCTAGGGGATAACACCCCTTCTTCCCACAAGGTAAGGTACAACCCTTTGCTAGCTCGACAAACCCAATGCCCGAACCAATGTAGGGGATGGATGAGAGGGAAAAGATGAAAAGTGATAAGTATGGTGGGAATGGACGATGACCTTTCATGAACCCACCCAGTGGAAACTCAAACCCTATGGGAACCAACTTTCTAGGGCATCCTGTCATTCCCCCCAGGTGTGGACAAGTGGAAAGACATAAGGTCCAAGCACACGCCATAAGTAAAAAGAATTAAATGCACATATTCAAATGTTTTGAGAATCATAGTGACACATACCATGATACCCGGACTCATTACCTCATGGAGAAAGACCCACTGTTGCTGAAGGACCAGGCCAATGGGATGGATGATGCTACTGCTGACAAGATGGAGGTGATGAAGAAGAAGGATGGGCCATCCAGGGCCAAGCTCAAGTGAATAAGGCTCTTGGTATTCCATGTCTAGGACCCGTGGGCCTTGAGATATAATCTCCTTAGTTATCCCTAGGTTACGAGATAACATCTGGCTCCAACGCTGGGACATGTGCTCACCGTAAAGCGCATGAGAACCTCAACATCTCTGGCATGACCTGTGACCTGTTTGATCTCAAAAAAATTATTAGTAATCATTTGGGGTGGTAATATCACCCTTGGCTCATATATGGTATATAATGAAAACATGAAAATAAGCAAGCATATATACAAATGGAAATACAACTACTCTAGCATGAAATGTAGATGGTATATATAATGAATGCAAATGCCTACCTACTTACTTCTACTTACCTATTGGTTCAATTCTAGGTGTAGTCGAATAACCAATGAAACCATCCTAGCAATGTCTCATAATACTTGCCTTTATGCTTCATCATAAACCAAAATAGTGATAAGTTAAGCACAAAAATAACGTGAGTTAGAGAATGTATTGTATCATCAGAAATCATAAAGTCTAGCTCATGGAGGTGGAAGGGAGGGACAAAATCATGCCAATTCACACCTTTAGGAAATTGCTCAATCCATCTCAGAAAGGGGTTGTGAAAAATCAAAGGTTCTATAGACTGACTCAAAGAGTCTGGAGGTTGGCTACCTTGCACGTCTTCACAATTTGAGGTTTGGGAAGGGACTAGCAAGGACCTAGAAGATGACTAACAGATTCTTAAGGGAAGGCCGAAAGACTAAGATGACAGAATCATCTAGCAATCAACGTAGTTGAACACCTCCACCAAGAAAAATGCCAAAATACTCCAAAAATGGCCTCCTTCAAGAAGTGCGCACTAAATTTCAGCCAAGAAACCCTAATTAGGGCGCAAATTTCAGACATCACTTAAGTATGAGTGAAAGATGATGAAATAATACAAGGGAAAATCCTTTATTTATATAGTTACAATGACCAGAATTAGGTCTAAAAGGCCAACATGGCCAATTTACATGTAATACCCAGTTTTTACATAAAAATGACAATTTAAACCCTAAATCAAACAGAAAAGGTGATGTCATGCCCCTTTAGGGTGACATTAGGTGTCTCTAGTGAAACATTGGCCTCTAGGAGAAAAACGTTAGGCCTCCCAAGGCCTTTGGATCAAACCACACATGCCACTTGGCACATAACTGCCTCCAAAGTGTCCATGAAATGTTGTTGACGTCAAGGGTCACAAAGGTGACGTCATGGGCCTTTCAAGGCCAACATGATAGTAGGAGGGAAAGACACCCCCTGGGTCTAGGCCTGCCAAGCTGTCTCTGGTGGAACATCCTGCTCTCTCTGTAGTGAAAGCCTCTGACCTATCTCTGCCCCTGGCTGGGGTCTCAACACCCATCTGGTGGGATTTTAGCCCTATGGAGGTCCGAACCAATCATCTCCCCATGTGTACTTGTCCATCGGGTGTGGCCCTGCAACAACAACAAGTATGCCCTCCATGGCCTCATAAGTCGCATGGATCATATCAATGTTAATCACATCTAATAATCAAGTTATCTAAACATGTGCATAAAACCCCCCTTTCCCAGACAAGTGCTCAAAAGACGTTATGCTATTCTAGAAGCTAGGTTTGGAGAGGACATCAAGCGGTACTATTAGGCTAATTCTCATTTGGCATGGGATGTTTCCAGGTGAAGAAAAATCCAGGCCATGTAAATGGATGAGGTGGTGAGGGATGTTTGATCAATGGGTGCAATGATGACAGGGGAATGTATGGCTTACCTGTGGGTGCCTTTGAAGAGGGTGAGCTGCGCCTTGCCATGGATGAAAATATTTCCAAGCCCATTCAATGCCTTTTATCTTTTTATCTTATTTCTTTTTCTTTCAAGAGACTAGTTAGGGGACACTTCCTTGGCATGGTGACCAGTGGTGACAATGTTACTGATGCAGGAGCATTGATCCACCTTAGCACGCGCCAGCTATATAGCATGTTGGTGCGCATTCAAGGAGGGGAGAGGTGCCAACCCTCTCATTTTCCCCTCAAATATTAAATGTAATTAAAGCAATTGAATGTTGTCAGGATGAAAGAGCCAAGCCGTGCCTTCGCACATGCTGTAGATGAGGTCGCCTTAAGTGGCTAGCGGTAGGAAGGATCTAGATCTGATTCAAACTAGATTTCCACTCATTGTAATCTACCTCAATGGATAGGCATTTTGAATGGTGATTAGACACCACTAGTGTAGCCTAGAGGGAAACTCGTTGAGCCCCTCTTGTATAAGTCTTTGTATCATACGCCCAGTAGAGGGAGTTGTTGATAGTTGTTGTTGAGGGCCGAGACTCAGTCACAGTCTGAGCTCATACACTGTAATTAACATTCAAATTAATACAAAAGAGAGCAGTTTTTCATGCATATGATTCTATGTATGTTTCCCTGTGTTTAATGAATGTTATTTGTGTATTTATCAATATATGTTGTAGGTGTATGCGATAAGTTTCATCTGTAGGGATAAAGATAGAATTCTCTATCTGTGAGGCTGTTGAATTGTTCTGGATTTTTTAGGCAAAGTGCAGGGAGTGCGCGACAAAGTATCAAAAACTCTATGAGGCAGCGCAAGGAGTGTGCATATGAAATTCAAGTCGAATTCAGAAGAAAACGTGCTAGAAGGGCACACCAGAATAGTTCACATACTCAGAGGGGAGCCTCAAGGTTATTGAATACCTTGGAGGAGAAGTTGTGCAGAGAAGGCACATAAAGCACATAGTTGTTGAACACTCTATCGAGTTCTGCAAAGAGGGAATCAAACAGGTGCAAGTGTGCACAAAGGGAATTCGATTTCGAGTTCTGAGGAGAGGAGTGTCAAAGTAGGACATTCACAGAGTTGTTGAACACTCTGGAGTAAGACTTGTGCAAGGAGTGCACCGGGCCAACATTTAGATAAGTGTTGCGAGAAGCTGTCTGAAGGCTCAACCAAGCACAAGGAGTGCGCCAAGGGTAAAACAACTTTGCCTTACAATCTTAGGAGGAAAAGAACTGGCGAGACCCAATAGTCGGGTTCATAGGAAGAATATCGAAAGCTGCAACCTTTGATACTTAGGTGATTTTCCCAATAGCGGAAGGAAGCCAAAGCTCAAGTGGAGGAGCTACAACAACCAACAGATGAGCTGCAGGAGGATAAATATGGACCATTAGATCAGAGTCCAGACATTGACAAGAGAGCAAGGCAGCGAAGTGCCGAAGTCCTAAAGCCAAGCAGAGTCGTCCATCGTCCGGAGAAGACAGATGACGAAAGATCAGAAGGACCGAGAGATAAAACTCTGGGAGATTTGCATATAGAAAATGGAAATCTTCGTGAAGTCGCGAGGAGCGAAGGAATCCATACCGTTGGATCTAGAAGGGACACATGGAGGAGATCCACAGACTTCAGAGGAAAGTGGAGTTGGTAAAGCCAAGACTCTCAAAGCCCGAAGCATTGAGGACCGTTGATCCTCGCATCAATTGTGTTCGCCGATTTGAAGTTCAAGGGAAAAGGGAGTCTGCAGTTGTGAAAAAAAAGCCGAGGCCTGAAGTCCGAAGTACCTTTCAGTGTTTAGCCCCGGGTCACAACCCGAGGTAGCATGGGGGAAGGGGGCCTAACATAGAGAGCTAGCGCCTGTTCTTAAGTTTCTTCAAAGGGGCCAATAAAGGGCCCACGGGTTTGATAGAACCTGCACTTTGGGGAAAGAGGGACTTGTCAAATTGAATTGGGTTCCAACAGGGACCCGAAGAGTCGATTTGACTCAAGTGATTGAATGATCCTAGTCCATGAGGTCGCGCAACCCCGTCAGGAGAGAAGGAGGGGGGGGGGGTCTGCGTCAAAGTGGTATCAGATCTTGAATTCACTTGTAGACAACAGGTGAAGGGAGACATAGTGTGATGCTATGTAGAGACTGTTGCAAGGTGTGCAATAGATGGTAGACAACCAAGATGGCTGAAGGTGAATCAAGAAGGATGGTTAATGAAGTCCATAAGTGCGGTTGAGGGGAAGACTACCTGCAGAAGAGAAAAGCGGAAATTGACAAGGAGCTCACTAAAATCCAAGCAGAAGTGGAGAAGCTAGCGTTGAAGATGTAGCATGAGGCAAAGGTATGCTGGAGGTATGAATGGCCTCTAAAAAGGAAATCCAAGTGGCATGTTCAGAAGTTGTTGTCCAAAAGAAAACGACATGTGTTAAAAAAGTGGTTGAGGCATGTTGAAAACCTCAGTGATGAGGGAAAGAGATCTGGCAGAGATCTCGTAGGTTGCCAGGTGGGCAATGAAAAGAGATCAGTCGATCTCATAAACTTCCAGGAGGGTAGAGGAGAAATTCTAATTTTCCAGGTGGCCAAGGGAGAAGAGATGAGCCCAGCTGAGAGTTCATGTCGACAAGGGGTGTTGATAGATGGAGAAAGGGAAAAAGAAAGGACTCACCCATATGAATATTCATGTGGAGCTACAAACCATGTGAATGAAGATGATGAGAAGTTAAATACTTTTGTCATAGAGGAGAAGGATCAGGGGAGTATTCTGATCATTGGGGGAATTGAAATATTCCTGCCAACTAGTCCAATAGATGCCAGTGCACAAGTTGCAGGTGCAATTGAAGTAGAAGAAAAACGAGTTGAGACTATAATAGAGGAGAAGGAGCATATACTAAAGTTTGCCCCAACAGAAGAGGAGCAGACAGTTGAGTTGCTCACTCAGTGGGAGACAGAGTTGAAGATGCTGGAGGATTGGTTGGACAATCCAGAACCATAAGATGGTTTCCAGGAGATAGCCAAGCCAGAGGAAACATGTCAACATGAGGAGCAGCTGGAGGAAGCTGGAATGGAACCAGTACAAGCAAAACTGGCAAAAGATATTTTGTCAGAAGAAAGAGTTGAGTAACAACTCAGTAAGGAGTCTGCGGAATTGGAGTCTGCAGTAGAGTGGCAAGTCGAGGCCACAGAGGAAGAAAACAACATGGGGGATCAGGACGATCTACCCTTTGATGTGTATGAGGAAGGAGAGTTGCAATCGAGTAGATTGCATATGAAAATCTAGCTAGCAAAGTAGCTGGAGGAAGTCATAGAGGAGAAAAGGGAGCTGATGATGAAGTCAGCAAAATAAGTTGTCGGCAGGGAGAAGCTGAACAAAGGAGGACCTGCACGAGTAGCGGGGATGAAACAACAACAACAACAACAAAGCAAAGGAGCGGGAGGAAAAATCCAGGGGAAAGTTTGGGATCCAAGAGGACTTCAACAGAGCTGGGAAGCTCATGAGCAGGAGCTCATGAATTTTTCGTAGCAGTGGAGTATGATGCAGGAGCATTGCTCCACCTCAACACACACCATCTATCTAACACGTTGGTGCACATTCAAGGACGGGAGAGGCGCCAACTCTCTCATTTTCCCCTCAAATCTTAAATGTAATTAAAGAAATTGAATGCTGTCAGGTTGGAAGAGCCAAGTCGTGCCTTCACACAGGCTGTAGATGAGGTTGCCTTAAGTGGCATACGGTAGGAAGGATTTAGATCCGATTCAGACTAGATTTCCACTCATTGTAATCTGCCTCAATGGATAGACATTTTGAATGGTGATTAGACACCACTAGTGTATCCCGGAGGGAAAATCGTCGAGCCCCTCTTGTATAAGTCTTTGTATCATACTCCCAATAGAGGGAGTTGATGATAGTTGTTGTTGAGGGTCGGGACTCGGTTCGTAGTCTGAGCTCATACACTATAATTAACATTCAGATTAATACAAAAGAGAACAATTTTTCCTGCATATGATTTTGTGTATGTTTCCATGTGTTTAATGAATGTTATCTGTGTATTTATGAATGTATGTTGTAGGTGTATGCGATAGGTTTCATCTGTAGGGATAAAGATAGAATTATCTATCCGTGGGGATGTGGAATTGTTTTTGGTTCTTTAGGCTAAGTGCAAGGAGTGCGCGACAGAGTATCAAAAATTCTGTGAGCCAGGGCATGGAGTGCGCATATGAAATTCAAGTCGAATTTAGAAGAGAACGTGCCAGGAGGGCACACCAGAATAGTTCACATACTTAGAGGGGAGCCTCAAGGTTACTAAATACCTTGGAGGAGAAGCTGTGCAGAGAAGGCACATAAATCACATAGTTGTTGAACACTCTGTCGAGTTCTGACGGGAGGGCATCGAACAAATGCAAGTGTGCACAAAGGGAATTCGATTTTGAGTTCTAAGGAGAGGAGTGTCAAAGGAGGACATTCACAAATTTGCTAAACACTCTAGAGTAAGACCTGTGCAAGGAGTGCACTAGGCCAACATTTAGATAAGTGTTGCGAGAATCCGTCTGAAGGCTCAACCAAGCACAAGGAGTGTGACAAGGGTAAAAAAACTTTGCCTTACAAGCTCAGGAAGAAAAGCATTGTCGAGACCCAATAGTTGGGTTCGTAGGAAGAATATCGAAGGCTGCAATGTTTAATACTTAGGTGATTTTCCCAATAGCAGGAGGAAGCCAAAGCTCAAGTGGAGGAGCTACAACATCTGACAATTCAGCTGCAGAAGGATAAATCTGGACCGTTAGATCAGAGTCCAGACATTGACAGGAGAACAAGGTTGTGAAGTGCCGAAGTCCTGAAGCCAAGCGGAGCCATCCATCGTCCAGAGAAGACAGGTGGTGAAAGATTAGAAGGACCGGAAGATAAAACTCCGGGAGCTTTGCATAGAGCAAAGGGAAATCTTTGTGAAGTCACGAGGAGTGAAGGAATCCAGACCGTTGGATTTGGAAGGGGCACGTGGAAGATATCCACAGACTTTGAAGGAAGATACTTCGGAGAAAAGTGGAGTTGGTAAAGCCAAGACTCCCGAAGCCCAAAGCATTCAGGACCGTTGATCCTCGCATCGATTGTGTTCGCTGATTTGGAGTTCAGGGGAAAAGGGAGTTTGCGGTTGTGAAAAAGAGTTGAGGCCTGAAGTCCAAAGTTCTTTTCAGGGTTTAGCCTCGGGTCACAACTCGACATAGCATGGGGGAAGGGGGCCTAGCATAGATAACTAGCGCATGTTGTTAATTTTCTTCAAAGGGGCCAATAAAGAGCATGCGGGTTTGGTAGAACCTGCACTTTGGGGAAAGAGGGACCTGTGAAAATTGAACTAGGTTCCAATAGGGACTTGAAGATTCGATCGACTCAAGTGATTGAACAATCCTAGACGGTGAGGTCGCGTAGCCCCGCCATGAGAGAAGGGGGGGGGGTCTGTGTCAGTTACCCATAGGCACTTCATGGAGATGAGAAGGTTGGTTCGTGATGAAACCCCCTTTCTCTTGGTTATGCCACCAAGAGCCACTACCCTGGCGTGGTGACCAGTTGAATGGTAGTATCATACTGCTACATGCCCATGGAGATAATAGGCTGGCTCGTGATGAGACCCCCTATCCTCCAACTAGGTATTGATTTTATTATTTTATGGATCCCTCTCTTTCTTGCTGAGAATCCTTTTATTGCTTTCTCGGGGATCCCTGGGCGAAACATCTGAAGGTTTTGTTCTTTTGGCTTTTATCTTTTGCCAGCTACTTTTACCCTCTGGTCCTTTAGCCCCTTCTTCCCACAAGGTAAGGTACAACCTTTTGCTATCTTGGCAAACTCAATGTCCGAACCAATGTATGGGATGGATGAGAGGGACAAAGATGAAAAGTGATAAGTATGATGGGAATGAACGATGACCTTTCATGAACCCACCCAGTGGCAACTCAAACCCTATGGGAACCAACTTGCTAGGGCATCCTATCATTCCCCTCAGGTGTGGACAAGTGGAAAGGCATAAGGTCCAAGCACACGTCATAAGGAAAAATAATTGAATGCACATATTCAAATGTTTTCAGAATCAGAGTCACATACCATGATACTCGCACTCATTACCTCATGGAGCAAGACCCGCTATTGCTGAAGGAATAGGATGATGGGATGGATGTTGTTACTGCAGATAAGATGGAGGCGCTAAAGAAGAAGGATGGGCCCTCCAGGCCCAGGCTCAAGTCAATATTGTTAAGGTTTAAGATATTATTAGGTTTCTTTTCAATTCACTAGATGACCATAGCATAGATAGGATCACTGAGAAATACATAATCAGAAAAGACACATAATTTATCCTGGGAAACCCTCATGGGGGAGAAAACCCAACAAAAACTTCCTTAATATAGATAGCCAATACAATGCCAAGAGAATAAACCAAACAATACATAAAGTCCTCTCCCAAGTATGCGCCTCTCTCTCTCTTCCTTCTTTTCCAACTGCAGCTCCAAACTTGCGCTCTGATGAAAAAGTGAGTGTGTGTACAAATGAGGCGCTAGCCTCTCTTATTTATACAATCTGGCGGGCGCTGAACTGAGATGTCTTTTCACTGGCAGGGCCGACTTCTCATTCTAGGTGGTTATAACCACTTTTAATATATACTAGGGCCGACTTCTCTTTTAGCCTATTACAATTAGGGTTTGACCAATCCACAAAAGGGGATTTGGTCATTGACAATACTCGACATGATCAATCCACAAAAGGGGATTGATCTAATGAATAATACATCAATAATAAATAGAATACTCTTTGCAGTTACAATATTTCAACACTCCCCCTTAACAAGAAGGGTATTCTACAACAACATCAGACGAGAGAGAGGGCAACATCATCAACAACATCTTGGAACACTGACTGGCATATCTATAAATCATCGGAATTTTTTCTCATCATCAATATCATCATTCACAGTAGAGAGATGGAATGACATCATCATCCTCATCATTATGAGTCTAAGGTAACATCATCATCATCTTCAACGTGAGGCTAAAGTAACATCATCATATTCAGTATGCAAGATGAAATAACATCATCATCATCATAATCATCTTCAACAAGGAGCTGAAGTGGCATCATCATCATCAACTTCAACAAGAAGCTGAAGTGGCATCATCATCAACTGCATCAACATGAATTAGTATAACACTAATACATTATCATCATCAATAACAACACAAGGCTGATACAACAACAAAAACAACAATATCACATCACAAAGGCCAGAGCATCATCAACATCAACACTAGGCTGAGAGTCTTCAACACGAGGCTGGCATCACAACACGAAGCTAGCTACACAATATCATCAACACGAAGCTGGCATCACAAAACGAGGCTGGCACATCATCACAACACGAGGCTACCATGTCATCAACAATTAAGCTGACACAACATCACAACAATTAAGTTGGCACATCATCACAACAATTAAGCTGGAAACACCACACAACAATTAAGTTGGAAGCACAACAATTAAGCTGGAAGCACAACAATTAAGCTGGCAACACCACACAACAATTAAGCTGGAAGAACAACAATTAAGCTAGCAACACCACACAACAATTAAGCTAGAATCACAACAATTAAGTTGGCAACACCACACAACAATTAAGCTGGACGCACAACAATTAAGTTGGCAACACCACACAACAATTAAGCTGGAAGCACATCAATTAAGCTGGCAACACCACACAACAATTAAGCTGGAAGCACAACAATTGAGTTGGCAACACCACACAACAATTAAGCTGGAATCACAACACTAGGCTGGCAACTCAACACAACACTACTCCCCCTTTCGAGGGAGGTCCTTTCGGACTATACCAAGCTTATCTCGAAAGTGATCAAACTTTACATGAGATAGAGGTTTGGTCAACACATTAACAATCTGTTCATCCGTGCTAACATATTGGAGCTTTATGAATCCTCTCTGCACCATGTCACGGATGTAATGATATCAGATCTCTATGTGTTTTGACTTGTCATGGAACACATGGTTCTCTGCCATCTTTCTACAACTCTGGTTATCACATAAGATCATGGTTGCTTCCATCTCTAGGTCGAATAGACCAGTCAACAACTTACGAAGCCATATGGCTTCACCACTGGCAGAACACGCAACAATGTATTTTTCTTCCGCTGTATTGAGAGCAATGCTTGATTGTTTCCTACTCTGCCATGAGATCATGGCTGATCCCAAAATGAAACAACATCCCGAAGTGCTCTTCCTGTCAGAGACACTTCCAGCCCAATCTGAATCAGTGTACCCACTCAGTCCGAAGTCATGATCTCCATCATAACTGAGACCACAATCTAATGTACCCTTAAAGTACCTCATCACATGTTTTGCAACAACTAGGCGAACACGTCTGGGTTCTATCGGATACTGACTCAAGGTAAAACATATGTCTAGCTTGGTATTTGTCAGATACATCAGTGAACCGATAATCTGTTTGTACAGAGTAGCATGAACCAATTCTGACGAGGTATCTACCAGGAGCTTCAACTTCATTTCCATGGGTGTGTACATGGATTTGCATTTCAACATGTCAACCCTTTTCAATTTTAACTATATACTTCCCTTGGTTTAAGGAAGATCTTCTTTGTGCTATGCCAAACTTCAAGACCTAAGAGATAATGCATTTAGGTCTTCCATCAAACTCCGTGGCGAGCTTCTTCTGCAATATGTGATGATCTTTTCTGTTGGAAATACTAAAACAACTGAGAGGGGGGGGGGTGA
>JZKD02S1673320.1:227643-243699 GCA_000966675.3 Picea glauca
GTCAAAAGTGAAATATGTCACTTAAGTCATAAAGTGACAATTAATTCACAATGTGGGTGAATTAATAGACATAAAGCAACTAAGGAAAGTGGGTTTCCTTAGTGAGATTTTCAGAGTTCATCTCACCCATTGATTAGACTTGGCTAGATCTAATCTAGGCCATTGATCTTTTAGGGTTGGCATGAGGAGGCTAAAGAGAGGGTAAAGGCATTTTGGAGACTCGATTCTTCACTTGAGACTTGTGGAGAAGAGAAGAGGGGCACATATCTTGAGGAGGAAGAGGGGCGCACTTCATGAGGGTTTGAGAGAAACCCTTGAGAGCTTGAGGAGGAGCTTGTGTTAGCTTGGAGCTTGCATGGAGAGGTTATCCATGGAGTTTTAACTTTCCTTTCTTTGTCAGGAGCATGCATATGGAGGAGGGGCGCATTTATCATCCTTCATTTGCTCATGAGGAGAGGAGGACTTGTCAGATCAGGTTGAGGTCTGATGCATTGGGAGAGGAGAGCTTGAGCGCTTGTTTCTATGGAGAGAGACTTTCAGTTTCAGGTTCAGTTTATTTACTGTGATCATTTCTTCTTGGAGGAGGGCACATGAGTTGAGAGGACTGACAACTACCTGGTAGCAGATCTTCTTGGAGGATTCGAGCTCTGACAGTTTCTATGGAGAGGCAGCACAGGAGAGGACATTCCTGTGGAGGGATTTCTTCATTGGGCTACAAATGAGCTTGGGCGCCTTAGTTCAATACAGAGGGCAACAAAGGGAGAGGGCGCACCACAGTTTGGGCACTTCTTTCTCTAGATATTGTGGCAAGGCTCGTGAGGAGCTTGCTATGTATACAGGTTCCATTGTATTTAATTACTTGTTGTATCTCTTGCTTTAATCATCATTATATAAAATTATATCCCAAACTGGTTTTCCCCGGGGGGGGTTTATCCAGGGTCATGTTGACCAAAAATACCTATGTCAATTTTATGCATGTTTAGAAGTGTAGATCAACATTTTAAAGTTCAATATATAGAGGTAGTGTTATGTGTTTTAAGTTATATTGCATGTGCTAACATTGAGATAAGAAAACACTTGCAAGGGCATCTTAAAAGAGCACTTAACCTATCAAACATTGAGCAGAAAGTGGGATGACTGTTTGCTGTCCTAAAACAACAAAAGAAGACAACCATACAGTTAAAACTTAGAGCCATACTAAGGTCAAGGACATACCTTAGATGGCAGCCTCATAGGACCTCAGATAATTTCTACATGGTATCAGAGCCAAAGGTGGCTTAGACTTGCTGATTTTGGAGCACTTTTTGGGCAGTTTGGAGAAGTTTTTATATCAGATTTGTTGGCTGTTTTGACAACAAGTTTACAGTCCAAAACAGTAGGTAAACTTCAGATCTGAAGGTACCTCTCTTTCAATTTCAGTTGCACAGCTCAGGGCAGATTTTGGACAACTAGTTTACAGTGTTGGTGGACAGTTGTGGGTAGATTTGTTGGGCTGATTTTTGAAACTTGTGGACAACCTCTTTTCATACCTGCGTGGACAGGAGTGAGGCTGTAGAGACGACCTCTTTTCACACCTAGAGATTAGGAGTGAGGTCATGGATTCGCTTGCCTCTTTTCACACCTGTGTTGACAGGAGTGAGGCATCGTTCCTTTGCATTGGGAGCTTCAGAGTGAGCACAGTTGGAAGACATGTCAGTATCTCAGATGCGTGTGGAGGATAGGCTAGCCAGGGCTAGAAATTGGTCACCTTGGAAGGCGAGGATGGTCTTTGTCTTAGAGGATCTTGAGCTATGGGACATAGTCGGGGCAGTTGTTCCTCCCATTCCTGTCACTGCTCCCGTCTTGGTGGCAGAGTTCAGGAAGAGGAACAACAAGGCAAAGAGGATCATATGTGATGCTGTGAGAGATCACATTATTCCCCACTTGATTAGGAAGACTTGTGCATTTGAGATGTGGGCATCTTTGTGAAAGTTGTACGAGAGCTCTAATGAGAACCGGATTATGGTTCTTCATGACCGACTGAGGGGCATTCACATGCTCGAGGACGAGTCAGTTACTTCATTCCTTGGTAGATACACACAGATCAGAGATGAGTTGGCAACCGTTGGAGAGGTTGTGAACCCTAACTCTTTGGTGAGGCAAGCTATGAATAGCTTCACCAAATCGTGGGGTCCATTTGTACGGGGCATTGTTGCCAGGGATGTTATGCCTACATGGGAGAGGATGTGGGATGACTTCGTCCAGGAGGAGATTAGGCTTGCAGCTGAGGCTTCTGGGCAACATCAGCAGCAACAGACAGGTGATGAGGAACTTTCTCTTTGGACAAAGGGCAAGAAGAAGACCGGCCGTGGAGGTCGGCAGGGTCCCAAGTTTGGGGCCCCACCACAGGGAGGAGAGAGCAGTAGTAGTAGCTGACAGAGGAGACACATGAGCACAGTGAGATGCTTTGCTTGTGGAGATATGGGTCACTATGGAGGACAGTGTCCCAAGAAGAAGAAGAAGCAGTAGGATGGGTTAACAACGACATCAGAGGAGATGGAGTTCAGTGATCGGTTTGCGAGAGAGTGTGCATTCATTGCTAGTTTATCTACCATTACACCATCCATCATTAGTTGGGGAGACCGAGTTGATGAGGACCGCCTGACGCACAACAATGATTCAGAGGGAGATCAGACTCAGTGTCCCTGGACAGATTTAGAGTGGGTGACTGGTCCACTCATTATAGCTACAGTTTCAGAGCAGCTGAGTAGACAGAGAGTTGGTGCTACAACTTCAGTGCATCAGAGGATGATGAGGAGGAGTAGCAGGGCACCACGGAGGCTTGAGCCTCACATGACTTTTGAGACGAGCAGATCAGGTTCTGGATCCACTTCAGGTGGAGGTGACTTGGCGAGAGTCCAAGTTGATGACTCTTGGTGAGAGACCAAGAGGGGGAGACTCTTGGTGACATGCCAAGAGTAGAGACTATTGGTGAGAGGCCAGGAGTAGGAGGAAATCCTTGGTGGGATACCAAGGTGGAGATCTTCGGTGTGATGCCGAGATCTAAGTGATCTTAGATAGATGGAGAGTCAGTGCCATTTATAGATCATACAGATTGAGTAGATCTGTGACAGAGTCCACTTTCAGCGATCCGAGTACAACCATACTCACCGAGCATATGCTAGGAGACAACCATGTCCACTGCAGGGACGAATTGGTGGTGACGAGCACTTTCCTCGGTAAGAGGGAGTGTTGAGATTTGGATACCTTGGAAAGTGGTCCCCATGTGCTTATGAGTCTCTAAGCACAAAGGGGGAAGACTATTACCCTTGTACTTTCCTTTATGATTCTAATTTCACTTTGACTTAGGAGTTTTAAGTCAAAAGTGAAATATGTCACTTAAGTCATAAAGTGACAATTAATTCACAATGTGGGTGAATTAATAGACATAATCCAACTAAGGAAAGTGGGTTTCCTTAGTGATATTTTTGGAGTTGATCTCACCCATTGATTAGACTTGGCTAGATCTAATCTAGGCCATTGATCTTTTATGGTTGGCATGAGGAGGCCAAAGAGAGGGTAAAGGCATTTTGGAGACTCAATTCTTCACTTGAGACTTGTGGAGAAGAGAAGAGGGGCGCATATCTTGAGGAGGAAGAGGGGCGCACTTCATGAGGGTTTGAGAGAAACCCTTGAGATCTTGAGGAGGAGCTTGTGTTAGCTTGGAGCTTGCATGGAGAGGTTATCCATGGAGTCTTAGATTTCCTTTCTTTGTCAAGAGCATGCATATGGAGGAGGGGCGCATCTTGAGGAGGAGGGGTGCATTTATCATCCTTCATTTGCTCATGAGGAGAGGAGGACTTGTCAGATCAAGTTGAGGTCTGATGCATTGGGAGAGGAGAGCTTGAGCGCTTGTTTATGTGGAGAGAGACTTTCAGTTTCAGGTTCAGTTTATTTACTGTGATCATTTCTACTTGGAGGAGGGCGCATGAGTTGAGAGGACTGACAACTACCTGGTAGCACATCTGCTTGGAGGATTCGAGCTCTAACAGTTTCTATGGAGAGGCAACACAGGAGAGGACATTCCTGTGGAGGGATTTCTTCATTGGGCTACAAATGAACTTGGGCACCTCAGTTCAGTACAAAGGGAAACAAAGGGAGAGGGCGCACCATAGTTTGGGCACTTCTTTCTCTGGATATTGTGGCAAGGCTCGTGAGGAGCTTGCTATGTATACAGGTTCCATTGTATTTCATTACTTGTTGTATCTCTTGCTTTAATCATCATTATATAGACTTATATCCCAAACTGGTTTTCCCCGGGGGGGTTTTATCCAGGGTCATGTTGACCAAAAATACCTGTGTCAATTTTATGCATGTTTAGAAGTGTAGATCAACATTTTAAAGTTCAAGATCTAGAGGTAGTGTTATGTGTTTTAAGTTATATTGCATGTGCTAACATTGAGATAAGAAAACACTTGCAAGGGCACCTTAAAAGAGCACTTAACCTATAAAACGTTGAGCAGAAAGTGGGATGATTGTTTGCTGTCCTAAAACAACAAAAAAAGACAGCCATATAGTTGAAACTTAGAGCCATACTAAGGTCAAGGACATACCTTAGATGGCAGCCTCATAGGACCTCAGATAATTTCTACAAGTATGATGGTAATAACTACAACACTGATCAAAGTAATGTCATAACAAATAGATGCATATCCGAATAGTCACACCTGGGTTGCATAATTCCTCTGAATGTGTTGGATCTTGATATCCTTCTGGATCTATGGCAAGAGATCCCTTCTCCTGCAAATACCCTTTAAAGCTTAACAATTTAAACATATGTGAGTACATACCTTTGATAGCATTTGCAGGTAGTGTCACCATCTGGTAGCAACGACAATGATCACCAAATCTTAAAAACTTCAAGGGTGACTGCAACTGGTACTATGACTGATACTTCAACTAGTACTACAACTGGTTCTGAGACTGCAACTGCAACTGCAACTTAAGGTTTTATGAGGAAACCCTAATTTTTCAAATTTCAAATTTTGAAATTCCGATCCACGGGATAGATGTGCTCAACTGAGGCGAGTAAGTTGGTGGAGTCAGATTTTTGAAAATCCAAATTTTACCCCCTCAAACTTGACCATCGGATTTATGGACTGGTACTTATGGTTTTCTGGTACTCTGGTACTTATGGTTTTTTGGTACTTCTAGTACTTTATGAAAACTAGGGTTTCACTTTCCGGGAGATCTACCTACTGAAAATGTGCACTGAAGGTGCCAAAAAATTCCCCGGGTTAGGGCGCACTTTTCTAGATGGTTTTGAGGCTGAAAATCTTCTTCAATAAAAGCCCTAATTTTCATGTATGACAATAGTGACGTTTTTCTTCTTTTTGTGAAAACTGCTCTCTTAAACTTAGCTCTGATACCATGTTAAGGTTTAAGCTATTATTAGGTTTCTTTTCAATCCACTAGATAACCATAGCATAGATAGGATCACTGAGAAATACACAATCACAAGAGACACATAATTTATCTCGGGAAACCCTCATGGGGGAGAAAACCCAACAAAAACTTCCTTAATATAGATAGCCAATATAATGCCAAGAGAATAAACCAAACAATATAGAAAGTCTTATCCCAAGTATGTGCCTCTCTCTCTTTTCCTTCTTCTCCCTTCTTCTCCAACTGCAACTCCAAACTTGAGCTTTGATGAACAAGTGTGTGTGTGTACAAATGAGGTGGTAGCCTCTCTTATTTATACAATCTGGCAGGCGCTGAACTGATGTGTCTTTTCACTGGCAGGGCCAACTTCTCATTCTGGGTGGTTATAACCACTTTTAATATATTCCGGGGCCGACTTCTCTTTTAGCCTATTACAATTAGGGTTTGACCAATCCGCAAAAGGGGATTTGGTCATTTACAATACCTGACATGATCAATCCACAAAAGGGGATTGATCTAATGAATAATACATCAATAATAAATAGAATACACTTTGCAGTTACAATATTTCAACAAATATGGCTCTCGACACTCTATGTCTAGGACATGTGGGCCTCGAGACATAATCTCCTTAGTTATCCCTAGGATAAGGGATAACATCTGGCTCCAGCTCGGGGACATGTGCTCACTGTAGAGCGCATGAGAACCTCAACATCTATGGCATGACCTGTGACCTGCTTGATCTCAACAAAATTCATTAGTATCATTTGGGGTGGTGATAATACCCTTGGCTCATATATGGTACAATAAAATGAAATCAAGTAAAAATATATACAAATGGAATTACAACTACTCTAGCATGAAGTGCAGATGGTATATACAATGAATGCAAAATGCCGACCTACTTACCTCTACTTACCTATTGGTTGAATGTTAGGTGTAGTCAAATAACCAATGAAACCATCTTAGCAATGTCTCATAATACCTGCCTCTGTGCTTCATCATAAACCAAAACAATGATAAGTCAAGCAGAAAAATGACATGAGTTAGAAAATGTATTGCATCATTGGAAATCGTAAAGTCTAACTCATGGAGGCGGGAGGGAGGGACAAAATCATGCCAATTCACACCCTTAGGAAAGTGCTCAATCCATCTGAGAAAGGGATTGTGAAAAATCAAAGGTTCAATAGGCTGACTCAAAGAGTCTGGAGGTTGGCTACCTTGGATGTCTTCACAATCTGAGGTATGGGAAGGAAATAGCAAGAACCTAGAGGATGATTGGCAATTTCTCAAGGGAAGGATGAAAAATTGAGATAATAAACTTATTTTTAAGGTATTCAACTTGCCCTTGGATTCTAAAAGAAGGCTTTTCCGAGGATAAAACTCAAAACAAGGGACATGTTTCCCAACTACACCCTTAATGACATAGCTAGGTAAATTAATCAAAGGGGGTTGGGGAACCTTGTCACTAGTACCCTGCTTTAGGAAAGCAATGCCCTCACCTCATTCAAGGTCTGAGCACAATGGTGGTTGATAATATTCTTCGTAAGATAAATCCAAGTGCTCAAAGGAGTACTCATCGAAATCTTCAAGATATGACCGAAATACATCAGGAGAAAATAGAACTAGGTCACCCTTGGAGACGTCTGTAATTATATCATTTTCTTGTTGCCAGATGTCAGAATCATTATTAACCTCATATGATAGTTGTAGAGGCAACACTTGGAAATGTCATTCCATATCATAAATGGGATCCTCATTAGAACCAATCACATCCCACTTACGTCTTCCAACATGTATGAACTCATCAATATTGTCAATAATGTTAGCACCTTTATCATAACATGAAGGATTTAATGCATCCAAGGGCTCCTCTAATACTTCTTAATTTTCCAAATCATAAAACAAAGCATCATCAAGAGCTTGGAAAGGGAAGTGACTTACCATGTTCACTTCTTGCTGTGCAAGAGCATCAATGGCTTGGATGACTTTATCAAATGGAAGAGGGTCCAATACACCATCCCCAAGAGTCTTCTCTTAGTCTTCATCAGAAAATGAAGGAACTAGCTCTTCCAAGGATTGCTTTACTTCTTCACCTTTTGAATCATAGAATAAGGTGTCATCAAAAAATTGGCAAGGAAAATGAAACCTCATTCTCTTCATCTTGTGTAGGAGAGATAGGATCTTGGAGAGCTTCATCGGATGGAGGAGTGGTTACCAGTGCTTCATCCTCATAATTAACTTCTTTAGTTATATCTTCACTACATTTTATCGATTTGTGGGAGAAATCTTGCTCCTCTTCAAGGGGTTGGCAATTTTCTTCATAAATTTCTTCTTCTATATCAGAGGGTTCTTGGTATTAAATATGGTATACATCCCTGAGATCTTCTACAATCTCAGTGGTGAATCCTTCGTTCTCTAAGGCTATTGTGAGATTTTGAAGGGCATCTTCATATGTCTGGCATCGTGGTTTGACAAATTCAATAAACCAACTGATGAAGTTTACAAAAGATGATATACCCATATCTTCGCAACAACCCTTAAACCAATCTTGCAAAAAGGATGGCAAAGAAAGTATGAATAATTTTACCAAAATGTCCTCCCCTTCCCATTCTATCTCGCTTATGTACTTCATAAAATCTACAATGTGAGTAATTGGGAGGCCTCCAAATCTTGGAGAGTTATTCAACCATTTTGCATCAAAGTAATGCAGGTATCCTTGAAAACTTTTGAAATCACTAGTTGGATACACTTTTTCCCAGGGCGCCATGATCCCATAACTTGTAAATATCACAAATTGAAAGTAGGGTGACACCTTGGAAAAGGTTAGTGGAGTCGCCAGATAATTTTCTTGAAAATATCAAAGGGATGAGGGGATCACCCTTAATGGAGTCACCATGTACGCTTTGTAAGAAAAATACTTTTGAGGAAAGGCGTACTGAAAAGTGTCGTCTTGAGGAGAATTGACTTAGTGTTCCTCCACAACGACGCCAAAATGTTATCTCTCAATTTGTACTTGTCCCAAAGGGAAAGGTTAAAGAAAGACAAATTGACGTAACACGAGGTTATCCTATCATTGTCACCTCAACATGATACCTATTTCTATTTAGGGTTGATGGCCCAGGGGAGACGTCCCCAGTGACTTGGGGGTTTGAGAAGGCAAATGTTAAAGTGTCTATAAAAGTATCCCTCTCACAAGTCACATTGATCAGAAAGTCCCAGGGAAGTAATAAAGTATTCATATGTATCTGCCCAGAACAAAGCAACAAGAAAATATATCTTTTGTAAGCACAACTTGTTGTTAGTACTTCATAAAACCATGGACTTTATCAATAAAAGCAATAGTTGATATATGATGAAGCAAACGGATTTTTATGACATCAATGTTTATAAGACAATGGCTTCACAGTGACCAAGAATAATTACTCAATAATAACAAAGTACTAGCATTTGTCAAAAGCTCATTAGGCGATGTATTAATAAACTTTTCAATTGCTTTTAGGTGCTTTTAATGCTGCAATAGATGGTTGTAGCTTACTTTTGTAACAACAACAAGTAGGTTAACAAATTAGTCTATTCTAGGGTTAGAAATAGTTAGTAGAGAGCTTAAGGTAATAATTTTGAGGGTGGCTTTCATCAATCACTCAATTGTAAGGCTTAGATAAGTGCTTTTAGGGTAAATGGAGTCTCTTTTAGCAACGACAATATTGAAGGAACAAATGATAATAAGAGAATTAGAGACAAGAAGGTTAATGATTGAAGTGTGGCAGGCCATGAAACAATGTGAATTCGAAAGTTGCTAGAAGGGATATTTGATCTAGAATTGGAGCTAACTTTGATGCATTGTGCCAATCAAAGTTGCGTAAGGATTTTAGAGAACCCTGCCTTTCATAACAAGTGAAAGCACATAAAGATCAAATATCATTACATCCGAGACTGTTGAGATTTGGGTACATTGGAAAGTGGTCATGTTGTGTTTGTGAGCCTCTAAACACAAGTGGGAAATACTTTGTACCATGTAGTTTATGTCTAATTTCACTTTGACTTAGGAGATTTAAGTCAAAAGTGAAATTTGGTCATTTTAGCCTAAAATGACTATTAATTCACTTTGTGGGTGAATTGAGGGACATAAAGTGAAACTATGGAAACTTAAGTAAAGTGGGTTTTGAGTTGAGATTCTTTTGGAGAGATCTCAACTATTGATTAAGGATGAGATGAGATGATCTCATCCTCACATACTTTAGGTTTTGTCATGTTTCCTTAAGAGGGGCGCATAGGGCAAAGGGAGGCTCATTCACTCTTATGTTCACTTGAAGAGTTTGAGAGGGAGCATTGAGGAGAGGATGGTGGCATTGAGTGAGGAAATCTTGGGCGCCCCCATTCATGGAGGGATCTAGGAGGCTTAGATCCTCATTTATTTGTGGAGAGTGTTCTTGCTAAGAGAAGGGGGCACTTGAGGAGGAGGGCGCACAACTAGCAGGAAGGGCTTGTAGTGGTCAGTTTTCTTTAAGGACAGTTTCAATGGAGAGCTACAACACAGATTCAAAGTTTGGTGCAAGGGTTTCTCCATCATAGCTTCCAACAGCTGGGACGCTTCATTTTAGTGGTTTTGGCAATTTGTGAAGAGGGTACACAATCCTAGGGCGCATCTCTACCTGTTGGACTTGTGTTGCAGCATGGTTCAAGCTGCTATTGTATAAGGGTTATCTATTTATTGTACTTGTTGTATTCCACCTTCTTTTCTTTACATATATACATCATATTCCAAACTGGTTTCCCCCAGGGGGTTTTAATCCAAGTTCATGTTGACCAAAAATACATGTGTTCATTTTCATGTATGCTAGTGTTTGGAACAACATTATTTCAGCTCTAAAATATCTCTAGGTGTGTTACACAATTTATGGTATGCATGTTCTAACATCTCGGTGACAAAACTACATGTTAGAGCACCTAAATGGCTTATGTAACCGTAACAAAACAACACAGAAGTTCATCAACAATTTGTTGTTATAAAACAACAACAAACCCTTGTTCATCAGTTGAAACTTAGAGCCAACTTGAGGTTTGTTATTGCTCAATTTGTACTTGCCAAAGGAAAAGGTTAAGGGAAAACAAATTGGCATAACGAGAGGTTATCCCATCACTGTCACCTCAATAGGACACCTCTTTCTATTTAGGGTTGATGGCCCAGGGGAGATGTCCCCGGTGACCTGGGGGTTTGAGAAGGAAAAGGTTAAAGTGTCTATAAAAGTATCCCCTCTCACAAGTCACACTGATCAGAAAGTCCCAAGGTTTTAACCAATGAAGTAATGAAGTGCTTAGATGTACCTGCCCAGAACAAAGCAACAAGAAATCAATATCTTTTGCAAGTACAACTTGTTGTTAGTACATCATAAAACCACAGAATTTTCAATAAAAGCAATAGTTGATGTATGATGAAGCAAACATAATTTTATAACACCAATATTTGTAAGATAATATCTTCACAATAAATGCCTTAAAATGACTTCACAATGACCAAGAACAATCACTCAATAATAACAAAGTACTAGCATTTGTCAGAAGCTCATTAGGCAGTGTATAAATCAACTTTTCAATTGATTTTAAGTGCTTTTAGTGCTACAATAGATGGTTGTATCTTAATTTTGTAACAACAACAAGAAGGTTAGTAGATTAGTTTATTCTAGGGTTAAGAATAGTTAGTAGAGAGCTTAAGGTAAAAGTTTTGAGGGTGACTTTCATCAATGACTCAATTGTAAGGCTTAGATCAACGCTTTTAGGGTAAATGGAGTCTTTTTTAGCAGCGGAAATATTGAAGGCACAAGTGATAATAAGAGAACTAGAGACAAGAAGGTTAATGATTGAAGTGTTGGTAGCCCAAGGCTTCAATCACTAAACCCTAGGGGGAAAATCATTACTAGGAAGTAGGTAACCCTAGGCCCTAGTAGTTCTCCTCCTTCTTTAGCTCAGAGATAAAGTAGATGACGACTAGATGAAGTAAAAGATGCTAGGGTGTTGCAATGGCAAGGCCCTTAGCACAAAGCTTCAAGAAAACAAGGTTTCTAGCATAATCTAGTAGGTGAAAGTTATTAAGGAAAGAATAATAACATGTGCTTTAGCCTCCTAGGGTTTTAAGCTAGCAATTTCATAATCTTAGAATAAATGCAAGATAAATACACCATAAACATTCAATGAACAAGAATTGCAAAAAATTTACTTACATTCACCAATAATCATCTAGCAATAGGCCTAGTTGAACACTTCCACCAAAAAAATGTTAAAACACACCCAAAAATAGTCTCCTTCAAGAAGTGCACACTAAATTTTAGACAAGAAACCCTAATTAGGGCGCAAATTTCAAACCTGACTTAAGTGTGAGAGAAAGATGACGAAAAATAAGAGTGATTTTTCCCTTATTTATACAGTTACAATGACCTTTAATTTATAAATTAGGTAAAAAAGGCCGACATTGTCGGTTTATATGTAATATCTAGTTTTTACATAAAAAATGACAATTTAAACCCTAAATCAAGCAGAATAGGTGATGTCATGCCCCTTTAGGGTGACGTTAGGCCTCTCTGGTGAAATGTTGGCCTCCAAGAGAAAAATGTTAGGCCTCCCAAGGCCGCTGGATCAAGCCACACATTCCACTTGGCACATAACTACCTCCAAAGTGTCCATCAAATGCTGGTGACGTCAAGGGTCACAGAGGTGACGTCATGGGCCTTTCAAGGCCAACATCATAGAAGGAGGGCAAGACCCCTCTAAGTCCAAGCCTGCCAGGCTGTCTCTGGTGGAACACCCTCCTCTCTCTTTGGTGCAATCCTCTGACCTGTCTCTGCCCCTGGCTAGGGTCTCATCATCCATATGGCGGGCTTTTATCCCTATGGAGGTCCGAACTAATCATCTCCCCATGTGTACCTGTCCGCTAGGTACGCCCTCCATGGGATCATAAGTCACATGGATCATATCAAATAATCAAGTTATCTAAACATGTGCATAAAACCACTCTTTCCCAGACAAGTGCTCAAAGATGTTATGTTATTCTACAAGCCAGGTTTGGAGAGGATGTGAGGAGGTCCTATTGGGATAATTCTCATTAGACGTGGGATATTTCCAGGTAAAGACAAATCCAGGCCATGCAAGTGGATGAGGTGGTGAGGGATGTTTGAGAAATGGGTGCAGTGATGACATGGGAATGTATGGCTTACTGGTGGGTGCCTTTGAAGAGGGTGAGCTGCACCTTGTCATGGATGCAAATGTTTCCAAGCCCATTCAATGCCTTTTATCTTTTTATATTATTGTTTTTTCTTTCAAGAGACTAGTTAGGCGACATTGCCCTCGCGCGGTGACCAGTGGTGACAATGTTACCCACAAGCATTTCACAGAGATGAGAAGGCTGGCTCATGATGAGAACCCCTTTCTCTTGGCTATGCCACCAAGAGCCACTACCCCGACATGGTGACCAGTTGAATGGTAGTGTCATATCGCTACATACCCATGGACCTAATAGGATGGCTCGTGATGAGACCCCCTATCCTCCAACTAGGTCTTGATTTTATTATTTTATGGGTCCCTCTGTTTCTAGCCGATAAGCCTTTTATTACTTTCTCGGGGATCTTTGGGCGAAGCATTTGAAGGTTTTGTTCTTTTGAATTTTATTTTTTGCTAGCTACTTTTACCCTCTGCGCCTTTAGCCCCTTCTTCCCACAAGGCAAGGTACAACCCTTTGCTAGCTTGGAAAACCTAATGCCTGAACCAATGCAGGGGATGGATGAGAGGGAAAAATATGAAAAGTGATAAGTATGATGGGAATTGACGATGACCTTTCATGAACCCACCCAGTGGCAACTCAATGTTAGGATATTTAGACACTTAGGAGTTAGTAAGATCTACTTGGTCTATTGTGTCGTTAGGTAAAAGTGTGTTTCTTTAGTATGCATTAGTATGCATTTGTAGTTAGGAAATCTGACGGTCACGATATGTTCCTGACATAGAGTGATCTGACAGTTCATACTCTCCTCAATCTTAACAACCATTGATCCGTGGCTTAACACCCGACTGGTCCATGATCTCTATTTAAAGAGCATGGAGGGTCATTTGCTGATGATCGATTGTGAGAAACTCTATTGTAAAATCTCTCTGTAATATTTTTCTTTTCATTAATGAACTGCTCCAAGTGTCCGCGTTGGCTGGGGTTGTGGTTATTGAAGGTGTTCATCCTCTGTTGGAATACCTGTGTTGTCGAACATGGTATCAAAGCCTGTTGAAGATCGAGATCATGAAACCAAGTTGTCTCATCTCCACTTTCTGTCATTTCCATACATTTCTGGGCTGAGAGGACTATTCCATTGCGTCCAGAGCACTCGCTTTAGTCAGGAACACTTTTCTTTTCACTCGAAAAGGTTTCCGTTTGCCCAAGATACGACCATTACAGTAAGATCCAAAGGTATAAAGTTTGAATACACATTTTTTAAAATTTTTGCAGAGTAGTATTTTGGTTTTATTTCGGTTTTGTTTTATTTATTTTCGGGTTGCTACTCTTTTAGATCTGCGTATACTCTTTACCCTGTGCCCTGTGCGATCTCGGAAAATCAGAAACATATAGGAAAATGTGCATCTTCCGGGTAAGCTAACCAAGATCTAACCCTTGTTGTCATTGAGAAGCGAAATTATTTTCTTGTGTGAAAACAATTTTTTTTTAGCAAGCTCTCCAAGGCCGTCTTCCACAACAACAATAACAACAAAAACACCCCCAATCCTCCTTCTGAACATTACAATATGTTTTGCTAGATCATTTGCTTAAAATTTGCCTTATTAAGAAAGAGGTCTTGAGTTTAAGTCTCTCTTTTGTTACCTTTTTTGAAAAAGTTCATGCTAAAATTGTAAAGTGTATTTCACTTCAAGTATAAAAGTGAATCACTATAAGTAGCTTTAATATTTTATTTTAGAGTTATTTATTTTGCATGAAAATTTTCTATTATAAAGTAACTTCATTGTAAAAGTGATCCCCACTTCTCTTTATAAAAGTGGGTCACTTCATAAAGCAACTTACATAATCACGTGGTCATTTGGTTACTGATTGTGCCTTTTTTTCAAAAGGACATAACTCTAACATCAGAAGTCCATTTTCAATGCCGTTTTTTTTAAAAACCGCATAACTTTTCGAGCTCTTTCCATCAAGATCATCAATTTTAGTTTTTAAATCTACATTATCTGCATATTTAATATGGCTTCTACAGGTACTGTCTTGCTTACCAACAACAACTACTTCCAATGGAAATCTCATATGGAAGATTTATTAAGAAGTAAATGCTTGTACCAGATTACCTTGGGAAAGGAAAAAGCACTCACTGATGCTGATAAGAAAGCCAAGTGGGATAATATGAATGATGAAGCACGTGGACTAATCGGAATTTCCACCTCTCCTGATTTAAGGTACCACCTTCAAGATATTGATGACCCCAAAGAAGCTTGGGACACGATTGAATCTGTGTTTGGTAAACTCAATATTATTCGAGCAAAACAGTTAGAAAATCAAATACTGACCTTGAGTCCAAATGTTTTTTCTTGCCTTAGAGACTATCTATCTAGGTTTAAAACACTCAAAATTTTATGTGAAGAATGTAAGATAAAGATGGAGGAAAAGCGTTGCATCTATCTTATTCTTTCTAAGCTAGGTAGTGCATATTCTGTGTTTGTATCTACCTTTTATGCCATGAGAGAGGCTCTAGGGGAAGAAGCTTATGAAAAACCCAGTCTTGAGTCCTTTTTTGCTTCTTTGATTCAAGAAGAAGATAAACTTGTAAAATTTTGAGTGATCAACACTGCAGGTCCCTCCAACAAAGCCTTAGTTGCCCAGCAGAAAGATAAATCCAAGTATCCCAAGAAGCAACATCCGCTACAACAACAAACAACATAAAGGTCCCAAACCTGCTTAGACAACTTCAACTCATATTGGTGACAAATGAGCAAAATATAAAAGTAAGAATACTAACAGACATTGCAACTTTTGTGATAAAAATGGTCATGATGAGTCCAAATGTTTCAAGAAGATGGCAGCTTTAGAAGCAGCGATGAAGAAGCACAACATCAGTATTGATTCTACTTGTTCTTCTCACGGACATGCACTTTCTGCTTATGGTTTCTCCTTCAATTCAAATTCTACTACTTCTTCTTCTTGTGATGAGTGACTTATTGATTCAAGAGCATCTTATCATATGGTTAAGGATAAAGCCATATTTTCTGCTCTAAATGAATGTAACACCAAGAAAATATTTGTTGGTGATGATAGATATCTTAGTGTTGTAGGATCTTGAACAGTTCAAGTAGATAATGGTCATTTCAATGATGTATTATGTGTTTCAAGTATTTCTTGTAACCTTCTATCAGTATATCAAATCACTCATTCAGGTAAAGGTAAAACCGTCGAATTTTCACCTCACCAAGTTGTAATCAAGGATCTAAAACATCCTAAGCATGTTCTTGCAACTAGAATTGCTGATGATATTACCAGATTGTACAAGTTTGACAACTTTGGGTCATCAACTTTTTCATCAGTTTTTGTTGTTCATAGCGATGACTTGAACAAACTTTGGCATGAGCGGTTTGGTCATCTAAACTATCGCTCAT
>JZKD02S1673320.1:269171-281560 GCA_000966675.3 Picea glauca
TCAACAACATCAAGTGGGTGAGAGGACAACATCATCAATATCATCTTGGAACACTGACTGGCGTATCTATAAATCATCGGAAGTTTTCTTCATCGACAACATTGTCATTCTCAAACTAATGCCATCATCATCTGCATCAATATGTATTAGTATAAAAACTGATACATCATCATCATCATAGCACAAGGCTGGATCATCATAATACAAGACTGGATTTACGTCACAACTGTCAAGTTGGAAGCTCAGTACTTGTCTCATCTCAATGTCTTGCTTTATGTCACAACACTTAGGCTGGAAGCAAGATACTAGACTGGCTTTACGTCACAGCTATCAAGGTGGAAGAACAGTACTAGTCTCATCTCATCGTCTTGCTTTACGTCACAACACTCAACCTGGAAGCAAGATACTCGTCCTGCTTTATGTCACAACCATCAGGTCGGAAGCAGGATACTAGACTGGCTTTACGTCACAACTATCCAGCTGGAAGCTCAGTGCTAGTCTCATCATATCGCCTTTCTTTACGTCACAACCATAAGGTCAAAAGCAAGGTACACATCCTGCTTTACGTCACAACCATCAGGTCAGAAGCAGGGAACTAGACTTGCTTTACGTCGCAGCGATACAACCAGAAGCATAGTACTAGTCACACATCATCTTGCTTTACGTCACAACCATCAGGTCGGAAGCAAGGTACTCGTCTTGCTTTACGTCACAACCATCAGGTCGGAAGCATGATACTAGACTGACTTTACGTCACAACTATCCAGCTGGAAGCACAATACTAGTCATATCACATCATCTTGCTTTACATTACAACCATCAGGTCCAAAGCAAGGGATGTCTCATCACAACATCTCCTCCCCCTTTCGAGGAGGGTCCTTTCGGACTACCAAGCTTATCTCGAAAGTACTCAAACTTTATACGAGATAGTGGCTTGGTCAACACGTCAACAACCTGTTCATCTGTGATAATGCACTGGAGCTTTAAGGCTCCTCTCTGCACCATGTCACGGATGTAATGATAACGAATCTCTATGTGCTTCGACCTGTCGTGGAATACAGGGTTCTCTATCATCTTTATGCAGCTCTGGTTGTCACATAGAATCAAGGTTGCTCTCATCTCTAAGTCAAATAGGCCGGTTAACAACTTTTGAAGTCATATAGCTTCGCAGCTGACAGAACATGCAACAATGTATTCTGCTTCCGATGTGCTGAGAGCAATACTAGATTGCTTCCTACTCTGCCACGAGATCATAGCTGATCCCAAACTGAAACAACATCTTGAAGTGCTCTTCCTGTCAGAAACACTTCCTGCCCAATCTGCATCAGTATATCCACTCAATGTGAAATCATGATCTCCATCATAGCTGAGATCATAATCTATTGTACCTTTAAGGTACCCCATCACATGTTTTGCAACCACTAGGTGAACACGTCTGGGTTCTACCAGAAACTGACTCAAGGTGTTCATGACAAAACTAATGTCTGGTTTGGTGTTCGTTAGGTACATCAACGATCCAATAATCCGTCTGTACAGTGTGACATCAATCAACTCTGACAAAGTATCGACCAACAGCTTCAGCTTCGCTTCTATGGGTGTATTCATGGGCTTGCATTCCAACATGTCGAATCTCTTCAAGATTTTGACTGTGTACTTCCCTTGGTTAAGGGAGATCCTCTCAGGACTCTGCCATACCTCAAGACCTAAGAAATAATGCATTAGGCCAAGGTCTTTCATTTCAAATTTTGAGGCAAGTCTCTTTTTACATTCAGTGATGAGCTTTTCTTCTCCAGTTAAGAATAAGTCATCCAGATATAGCAGTAAGATTACTGGCTCATTGTTCATGATTTTGAAGTAGATTCATCTTTTGGTTTATGTTCTTTCCTTCATATAGTCTGGTCAAGACATCAAACATTTCTTTCAGAGTCTTCTTAGATGACACATAAGGAATCAGGTGGTCTTTGATTGAATCTGCAATGATTCTTTTGGCCCTGATTGTGTCCTTTTGATGCTTTGCCTTTTCTGCAACATCGACGGGTTCCGATACTTCTTCTTTGACGAATCTTGCTAGGTCATTCTCTTCAAGAATGAGGACAATCCTATACTTCCAGGCACAAAAGTTTTCCACTCCTTCTAGCTTGTCAACAAGCTTAACGCTTACAAACATCTTTACTTGGATTTAGGAAAATGACCAAAAAATGAAAGTGCTCAAAATCAAAATCTGAACTTACCAGGGGGTGCACTTGGCTGAGGCAAGTAGCTTGGTGTGTTTGGATCTGAGAAAATCCAACTTTTTCTCCTCCAAATTTGATCTGCAAATTTCTGGTACCTCTAGTACGTTGGTACTTCTGGTACTTCTGGTACACTGGTTTTTTGGTACTTTGTGAAACTAGGGTTTCACTTTCTGGGAGATCCAGCCACTGAAAAGGTGCGCTGAGAGTGCCACACTGATCCTTAGGGGAGGGCACACTTTTCTAGATGGTTTTGGGGCTGAAAAGCTTCACCATCAAAAAGCCCTAATTTTCATGTACGACAACAGTGACGTTTTTCACTTGTGAAAGATACTTCCTTCAACTTGGCTCTGATACCATGTTAATGTTTAAGCCATTATTATAGTTGTTTGCATTTCATTAGATAACAATTGCATAATCCAAGATCAATGAGAAATACACAATCACAAGAGACACAACATTTATCTTGGGAAACCCTCTAGGGGAAGAAAACCCAACAAAACTTCCTTAATATAGATAGGCAATACAATGCCAAAAGATCTCTTAAACTAATACATAAATTCCTCTCCTAGATATGCACCACTCTCTCTCTCCTTCTTCTCCAGCAGTAGATCTGAAACTTGTCTCTCAATGAGCAAGTGACTTGTGTGTCTAAGTGAGGCGCTAGCCTCCTTATTTATATTAGACTGGCACGTGTGAAGTGTCTCTTCACTGGCAGGGCCGACTTCTCCCACTGGGTGGTTATAACCACCTTAATTACATTATGGGGCCTCTTTAATATTTGCTGGGGCCGACTTCTTATTCTGCCTATTATAATTAACATTTGATCAATCCGCAAAAGGGGATTTGGTCCTATTACAATAGCCGACAAGATCAATCCACAATGGGGATTGATCCAATGAATAATATATCAAATAATAATAAGAATACTCTTTGTAGTTACATTATTTCAACATTGGCATCATGTTAAGACTTGGAAAATCTTCAGAGACATGGTGCAGAGAGGAGCTATAGAGCTCCAATACATATCCATGGATGAGCAGATAGCGTACATTCTCACCAAGCCTCTATCTAGAATGAAGTATGAGTACTTTAAAGACAAGCTTGGCATGATGCAGAATGTTCACCCTCGTTAAGAGGGAGGTGTGTTGTTTCTCCTCTTGTCGGCTAACCCCTCTAGCCAAGGGTTCCCTAGATCAATCATGTGAGGTGACTAAGGGGGTAATGCACTGCCGGACCTGATGATAGAAGAAACATTACACGCATAGTCTTGAGGACTATGGGAGTAGCTTTGTGCTACTAGATGAGACTATAACTATGGTTGATGACATTGTAGTAGCTGTGCTACTAGTTGATTGTTGCATAGTTATAGAAACATCGACTATGACTATGGCTGATGGCATTGCAGTATTTGTGTGCTACTAGTTGATTGACACATAGTTATAGACTATGACTATGGCTAATGGCATTGTAGTAGATGTGTGATACTAGATGATTGTTGCATAGAAATAGGGATTGCGGACTATGATTACGGTTGATGGCATGGTAGTAGTTGTGTGTTATTAATTGATTGTTGCATAAAAATAGAGACTACTAGACTGCATGGTGGTAGCTTGTGTAGCTATCAGTTGATTGCAGGATAGAGACATTATGTCTCTAGATAGTAGCCATGTGCTACTTGGAGTGGTTGTGTACCACTAGATAGTAGTTGTGTACTACTATGGATCGACACAATCGTGTTCTATTGGATGGCATTGTAGTAGTTGTGCGCTACTAGCTTATTGCCATGGAGACTACAAGTTCACATTGGGAGTAACTGTGTGCTACCTGATTGCAGAGACTATGATAGATGATTCAAGCTACCGATGACATTGTGGTAGTTGTGTGCTACCAGTTGATTGCAGAGTAGTTAGTGGAAAACTAGATGAAGACATCGTGAAAGACACCTCCCTAGCTAAGAGGGAGTGTTGATGTTTTGGTAGTTGCGGGAAGTACTTTCCCTCCTAGATGACCTTTCTTAGACGAGAAGAAGATTCCGGAAGCAAGAGAACACTTGAACAGATGTGGAAATACCCTAGAAGAAAAGTCAACCCAAAAGAATAAAGAATAAAGAAGTGATACCTTCCCAGAAGAGAAGTCGGCCCAGTGAAGAGGACAAGAAGGCTATAAATAGGAGGCACTTTAGCTCATTTGTACACACTCACTCACACTCTCTCATCTACACAAAAGTAAGGCACAAGTATGAGGAAGGGTGACTCGACAACTGCAGTGACATAGATTCTTCTTGTTCAGTCTTTCTGATATTCCTCTCTTGTGCACTACCCTTGGAAAAGATGTGCTATCTTGGTATTGTGTTGCTGTTGCAACTGGGGTGGTATTTATGGTTGTACCTTGAGCTAGCCTTTGTGCTAGGGTTGATATGTCGGTTCATGATTGGACTTGCTTTGTGAATGGAATCTGTTTAAGAAAGGTTGCTGGGTTTTTCCTAGGATAAATCTGTTGTGTTCTTTTGTCTCTTGTTTAGGCTATTATTGCTCAGTACATGATATATATAAGTTAATAGTAAATAAGTAAAAGAACAATGGTAACTCTAATGCTCTGTAAATAAAGAAAATCTAACAGATCAACAACAAGTACAACTGCAAATCGAGCCATACAGAGAAGGAGCATCACTGTATGCAATAGACATGAGTCCAGGGCGCATACATATGTGCCACATAGGTGCAGCAAGGCATGTACATTGTAATGATCCCAAGCCAATTTTTTGCTTGAAACCACTAACTACCGCTGATGTGTTTATTGATTATTTGATGTGTAAGTGGCTACTGAAGTTTCAGCCTTAAGGTTTGTTTCAGTTATTCAGACAAGGTTCATATAAGATCTACCCAATACATGCAAGATCACAACAATACTCAAGATATGGAAAACACAAGCATAGATCTGACCTTTATTATGAAAAAGCATGAACTTGATACAATATAGAGAAGATTTGGAATAGTCCTCAGATGGCTCCAATAGATAAATGATATGAGCTGCTACAAAATGCTCCTGACAATACAAAATAAGCCTCCAAAGGCTGAATACAAAGTGAAAACCCAAGGTGCCAACAATAAGTGAACGCCCAACCCCCCTGGGCTGCTGGTACGTCCTGCTGGATGATAAGGGACCAATATTTCAACCCAGCTGAAGGAGATCCCCAAAACGTGCCAAAATCCATCAAAATGTAGATTGCGTCTAGGGAAAATCCTCCCGGAAGTCTAAAGCTCAAATACTCAATCCTCCTCCTCCAATGGTTGAAACCTTAATACAATCTGCACCCTCCTGAAGCCCTGAATAGCTCAATGCTTCGTTCTGAAGGAAGGACACCTCCAAAACCCCTGAAACTCTCCAGGATGATAGATCGGGCTATGATAACCCCTTAGGAGAAGTTTCAGGTCCAGATTCTAGGTAGAACTCCCTAGATCTGAGAAAGACTGAATCATAAGACGTCCTCCTTGCCTCAAGGCCATCCCAATCTGCAACTAAAGATCTGATGGTGATAACTCTTCAAGAAAACCTCCAAAATGATGGTCAAGGACCTGCAAATAGAACCCAAGTGCCAGAATACCCCCAGGCTCTCCTGATTGGCTGGATCGAACTCTTCTTCAAGATATGGTGCGCCCTTGCTGGAAATCCCTGAACTGTACGACCCTGCTGCTCTCCTGAATTGATAGGTGGATCTGTGATGAATGTAGAATGGTGTGGGTGGAGTATTTCATCCCTGAGACCAAGCTTAGAACAAGGTGAGTGGATCTTTCACCACTGAGTTGTTCACAAGGGTTTGTAACAACAAAACTCTCAAACTGTATGCTCAAGAGCAATAACAAGCAATTACCAAAATCCAGAATGCCCAAGAGATGCGCCCTAGCCTTCTCTTTATACTTTTTCTTCTACTTTCCTGTTGAGTTACATTAACTCCTAGAGTTAACCCTAACTCAACCTCCAACGCTTCTATTTCTTCATTGAGTTATCTTTTAATTCTTTTTTCATCTTTTTGTCAAGTCAACTTAAGAATATAACCTTAGTTTGGTTGACCCTTCCCCTCAGTGTGAGACTATGGCCTAGTGGGGACACCTAGACCACTAAGTCTTCTAAACCTCTTCATCAAGAGGTGGGGGATATTACAACCTCCCCTGCTTGAAATTGCTTGTCCTCAAGCAATTCCAAACCTGCCTCCCGTACCATCTGTTCATTCTCCCATGTGGCATCCTCAATGGGTAAATCTTTCCACCTAATCAAATACTCCTTGATGCTTCTCTTCCAGAGCCTTTTCTCTCGAACCTCCAGTATCTCTTCCAGAATCAACACAAGCTGTCCTTCTTCGTCCAGGGGAGGTAGTGTCTCAATGGGCATGATGTGTTGGCTGATGGATTTCTTCAGGCAAGATACATGGAAGACATTGTGTATTTGGATGCCCTATGGAAGCTCTAGCTCATAAGCTACGACCCCTATCCTTCTGCTGATCCTGTAGGGCCCAAAGAAGCGTGGCTGTAGCTTTTATGCTCCGCTTCTTTTTATAGAAGCCTTCCTGTAAGGTTGGAGTCTTAAATAGACTAAGTCACCAACTTCAAAAGTACGCTCCACTTTGTGCTTGTTTGCTTGGACTTTCTGCTGGTTCTGTTCTCTCTGTAGATGATCCTTCAACTCTCGGAGGATGTCTTGGCTCTGTTGTACCCAATCTTGTACCATTGGTGCCCTGCTGTCCCTAAACGCAATCTCCACAAAGGAGATTGGTTCATAGATGTAGAAGGCTCTGAATGGTGTCATGCCTATGGATACATGATGGGTGGTGTTGTAGCAGTATTCTCCCAAGTGCAACCACTTGACCCACGCTTTCTGTTGTCCTGCTACGTAATTTATGAGGTAGCCTTCCACCCATTTGTTGACTATTTCGGTCTGACCATCCATTTGAGGGTGATAGCTGGTACTAGGGGTCAATGGCATGCCAACTAATTTGAACAACTCCTGCCAAAACATACTCATGAACCTGCTATCCCTATCACTGATAATGGTATTTGGTAGGCCGTGCAACCTGAAGACTTCTCTGAAAAATAGTTCGGCCACCTGTGCTGCGCTGAAGTCTGTGGCTATTGAGAAGAAGTGTACAAACTTCGTCAACTTGTCCACTACTACGAAAATGCAGTCCTTCCCTTGAGCTCTGGGCAAGCTAGTGATGGAATCCATGGATATGCTTTCCCACTTGTGCTCCGGAATGGGCAAGGGTTGCAGCAGTCCTGCTGGGTGAGTGTGCTCATCCTTGTTCTCTTGGCATGTAGTGCACTCTTTGACATGCTTAATCACATCTTCCTTGAGGCCCTTCCATGAGAATCTCTCTCTCAGCTTTCTGTACGTCTTACCAATCCCTTGGTGCCCTGCCACTGGTGAGTTATGGCATGCACGTAATACCTTGGCTTTGAACGCCGATCCAAGAACCAAGAAAATTCGACCCTTGTAGTAGATGAGGTCCTTCACGACCCTAAAGTTATCATCCTGTATCTGTCCGTCCAATAGCTGACAAGCAAACTGATCCTTTGCATATTCCACCACCAAGTGGTCCTTCTAGTCAACTGACATACCTGTCATGGTGAAAATGGATGGCCTCCTGGATAATGCATCCGCCACTGCGTTGTTCTTCCCTTTGACGAATTCAATGTCAAAGTCGTAGGCTTGTATTTTGCTTACCCATTTTTGCCGCCTTTCATTCAAATCTTTCTACTCCAATAAGTATTTAAGACTGTTATGATCTGATTTGATCACAAACCATGCACCTACCAAATATTGCCGAAATTTGGCTAGTGCATGCATGATAGCCAACATTTCTTTGTCATAAATGCTGTAAAGCAGTTCAGGGCCCCTGAGTTTTCAACTTTCATAGGCAAGAGGGTGCCTATTCTGCATCAGTACGACCCCTATACCTTCTCCCGAGGCATCACACTCCAAGGTGAAAGGCAGGCCAAAATCTGGAAGCGCTAGAACTGGGCATGTGCTCATTACCTTTTTCATTTTCTCCATCGTGGCTTGAGCTTCTTCACTCCATTTGAAGGCCCCCTTTTTAGTTAAATCGGTCAAGGGTGCACACAGTTGAGAAAATCCCTTGACAAATTTCCTGTAGTACGTGCATATGCTTAGGAATCCCCTAAACTCTGTGAGTGTCTTAGGAGTAGGCCACTCCATAATGGCTATTATTTTCTCTTGATGTACTTGCACCCCCTTTGCTCCTATGATGTGTCCGAAGTAGAGTACCTCTGTCATCCCAAACTCACACTTGGATTCCTTAGTGTACAGTGATTGTTCCTCCATGATTGACAGGATTTGGTCCACATGTCGAAGGTGTTCCTCCCATGTCTTGCTGTAAATGAGCAGGTCATCAAAGAATACTAGCAAGTGTTTCCTTAGCTGTTTGTTGAACACATGATTCATGCAAGATTGAAACGTGGCTGGGGCATTGGTTAACTCGAAAGGCATTACCAAGAACTCATAATGGCCGTAGTGACACCTGAAAGCTGTTTTTGAGATATCCTCCTCCCTCATCTTAATTTGATGGTAGCCCAAACGAAGGTCAATCTTTGTGAAGTAGACAACTCCATGCAGTTCGTCAAGCAACTCATCAATCCTGGGTATAGGGTACCTGTTTTTGATCGTCTTTTTATTCAAGGCCCGAAAGTCAATGCACATCTGCATCATCCCATCCTTCTTCTTGACCAAGACTACTGAAGAAGCAAAAGGGGTAGAGCTTGGCCTGATGTGTCCCATGTCTAGAGGCTCCTTGATGGCCTTCTCTATCTCGTCTTTATACTTCCTTGGATGCCTATATGGTGTGGTGATGACTGGTTTAGCCCCTGCCTCTAGTTCAATGATGTGTTCAAACTCCTTGTCTGGTGGCACCCCTGGAGGAATCGGCCCAAACACCTTGTGGTGCCTGTCAAGGATCTCTTTGATCTTTGGGGTGTAGTGCACCTTACCCTTCTCATCCACACGTGCCGAAATCCTACATTCAGCTGCATACACAATTTCCTCTCTCTTGAAGATAGCTTCCATCCTCTTGGCCATAACCACCCTAGCAGAGTTACCTGTCATGCCTCTGAGCACTACCTTTCGTCCTCCCTCCTTTGCAAAAGACATCTCCATGGTCTTGTAATTGGTGGTGATAGGCCCTAATGTGCTGAGCCACTGTACTCCTAGGATGATGTTAGTGTCCGGAAGGTCCATCACATAGACATCCTGTATTAGCTCATGCCTTCCCAAGGTGAGCTTCATACCTGGAATGTCCCTGTCACAGGGCATAATGCTACCACCTGCCACTTCTACCTTGAACCCTTCAAATTCTACTGTGGGTATATGTCTCCTCTTCAACAATGTTGCATCAATGAAGTTGTGAGAGGCTCCCCCATCAATCAATACAGACACTCTCTATCCCTGCAAGACCCCCCTCATCCTGAAGGTGTTGAATTTGGGCACCCCACTGATAGATGCCAAGGTGGCCTTCCCCCCAACCGTACTGTCTTGTTCTGGAATCTCTTCTTCTGCTACCTCTATGGTTTCAGCCTCTATGTTCTGTATTTGACCATAATCTTCCTCCTCCTCATTGTCTGAAGTCACCTCTATGTAGTGTACCTGGCCACGTCCCATGCACTTGTGTGATGGGTTCCATGGTTCTTTGCATGTGAAGTAGAGTTGCTTCCTTCTTAGTTCCCTCCTGGTGTTGTCATCTATTCTTCCATGGCCCCTGTCAAACCCCCTTGGGTCACGTCCTCCCGGGTTCACAGGAGGTCTTTGATCTCTTCCTCCGGTGTTAAGAGGTGGTCTAGGGACAAATTTTGGTTTGGCAACTGGTCCTAGGTCCCTCGTCCTCCAAATGGCATCTTGTAGATTGGTGGGCTTGAAAGCCTTCACCCAACCCTTCAAGGGTTCCATCAACCCTTCAGTAAACAATATCATAAATCTGGTTGATGAGATGTCTTGCACCATGACATCTAGCCTCTGAAATTCTTCAATGTATACCTCTGGTGCACCTGTCTGTCTGAGCTGTGTGAGCTCCCTGAAATGCAACTCCGGATCCCCTTGGTCAAAACGGTTAATGAGCCTCTGAGTGAAGTCTGTGTATGCTATGATCTGACTATGGCCTAGTGTGATCAATCCATGGTACCACCAATCATGAGCTTTTCCGTCCAAGTAATGGTGGAAAACTTGATGGCTTCCATCTCTCTCATGGGGTTAAGCTGTAGATAAGTATCCAACTTTTGTACCCACGCCTGTGTTGTCATCTTGGCCATACCATCAAAGTATGGGATCTCTATCTTTCCCATCCTTCGTTCCAATTCATAATTGCTCCTGTGGTTCGACCTAGGTTTATTTATGAACTTAAGCTAGCAGTATTGCTCCCAAGACATCTGTCTCTGAATTCCCAAGTCTAGCTCAGGGTACTCCCTGATACATTGAACCATTTGTTCCAAAAAATCATCCACCTGTTCCTGCTGTGCCTATCCATCTGTGAACGTGGGTAAGTATGGTCTAGGAGTAGCCCTGCTACCCATTTTCCCCTGTGGGGTGCCTCCTTCGTGGCTCCCTTCAAACTGATGATAGGGAATCTGCTCAGGGTTATATCTGGGAGCCTTTTCTAGATTGTACCTGTTTCCACCCTGTGAACCACCAGTCTCTTTGTTTTCATATATCTCTGGACCTTTCCCCTTATGAGTTATCTGTAGCAATAGATCGAATATCCTAGTCTGGTTCTCGTCCACCTTCCTTAAGTTATCATCTACCTTTTTCAAGGTCTCAATAATTTTGGCTTGTCTTCTGCGAGTTATGTCATAGTTCTCCTGTAGGTGGATGACCAATTTACTTTCTGTTTGGTTTATGGATTTATTGAATTCTCTTGCTAAGTAGGCCAAACCATGGGGTTCACCTTCCTCACCTGAACCCTCCATTTCGGCCTCTGTTTCACTTGCCTGTTTCTTCTTTTTTCCCATGTAAATACCGCAGTACCTATGCATGCGCTAATCCTCACAGGTTGAGAGGATTAGAGCTCTAATACCACTGTAATGATCCCAAGCCAATTTTTTGCTTGAAACCACTAACTACCGTTGATGTGTTTATTGATTATTTGATGTGCAGGTGGCTACTAAAGTTTCATCCTTAGGGGTTGTTTCAATTATTCAGACAAGGTTCATATAAGATCTACCCAATACATGCAAGATCACAACAATACTCAAGATATGGAAAACACAAGCATAGATCTGACCTTTATTATGAAAAAGCATGAACCTGATACAATATAGAGCATATCTGGAATAGTCCTCAGATGGCTCCAATAGATAAATGATATGAGCTGCTACAAAATGCTCCCGACAATACAAAATAAGCCTCCAAAGGCTGAATACAAAGTGAAGACCCAAGGTGCCAACAACAAGTGAACGCCCAACCCCCCTGGGCTGCTAGTACGTCTTGCTGGATGATAAGGGACCAATATTTCGGCCCAGTTGAAGGAGATGCCCAAAACGTGCCAAAATCCACCAAAATGTAGATCGGGTCCAGGGAAACTCCTCCTAGAAGTCTGAAGCTCAAATACTCAATCCTCCTCCTCCAATGGCTGAAACCCTAATACAATTTGCACCCTCCTGAAGCCCTTAATAGCTCAATAACTCGTTCTGAAGGAAGGGCACCTCCAAAACCCTTGAAACTCTCTAGGATGATAGATCGGGCTATGATAACCCCTTAGGAGAAGTTTCAGGTCCAGATTCTAGGTAAAAATCCCTAGATCCGAGAAAGACTAAATCACAAGACGTCCTCCTTGCCTCAAGGCTGTCCCAATTTGTAACTGAAGATCTGATGGTGATAACTCTTCAAGAAAACCTCCAAAATGATGGTCAAGGACCTGCAAATAGAACCCAAGTGCCAGAATACCCCCAGGCTCTCCTGATTGGCTGGATCAAACTCTTCTTCAAGATCTGGTGCGTCCTTGCTGGAAATCCCTGAACATTACGGCCCTGCTGCTCTCCCGAATCGATAGGTGGATTTGTGATGAATGTAGAATGGTGTGGGTGGAGTATTTCATCCCCGAGACCAAGCTTGGAACAAGGTGAGTGGATCTTTCACCACTGAGTTGTTCACAAGGGTTTG
>JZKD02S1673320.1:301046-316832 GCA_000966675.3 Picea glauca
ACACTTTGAAAGTGTCGGCCATGTCGCGATATATTGCACCGAAAATTTCGGCACCCATAAAATTTCGCGAAATGTCGCGACATATTCGATATATCGCCGACATTTACAACAGTGCTCAAGATCCAACATATTTAGAGGAATAATGCAACCCAGGTGTGATTATTCTGATATGCATCTATTTGTTATGACATTATTTTGATCAGTGTTGCATGTTGTATCTATGACCATCATTCTAACCTTTGATCAAAATCTGAGTCAAGGTATTAGATGGATTAAAAGTTGAGATCATAGAGTTTATCCTCTAAACCAACCTTCTGTCAAGATAGCATATTGTCTTAGTACAAAAGACAGGTTGAAGAAAGTCCTTGTCATCTTGAGTGAAGGAGACTTGGAAGAAAAGCAAGCACACTCATTCTTGAGGACAAGGCTCCAGGTTGGATTAATCAAGTTAATAAGATTCAAAGGTACACATGACAAGTTGATGACTACCCCTTTACAAGTAACCACTATAGTTGAGATAACAGTCTTTGTAAAGTATTATACTTGATAGCATGTAAGCATATAGAGGTAAATACTTAATGTAATCATTTGCCTGATACAACTAACACCTTCTCTAGGAGAAACCTCGTGTGTTAGTTCTAGGTTGCCATGGAGGAATGTTCGATCACAACACTATAAGAGTGTTGACCTCATTTCGTAGTATATCTCTTACTTTTGATCGTTGCTTCAGACAAGCCACGAGTGATGACTCTAAAGGAGCTACTGTGATGATTATTCGTGCTATTGCTTTATCTATTATTATCAAAAGGATATTATTCTTGCTTGTTGTTTTGTTGACCTTGTTTCAAGTCACAGGTGATAACCTTGAGTAAGCTATAATGAAGGTTGTAGAAGGCAACATATTATATGAGACATGAAGCAGACTATGTACATGACCATATACACTCATGCACCAAAGAAGATGAAGAAGAAGCTATCTCTTGAGATTCAGAATATCTCATATGAAGATCGATTGAAATGAGCAGAAGGCTCCAAAAATGACCGAACATTAGAACGGGAAGCAGATCTCGTTTGAAGCTTGACTCTGTCTTCCATATTTAGACTTGGTATGCAACATCAAGTATACCCTGTAAGAGATGATGAATTCCTTGTAGACTTAGAAGAAATCGAGAGTAAGCCTAATCTCAGAAAGGATCAGATGAAGAGACAACTTCCAGGACGGGAAGACAGATGCCATGAGAAAACTGGATCATAACTTCAGAGACTCCCAGGAGATACGAAATCTTCGGGATGATTCGCTTGTTTCAGTGACAAAGAAGGAAGCCAGTTAGAAAGACTAGGATATGAATTCTTCCGTGAGAAGAGAAGTCAATATTGACTTCCAATATTGATCTATACAGATCAAACGTGTTGCAGATGTACAAAGCCTGATGTATGTCCAGAGGATTCTCCCAGCAAAAAGGGAGAAGACTATGATGAGACACTTATTGAAGAAACAGTTCCAATACTTATGAAGACAACAAGAACAACCATGATTCATATATAGTATGAGATGCAGGGGGAGCAATCCTCATATTTAAAATTTGAGTGGAAGTTGGTGCAGTACATCAGTTGGGTCATGAAGACATGACTATGATAGCATTACCCCCATGAAAGAAGAAGAACTATCCTCAGTATCAGTTATTGAGCCACTCTCAGTTTCAGATGAAACTGTTGCCATGATAAAATAAGAGGAGTTACTCTCAGATTTTAGCAGCCACAGTGAGAATGAAGCAGTCATTCTCAGCCTCAGAGCAACTATAGGTGCAGAATCCCAGATTCCAGAAGGAACAGTTGCAGAGAGAGTAGAGGACATACTCCCAGACAGTGAGACAGATAGTGCCTTGCAGAAAGCACATAGAGCTAGCACATGATTGTGCAGATTGAGTTGCAGTTGGGCAAGTGTACCAGATTGGTACAATGTAATAAGAAAAATTGATTTGAAGATTAAAGATAGAAAGACTCATGTTGAAGAAGGATCTGTACGTGTTGAAGCAAGCTCCTAGAGCTTGATATTATAGAGGACAGACAGTTTTCTGACAAGCTTGGGATTTACCAAGAGCAAAGCTGATTCTAAACTCTACTTCAAGGTTATGAATGATGAGCCAGTGATATTGCTGCTGTATGTGGATGACTTATCCTTAACTGGAGAAGAAAAACTCATGATCGAATGTAAGAAGAAGCTCGCTTCAAAATTTGAGATGAAAGACCTTGGCCTAATGCATTATTTCTTAAGTCTTGAGGTATGGCAGAGCCCAGAGAGAATCTTCCTTAACCAAGGGAAGTATGCAGTCGAAATCCTGAAGAGATTCGACATGTTGGAGTGCAAGTCCATGAATACACCCATGGAAACGAAGCTGAAGCTACTGGTCAAAACTTCGTCAGAATTGATTGATGCCACGCTGTATAGACATATCATTGGATTGCTGATGTACCTGGGGAACACCAGACCAGATATCTGTTTTGCTGTGAACACCTTGAGTCAGCTTCTGGTAGAACCCAAATATGTTCACCTAGTTGCTGCAAAACATGTGATGAGGTACCTTAAGGGTACATTAGATTGTGGTCTCAGCTATGATGGAGATCATGATTTCACACTGAGTGGGTACACTGATTCAGATTGGGATGAAATGTCTTTGACAAGAAGAGCACTTCAGGATGCTGTTTCAATTTGGGATCAGCCATGATCTCATGGCAGAGTAGGAAGCAATCCAGCATTGCTCTCAGTACAGCGAAAGCAGAATACATTGCTGCGTGTTTTGCCAGTTGCGAAGCTATATGGCTTTGAAAGTTGTTGACCGATCTATTCGACCTAGAGATGGAAGCAACCACGATCCTATGTGACAACCAGAGCTGCATAAAGATGACAGAGAATCCTGTATTTCATGACAAGTCGAAGCACATAGAGATCCGATATCATTACATCCATGACATGGTGCAGAGAGGAGCCATAAAGCTCCAATATGTTAGCACGGATGAACAGGTTGCCGATGTGTTGACCAAGCCTCTATCTCGTGTAAAGTTTGAGCACTTTCGAGATAAGCTTGGTATAGTCCGAAAGGACCTCCCTCGAAAAGGGGAGTAGTGTTGTGTTGAGATTTGTTAGTCTAGTACTTTGCTTCTAGCTTAATTGCTGTGACGTAAAGCCAATCTAGTACTGTGCTTCCAACTTAATTGCTGTGTTGAGATTTGCCAGCCTAGTACCGTGCTTCCAGCTTAATTGCTGTGACGTAAAGCCAGTCTAGTACTGTGCTTCCAGCTCAATTGCTGTGTTGAGATTTGTCAGCCTAGTACTGTGCTTCTAGCTTAATTGTTGTGACGTAAAGCCAGTCTAGTACCGTGCTTCCAGCTTAATTGCTGTGTTGAGATATGTTAGCCTAGTACTGTGCTTCCAGCTTAATTGTTGTGTTGAGATATGCTAGCCTAGTACTGTGCTTCTAGCTTAATTGCTATGACGTAAAGCCAGTCTAGTACCGTGCTTCCAGCTTAATTGTTGCATTGAGATAGGCCAACCTAGCACTGTGCTTCTAGTGTAATTGCTGTGATGTAAAGCCAGTCTAGTATTGTGCTGCCAACTTAATTTCTGTGTTGAGATTCCAACTTAATTGCTGATGCTAGCTTAATTACTGTGTTGTGATTCCATCTTAATTGTTGTGTTGTGATTCCAGCTTAATTGTTGTGATGATGTGACCAGCCTCGTGCTGTGATGATGTGTTGCCAACCTTTGTGCTGTAATATTTTTGCTTTTGATGTTGTATCAGCCTTGTGCTGTTATTGATGATGAGGATGCCACTTCAGCCTCTTGCTGAAGATGATGATGATGATGCCACTTCAACTCCTGAGTCCTTGCTAAAGATGATGATGATGATATTATTGCAGCTTTAATGTTGAAGATGATGATGATGATGTTACCTTAGCCTCATACTGATGAGGATGATAATGCTACTCCAACTCCATGCTGTGTTGATGATGCTCCAGCCTCTGTGTTGTGTTGATGATGAGAAAAACATCCGATGATTTATAGATACGTCAGTCAGTGTTCCAAGAAGATATTGATGATGCTGTCCTCTCACCCACCTGATGCTATTGATGACGCTGTCCTCTCTCTCGCCCGATGCCATTGTAGAATACCCTTCTTGTTAAGGGGGAGTGTTGAAATAATGTAACTGCAAAGTGTATTCTAATTATTATTGTTGCATTATTCATTAGATCAATCCCCTATTGCGGATTGATCATGTCGGCTTTTGTAAAAGACCAAATCCCCTTTTGCGGATTGGTCAAAACATAATTGTAATAGGCAGAATAAGAAGTCGGCCCCAGAATATATTAAAGGTTGTTATAACCACCCAGAAGAAGAAGTTGGCCTTGCCAGTGAAGAGACACCTCCATCCACACGTGCCAGAGTTGTATAAATAAGGAGGCTAGCACCTCATTTAGACACACACTCACTTGTTCATTGTGAAACAAGTTTCGGAGCTGCAGAGAGAGAGAGAGAGAGAGAGAGAGAGAGAGAGAGAGAGAGAGGGACATTCTTGGGAGAGGACTTTCTGTATTTGTTTGAGTTATCTCTTGACATTGTATTGGCTATCTATAATAAGGAAGTTTTGTTGGGTTTTCTCCCCCATGAGGGTTTCCCAAGATAAATGATGTGTCTCTTGTGATCGTGTATTTCTCAGTGATCCTATCTTATGCTATTGTTATCTAGTGAAATGCATAGAACTCTAATAATAGCTTAAACCTTAACAATTAATAGACATAAAGCGAACTAAGGAAACTTGAGAAAGTGGGTTTTCTAAGTGAGATTTTTGAGATTAAATCTCACCCATTGATTAGACAGAATCCAGGGCATTGGTCTTTTAGGTTTGGCCAAAGAGAGGCTAAAAGAGTAAAAAGGGTAAGGATGAGGCTCATTCTTCACTTGAGAGAGTTGACAGAAGAGGAGAAGAGGAAGTGAGGGTTTGGAGAGAAGACATGCACACCTTTGTGAAGGAGGGGCGCATTGCTAGAGGAATCCATTCTTGAGCTTGTGTGGGCGCACTTGTGGGATGCAAGTGTGGTTGAGAGCTTGAGGGCGCAAGCTAGTTAGGAGAAGGACGCATCCATGGTATGCGGGCACACCAAGCTTGGTGAAGAGAGGCGCATTTGGTATAGTGTGAGAGCACTTGTTTGGTTGAGGGTGCAAGAGCTTGTGCAAAGAGAAAGGGGCGTGCATCCATAGCAGACACAAGCAAAGGGCGAACAAGGCACACCAATCAAGGGCGCAAACACCTTCTAGTGGTCAAGCAAGTTACATGGGCACAAGAGATCTCCATTTCAGGCACAAAAGGAAAGGGGGCTCACTATTGCACTAGGGGCACATTTCCCAAGAAGAACTCCATTGTTGAGCTTGAGATGAGCTAGCATTTGTATCATGTTCTTCTTATGTTATTTCCTTTTGTATTGTTGCTTGAAAACTCCAATATATATATCTATCTCTAACTGGTTTTCCCCATGGGGGGGTTTTTCCAGGGTCATGTTGACCAAAAACATGATGTGTTCTTTTGTCATGCATGCTTAGTTATTTCAGCCTAGTTTAGTTGTTAAAAGATCCTAGAGGAGTGTTGTATGTTTTGAGTTTTATGCATGTGCTAACATTGGTTAAGAAAACACTTGCAAGGGCACCTTAAAAGAGCATTCAACCATCAGTTTGAAGGCAGAATTTGAGGCAGAATTTTCAGACCTGTTTGCCTAAAAAAGCAGCAAGGACAGCTTTGTTATCTCAAACTTAGAGCCCAACAAGAGGTCAAAGACAGACCTATTGGGTGGCTTCTAGTTCCTCGAAAATCTACATGGTATCAAAGCTTCAGGGAAAGTGTGTTGGCTGATTGTTGGAGCATTCAGTGGGCAGATTTTTGTGGAGCAAAAATCAGATTTGTTGATTGTTTTTGGACAGCAAGTTTTCAGTCCAAAACAGCAAGGAAAATCAGATTTGAAAGTGCCTTGGTTTTCATGCCTATTGGGAAAGTTTACACTTGGTTGGCAGCCTCATTTTTCGCACTTGAGACTAGTGTGTTTGAGGCTGATTTCAGTTGTTCAGAGTTGTTCAGATTTTGCTTGGGTAGAGTTTATCAGTTTTAGCATCAGATGGAAGCATTGGCGGTGGAAGGTTTGAGGGTAGAGGATAGACTTGCAGGCACAAGTAATTGGTCGCCTTGGAAGGCAAGAATAGTGATGATTCTGGATGAGGAGGAGTTATGGGAGATCATGGAGAATCCCGTAGTACCTCCTACAGATGTGGTTCTCTTTGCTGAGTTTCAGAGATAGAACAAGAGAGCTAAGAGAACAATCCTTGATGCGGTGAAAGGCCATGTGATTCCTCACATTTCTAGAAAAGACTATGCATATCAAATGTGGCTGTCTCTTTGTAGTCTTTATCAGAGTCCTAACCAAAACCACAAGATGGTGCTTCAAGAGAAGTTGAGGGGCACTAAGATGGGGAAGACGTATATAGTTACTTCATACCTCTCGAGATTCACTCAAATTCGAGATGAGTTGGGTGCAGTTGGCGATATAGTAGATTCCTCAAAGTTGGTACAGACAACCTTGAATGTCTTTACCAAATCATGGGAGAGTTTTTTCCATTGTATCGTGGCCCATGAGCATATGCCCAGTTGGGAGAGGCTCTGGGACGATTTCATTCAGGAGGAGACCAGGCGTGGTTCTGGATATACTAGTCAGCAGTAGGGTGTTGAGGATGGGGATGAGGTTGATCTTGCCTTTGTGGCTAAAGGCAAGATGAAGACCAAGCAGGGGCCCAAGGTAGGGGCCAAGGAGCAGCAGTTGAGAGGACAGGGTGAGTAGCAGAAGAAGGACATGAGCAAAGTGAGATGCTTTGCTTGTGGCGAGATGGGGCACTATGCTGGATAGTGTCCCAAGAATGAGAAAAAGCAAGGTGGTACTGCAACGACAACAGAGGAGCAGGAGTTCACTGCTCAGTTTGAGAGGGAGTGTGCTTTCATAGGTTGTTGTTTGACAATTGAGACACCATCCAGCGGTTGGCGTGCAGACAGAGTTGAGGAGGTCCCACAAATTGAGAGTGTTGTATCTCATGGGATGCAGACTCAGTTGTGGAGTACACCATTTTCAGGGGTTACTGGTCCACCCGGTACAACTTTAGTTTCAGAGTTGTCGAGTAGATAGACAATTGGTGTAGGGGCTTTAGAGCATCAGAGATTGATGAGTGTGAGAAGGGCGCTAGAGAGGCTTGAGTCTCACTTGGATATGGAGACGAGCAAATCAATTTCAGATTTCTCTTCAAGAGGAAGATCCTTGGTGAGAGACCAAGGGGAGGATCTTTGGTGAGATTCCAAGATCGTGAGGCTCTTGGTGAGATGCCAAGAGGTAGAGACTCTTGGTGAGATGCCAAGGTAGATATCTTTGGTGAGATGCCAAGATCAGGATCTTTGGTGATGTTATCGCACAGTTTGTAGCTAGGAAGAAAGGCTATAAAGTAGAAGGCCAAACTGGCGTAATAGGAACCTACCCCACCCAATGTCACCACGATGGGGAGGTTCTTTCTCTTTAGGGAGGTGAGGCCCAAGGGAGATGTCCCCGGTGACCTGGGGTTTTGAAGAGGCTAAAGGATAATCAGACAATGACGAGTTTCCCCCTTCACAGGTCACCACCGAAACAGATAGTCCGGCTTATAGCCAACAAAGATAACCAAGTAGAATCCCTGCCCGAGAACAAAGCAACAATAAACTGATATATGCAGGCTCTGGTTAGTACTTCATATATATCAAAGACTATCTGATATTCAATATAAACAATTTGAAAGTAAATGTTGACGAAGTCAATGTTTACAAAATAGCACTGAAAGATAATGTCACTTCACCAATAAATACTAGAACGATATGGCATTCAATGCAATAAATCAATACTTGACTTAATTAATGCCTTTAACTACCATTCAATTGCTCATAAAGTAAAACGGTGTTGTATTAAGATGTAATAACCAAGGATGACGTCAACAACTTAGGGTTAGTAGGATTAACTAGAGCTAGGGTTAGTGTAGTTAGGGTTTAAAATTCAAAGAGTTTGAGAGTTGTTTGACCAATTTCACTTCAACATTGGAGGACTTCTAGATAAGTGCCTTAGGGTTTAATGGAGTCAAGAGTGAAGGACACAGGTTGAAAGAGGACGACTAAGGACTGGAGGGAAGAGCTCTGAAGTGCTGCTATGGCAGGGCCTCAAAGACAAAACCCTAGGGGAGAGAGGCTCACTCTGGTGTTGCTATGGCAAGGCGTCGTGCTCTCTCCTCCTTCCTTAGATGGAAAAAATGGTTAGCATGAAAGATAAAGTCAAGACAAGAGAGTAAAATGAGGGAGAGTGTTGCTACAACAAGGCTCTATCATCAAACCCTAGAAGAAAACGACCCTAAGTGTAGATAACCTAGGCCTGGGATGTCTTGTCCTTCTTGAGCTCAAAGAGGTACGACTAGCAAAGGGAGAAGAGGAAAAAGGAGTGTAGCTACGGCTAGGCTCTCTTTTTCCTCTTCAATGGCTGAAAATATCTCTATCAGGGGACATGAGACAAGGGCCTACTTGTGTGCTTGTCACCGAGGGTTTTTGTTCAGCAATAATCATAAATACATGCAAGAAATTAAACTACAACCATTCATTCAAGAAGTTTTGCAGAAAAATACTTACAATTCACCAAGAAATAAATGTGCAAACCCTAGTTGTAACACCTTCAAGAGAGAGACCAAAATATGCCAAAACAACCTTCCTTCAACAAGTGCGCATCACCCAATTATCCAATAACCCAAGATAGGGCACTAATTTCAGACCTCACTAATGAGTGAGTCAGTTGTGATGAAAAAATGAGAGTGAAAATCTCTCATTTATACAAAACCTTGACCTAATTTTACATTTTAGGTCAGGTAAAAGGCCGAAAAGGCCAAATTATCAAAATCATACTGTTTTACATTAAATTGTCAAATTAAATCCTAAATCAAGCTGGAAAGAGAGTAAAAGCCCCTCAAAGTGAGACATTAGCCCCTTTTTGGGCAGATGGGGCGTCTTGGAGCAAAACGTTAGCCCCCCTTGGGCTTCTCCAACCTGCCACATGTGCCAAATGCCCTGTCCATCTGCCAAAACGTCCATGAAGCAAGGATGACGTCATGGACCTCATGGGTGATGTCCTAGGCCTTCCAAGGCCAACGTTCCATTGAAAAGGGTTCAACCCCACTAGGTCAAGCTGTGCCAGGGTGCCTTTGGTGGAACGTCCTCCTCTTCTCTGGTGCAAAGCCCCTGATCCATCTCTGTCCTGTATCTTTCCCCTGATGGGGTCTCAACATCCACCTGATGGGCTCTTCAGCCCCATGGAGGTCCGAACTGATCATCTCCCGATGTGTACTGGTCCAAGGTGGTACCTGTTCGTCGGGCATGGTCCTGCACATCAAAAGCTACGCCCTCCATGGGCTCATCAGTCACAAGGATCATAGCAATGTCAATCACATTTCATCGTCAATATTATTAAACATATGCATAAAACCCCTGATAAATCAATCAATAGCTCAAAGATGTTACACAAGCCTTCAATACAAGTCTAGGAAAAGGGCAAGGCATCCTATTGGGCTAGTGTCCACTGAATAAAGGGAAGTTCCCGGAAGAGACCTCTTCCAAGCCATGTAAGTGGATGAAGTGGTCAAGGGATGTCTAAGCAGGTGGGTGCAACGCAGGTCAAGGAAGCAAGATGTTACCTATGGGTGCCTTTGTAGAAGGCAAGTTGTACTTGTCATGGTCCCATGGATGCAATTCTTTCCAAGCCCATTCATGCCTTTGTTCTTTTTTGTTATTTTATCTTTTATTGCTTTTTTTCTTTTCTTTTTTGCTCAAGAGATAATCAGGGGACACTGTCCTAGTGTGGTGGCCAGTGGTGACAACGTTACCCACAAGTACTTTCAGAGAAATGAGAAGGATGGCTCGTGATGAGACCCCCTTTCCCTTGGCCATGCAACCAAAGGTCACTGCCCTAGCGTGGTAACTGGCTGATGGCAATGTCATACTGCTAGGTACCCATGGACCTAATAGGCTGGCTTGTGATGAGACCCCCTATCCTCTGGTTAGGTCTTGTTTTATTATTTTTAGGGTCCCTTTTGTTTCTTGTCGAGAAGCCTTTTATTGCTTTCTCGGGGATCCCCGGGCGAAGCATCTCGAGGTTTTATTCTTAGGCTTTTAACTTTTACCAGCTTGCTTTTACCTTTTGGGACTTTAGCTCCTTCTTCCCACTAGATAAGGTGCAAACCTAAATAGGTCAACCCAGTGCTCGAACAAGTGGATTGGGACAGGTGAGTGGGAAATAAGATGAAAAAGTGAAACTGTGAAGGGAGTGGACGATGGCTTCTCAGAGATGACCCCTAGTGGCTAACCAAAACCAACATACACATGCTTACTAGGACATCCTGTCAATCCCCAAAACATGGTCAAGTGGGCAAGTGTAAGATCCAAGCAGTTGTTAGAAATAAAAGGAATCAAATGCATATAATCAATGGTTTTGATGATCAAAGTGACACATACCATGATACCTGAACTAATTACCTCATGAAGCAAGAACCCTCTCTGACACGAGACCAAGTCGATGGTGGTGGAGGCTGTTGTTGCTGATAGGATAAACAAGCTAGAAGAGAAAAAGGGTGGGCCCTCCAGGGCCATGCTGAAGTCAATCCTGCTCTCGGTACTTCATGTCTAGGACCTGTGGGCCTCGAGACATGATCTCCTAGTTATCCCTAAAAGTGGGGGATAACAAGTGAGATACCAAGATCAAGGCTTGGATCAAGAAGGACTTTGATTCAAGGAGGTCTCAGATAGGTGGAGATGGACTTCCATCTAGAGATCATGCAGGTCGAGCAGATCAGAGTCAGAGGCCACTTTTGATGATCAGGGTACAACCATACTTACTGAGTATTTGCCAACAGGCAACGGTGTCCACTGCAAGGATGAGATTGGAGGGGTGAGTGACACTTTCCTCGATAAGAGGGAGTGTTGAGATTTGGGTACCTTGGAAAGTGGTCACCTTGTGTTTGTGAGTCTCTAAACAAAAAGACGGAGACTATTACCCTTAATACTTTACTTTATGTTCTAATTTCACTTTGACTTAGGAGATTTAAGTCAAAAGTGAAATATGTCACTTAAGTCATAAAGTGACAATTAATTCACTTTGTGGGTGAATTAATAGACATAAAGCAAACTAAGAAAACTTGAGAAAGTGGGATTTCTAAGTGAGATTTTTGAGATTAAATCTCACCCATTGATTAGACATGACTAGATTGAATCTAGGCCATTGGTCTTTTAGGTTTGGCCAAAGAGAGGCTAAAGGAGGGAAACAGGTAAGTATTGTTGATGTTTTTGGTAGCTGTGGGAGGTATTCACCTCCGGAATAACCCTTCTTATAGATGAAGTTGCCAAGGCATTAAAGGAAAACCATTGGAAGTCAAAGAAGATCCCAGAAGAGAAGTCAGCCTCACAGAAAATAATAAAGATGAATTATAATGCTCCAGAAGAAAAAGATAAACAAAAAATATATTTTCCAGAAAATTAGGTCGGACCTGCCAGAAAGTCACTGGACAGATTAGCATAAATAAGAGTAACGCTTTCCTCATTTGGCACACTCTCTCATGGAGATATAACACAAGTTTGGTGGAGAGCTGCAACTGCTGTAGATTTTTGAGGAACTATGAGGGCTACCCAATAGGTCTGTCTTTAACCTCTTGTTGGGCTCTAAGTTTAGTTATGCAAATCTGTCCTTGCTGTTGTTTCTGGACAGCAAACAGGTCTGTTTACTTCTGCCAAGAATTTTGCCCTCAACTGATGGATATATGCTCTTTTAAGGTGCCTTTGCAAGTGGTTTTAGTAACACAATGTTAGCACATGCAAACCTCAAAACATATAGCACTCCTCTAGGATCTTAACAAACTCCTACTACTGATTTAAATACTAAGTGTTATGGAAAAAGTTGTAGGTTGGACAAAGCCTGACCCAACCAAGGAACAAGTGCTATAACTATGGGAATCCTACACCCAATGTCACCTCGATGTAGGTCCCACACTTCAAGGGTGACTAGGTCACTCTAGGGAGGCGATCTCGATGACCCTAGGGGGATTGAGATGGAGATGGAAGGAAGTGGAAAAGGAGCCCCTAAAGGTCAAATCTGAATGGAAGGAAGGGTAGGGAAAGATGCCTTGTAAGTCAAGTAAAGGTTTCCCCACAAGTATAGTGTTTCGCTGGATGACTGTACCTGCCCGAGACACAAGAAAACACAACTTGCAACAATATATGTTAGTTGGATCAGCAAGTTAAGCTTGTTGTCCCTAATTTGCAGAAGTAAATAACAATATATATCAGCAAATAAATGATACTAGAAGCTGCCCAATAAGTGCTAGATATCAACTAGAAAATGCAAGAGAAAGACTAGCTAAACTCAAGATGAAAAGCCCAAATTCTAGCACAAAAGATAAGGCTGTTGTAAACAGTTGTCTACAGTAAATTATATTAGCCTTATGGCTATAACATTCAATGTATTACAACGAGAAAATCAGCCACTAGAATTCCTTCAAATTTTGCCAAAAAGTGTGCTAGGACTAGGAGAATATGTGAGCAAACTTTGAGCCAAAACTAATGGTTGATAAGAGAGTTGTTTAAGCAAGTATGTTTAGGGCTTCTGCAGCCCTAATGGCTGAAGAAGCAAATTTGTAACTGCAGCAATAAGTAGCCCTTGGATGAGGACGTCCTAATGGCTGTGATGTGCCCAAGGCACAAGGAAAACAATCCACTTTTGCAAGAAGTAAAAAGGCCAAAATTCACGTTTCCCAATGCAATAATTTATATCTCCAATGCATTAAAAATATGACCAGTGCCTTTACTATTGGGTTAATGGAGTCACAAGGAGGTTAGAGAAGCTACCTCCTTGGGGGTATAATTCCTTTTACTTCCCAAGGCAAGTTTCTCTAAGCTAGGGTTTAAGCTAAGAGGGTGTATGCCCTTATACTTCTCTTAGCAAACCCTTGTCAATGAGATGAAGCAATAAAATGAAGCAAAAATGGTGAAGACTATGGTGGGGGTGTATGCCCTTATACTTCCCACCTAGCTCCTAGAACAAACACTACTTGACTTGAATAAAATGATAGCAAAAGAGTAAAAACCATACCAAGATCAAAAGAGATGCTAAGACAATCCACCACAAGAGCTAGAAATTAACCTTCCAAGGCTAGTGCATCACTTCTTCCATTAACCATTCAAAATTTCAGCCATACACAAGTGCACAAGAGCTAAATAGCTAAGGGGGCCAAAAATTTCAGACCAATACCTCTTGTGAGAGGAAAGTTATGATTTAAAATGAGATCTTATGATCTCTATTTATACAAAAATTAGCCAACATGGTGTTGAGGAAAAGGTATGGAATACCTCACTCAATCATTTTCAGATCTTGCCTGACTAAGACAAGATAGTTGGGAATGTCACCCGGGGTTTATAGCCTCAAAACATTCATTCAATCCACAAGTATTAATTACAAAGGATCAAGGCTGATTTTATGATTGGTGTATGTTGCAATTTAAAAATAAAATTTACAATAAAGTAAACATGGAGACAAAAGCGAAAGGAAGAACCAAGTCATGAAAACACATGTATGAGACAGAACAATAATCTGATTTTATTTCATTCTAAGATATAAAAATTGTATTCCTCTTTTACGAACCCCTGCGAGGGTATGGAGCAAAGTCAAATTTAGCAGTCTCCAATGGGCACCATACAAAAAGACCCTAACAGTGAAATAAAACTGAAATTAATGATCTGGATCAACTTGCCACAAAATGCTGCCACTTGACTCTGGAAGATATCCTTTATCAGCCATGAATATTAATTCATAAACCAACAAGAATAGACAGACTATCAAAGATAAATCAAACACCTTTAAAACAAGCTGTTGAATGGTATGATTCAGTTTTGAAGCCACCTGCCTTCAATAAGACCCTGCTGTCAACAAGAGGATTAGGCTTTCAAGTAAACTCAGAAATGAATGAAAACTGAAGCTATCTCACTAGAGAGAAAACCTTAGTCTTGTAGTTCTCCTTCCATTCTCCTTGTATCTTCCTCTCATTGAACCTTTATTCTTTCTCAATAAGTTGAGGTAGTTCAACTACTTCCTTTAGTTAAGTCAAAATACCTTAACTAATTAGTTTAGGGAGAAATAATTAATAATAATATATAAATAAGGGTCTAGTTAATAATTACTAAATAGGTGGGACCCCTTGTGACTCTCATCATTCTCTTGCCAATCATCAAATATAAAATACAAAATTTATCATTTAGATCATATAACACCCTTGTAGCTCCCATGGACATCATTTAAATCGAATATTTAAATATCAGCAAAATTTAAGGACATATCCCAAAAAAACGATATATCCATCTTATCTCCAAAAAATATCCAAAATAAAGCTTGTTGTCCAAAAATATGCTGAAAATCATTAAACACGGTCTTCATCACTGAATATCATAAAAAAAAAAACATTTAAAATCCATATTTGTTGTTGTGTGAGGCATATTTCCTCTTATCACTATTGTCTCCTCTTGACTTCTCTGGAGTAGCCCTTGGTTGGTTAGACCCTTAGGGTTGTATTTCGCTGATCACATGGGAGCAGTCATCTTTTAGGTGGAGACTGTTAGAATATGAATGGATGTGCTCGTTTTACCATTGACAATATCACTATTGTCACCCAACCATAGGCCAAAGCCACCCTCCGAGCACCTTAACCTTGACAGAGAATCACTTCGGAAGCAAACCCTAGGATAGATAGCCAAACAAAGGGTAGCGCACCTTTCCCCAAGGATAGCGGACCAACAAGAGCTGATCAGATAGTCCAAATCCTAGCCAAGAGATATTCCAAGCCAAAACGTAACTGCTAGCTGCAGCAGCTGCACCGACAACTCTCCTCAAACCTACGCAAAAAACTGGGCACTGTAGTGCGCACAAGTTGTTGCTCTGCAATTCTGAGACTGCCTGCCAAAATGAGAACTGGCCTCCTGTATTTATACTAATTCTGACTAATTGCCTGGGCCGACTTCTCATTCTGGGTATTTGTCGATTCAGTGTATATTATTATTTCTGGCCGACTTCTTCTCTTGGAGGCTAATAACCTAATATAAATTATCTTCTTGAGCCGACAAGTCTTCTAGGGTTATTAGCCAACTCATTAGGGTTTCTTCTTGCTTCCCAGAGTATTATATCCTTGTCAGGTTTACACGTGGAGATAAATATCTCCCGCAGCTACCATAATATCAACACTCCCTCCTAGCTAGGGAGGTATTACAGGTAATGGTCTTGAGCACAAAAACATACCATTCACCCGGTAGCATCAACATAGTTGTATAGACTAGATCATGACTAGATCATGAGCACCAACATCATCATCAGTGTCATCAACTGCATCATCTCTCGAAACCATACTCTATCTCAGTAAGACATGATGCTCACTCCACAGAGTGATACAAGAGCCATTCTTCTAATCTAGAAGAGTAAATGTTCTTGAACCATTTTCCGTCTGGGAAATCTCCATCCTTTGATTATCCATCTAACTGATAATCATTTCCAAAACTGTTGATAGTCTTCAAGGCAATCAAAACAAAATAGAACACAACTGTGTCTATCCATAGTAGTACATAACTACAATCCAGTGGTACACTACCACACCAAGTAACACACAAGTAC
>JZKD02S1673320.1:363236-386970 GCA_000966675.3 Picea glauca
TCAAAGTACAAATAGACATAAAGTACTAGGACAAAGTGCCAAATGACTTTCCCACATGTGCTAAGGAGGGAAAACACATGGGGAACACCTCCTCAGGTACTAATCTCAACAGTTATAACCGCGGTAAAAGTGAATTTTCAGATATGATTTGTGTGGGATAAGTTACCCTAAATGGCTGAAACTTATCAGGATAGTTTGGTATCTTTTCTCCTTGGATTGCCTAGAAGATTGGGCTGTTAGAAAGTGAAATATTGTATCTTTTCCGCTACTTCTTTATACTCTATTTGATAACATTCCTAAGGCTGAAAATTCACAGAGTTAAGATCCGGGAAACCTCTAGTCAAAGAGGTGAAATTTCTGTTTTGCATTGATTGCCGTTTATCTGGAAAGTTCAACAAGAAGCAAGGTGTATGCCCCAACTTTGGACAAATTAAGGCGGTATGGGCTGAGGGGCAAGCCCAGTGGGATTAATCTCTGACAAGAGTGGTTTTACAGAAGAATCAGGGACACAAATCAAGCTATTTACCAAGAGGAGGGAAGGTGTAGCTTCACAACTCAGGCCAATCCAGACCTTAGAGGAACATCCTTGCTGTAGCAGTGGTGCTCAAGCAAGAAGTACATTAGTCCTTGGCTGGTTGGGAAGTCCAACTGCACTAGAGGAAATTCTAAACAGGATGGTGTTCCTAGGGAAAAAATCAGAGAAGTTGGAACTGGCAAATGAGGAGAGAATGGGATAACTGCCAGACTGGAGATTTGATAAGGAATGTGACAAAAGATGGAAGCACAAGCTCATTATGATCATCAGAGAGCTCTATAGCAGGCCAGTTATTGACATAGAGGAGAATGATGAAACATCCACAGAGGTGGATCCTCCTGCATTCTCTTCGTATTCCTGAACCTCGGATATCAAAAAATTATGTTTCAGTCTGGTTCTTGATATGATCTATCTTTTTCTAGTTTTTGTTTACATTGGTATAAAATTTAAAAGGATATCTTCAGTGGGGTGGTCTGTAGCCCATTATGTTGGTATTTTGTTGTTAAATATGTCATAAGTCTAATAGGTTGTCACTGGGAGGTTGTAGTCTATCTGCTCTAGCAGTTTTTTTGTTTCTGTACCTAATATGGTGTATCTGAGAAACACAATTGGTGCTGATGGGAAACCTCGAAAGAGTGTTAACTCTGGGAATCCCTTCAGATTTTGTAAATATATACTCCTTTGCCCTATATGGGCCTTGATAAAATAAATATCTTTTCTTCCTAGCAAAAATATACAATTGGCACAACCGAGGGTATTACATACCTTTTCCCCTTTGTATACATGACATGTTTGGTAATCCCATGATGTTACAAAATGTGTGAGCCACAATTGGAGCAACCAGATGCCCTACAAAATACAAGTAGCCACAACTCAAAACAATGCAAAATTACATATGCACAAATAGTACTTAATGAATTACTGATCCAGATTCAGATATTAAATTCATTGTTCTAATTGTTATTTGAATTTTTGAACAGAAATTTCTATATAATGATAATCAAGCTTTCAGAGACTAATATTATTGCTTCTAAACATGTTATTTAGCTTGCATATGCTTCAGATTACTTAGCAGGCATCCTTTACAAATTGATGGTTCCAAAGATTGACTGGATATATTTCTTGCTCAATATACTAGTGTTTGTGGATAGTCACCAGGATAGCGATGTCATGCAAAATAAGGCAGAGAAGTTATTTCAAGATTGCAAGTGATGTCTTCCATATACCAATTAGCACTTTTGTTCCTACTATTCTAGCCAGTGTTTCCTGAAGCGGGAGCATCATTTTCCAAAAATTCTCGGGAGCAGAGCGTCCCGGGAACGTCTGTTATATATATATTGCATTTATATTCAAAAAAACATGCAGAAAGACAAATTAGCTGCAGAATATATGAAAACATGCATAATTGTGCTACTTGTAGATGAATACTACATTATTATGAAATTATAAATGCCATCCATAGTATGTCGATGATTATATTGAAACTTTGAAAGAAAGCATTATGAATAAACAAGCAAGAACATTTAGATGACAAACATAAATGACAAGCAATGTTCCACCATCGCTTATATTGGGATCCACATCATTAGTATTATGATATTATCCTTCATCCTTTGCCTCTTGTCTAGCCTTTGCTTCTACCTCGATCCTCCAGGGACATCAGTTGACACGACCCAATTTTGATGAAACTACCTAATCCTATCCTTAAAATATGGTAGAAAAAGCTTAATATGCCTAATCAATGATTCTAGTTTGAGTGAAGGGTACAGTTTTGCTAAGGCCATAACAAAGGAGTTTAACAATCAACACCACCAACATTGGGGTACATAAATTGCTTGGTGCTCTTGATTAATGCCAATCACATACCCTCATACGTGATAGAATCCAATGAAAATGCTGTAATCCCATCAATCCTGAAATCCTGAAAAATGTTAAGTCTGTTGAATTTTTAATGGGATATGAAATTATACTTTCTCCATATGAAGTCCGATGAGGTTGGAACCACTCTCAAACATCTTGAAACAATTAATGGCACTGTTAAAAATTTAAGTAAAAGGACAAAAATGAAAGATAAAGGAAACCCTGATTCTAGCTTTGTAATTAGCCTTGGAATAATAACTTAAGGATTAATTTTATCTAGAGTTGTATGTTAAAGTGCAAAATGTTTCCCCCTGCCCAAATTATAGATGGCTTAGAATGGCATCAGTATTTCCAGGACCATCTTGTAAATCTGCAATTTCATAACCTCAATATTTTACATTTCTTTCCTTGTGAGATCACATGAACATGTGAGTTTATAACATTCAACTTTGTGTACTCAAGCAGATCAAGTCATATATCATCAACCCATGCTAAAATCTGTTGATGTTTCCGGGTAGCTGCGGGAGGTATTCACCTCCGGGACAACCTTTCTTATAGAAGAAGATGCCAAGATGTCAAAGGAAAACCATTGAAAGAATTAATGAAGCCCCAGAATAAATATATTGCTCCAGAAGTCAAGTTGGTCTGCCAAAAAAGATAAAGTAAATAGATATTCTTCAGAAAGGACAAGTCGGCCCACCTGGAAAAAGTTCACTGGTCAGTCTAGTATAAATAAGGGAGGCGCCCTTCTCATTTGAGTCTTGACACACTCTCTCATATAATCACAGCGCAAGTTTGGAAGAGAGTTTCAGCTGCATCTACAACTACAACTGCTGAAGGAAGGAAGGTGCAAGTCTATATCTCTTAGTTTTGGTGGTGCACTAGAGGTGGACTAGTACCTCTAGCACTCTGGCTATGGTTTACATTGCTGGATTCTTTCTTATTGGTTTGTTCTAGTGAATAGAGCTTGTTCTTGGTTATTCTGTCTTTGGCATGGATCTTCTCTATAAGAAACGTTGTTGGGTTTTCTCCCCTTGTGTAGAAGGGTTTCCCGGGATAACTACTATGCTCTACTCGGGGGTGGCACTTGAGGATGCCTATGGTTGGGTGGCAATGAGAGAACATTTTCTATGGAAAAACGAGCAGTCCCATAATTCCGTTTTGTAATTTGTGCTTGGTTAATCTTCTTGAGATCTGAGTTATTTACTACAGTTAGTCTAGTATTCAAAAATTCAACATGGTATCAGAGTTGGTCTTGAAGATGACCATTTGCACGAAAGCTAAGGACTGTTAGAGCCCTGTTGCTAGCAGAAGAGAAGGGCCGAGCCCCTTTACAGCCTCGTGACGAAGTTTAAAGGTTGTCGCAGGCCTATAAGGTCTGGCCGAACCCCTGTCTAGGGTCTTAACAACAAACCACAGCCAGAGTAGCCCTGCTAGGGCCGCCACAGCAAGAAGAAACACAATTTAATATGACCTTCTTCTAAGATAAGTTGCAGGTGTCTTTAGCATTATTTTTTTGTGGCAGTTTGAAAGGCTGTAGGGTAAATTTCTGAGATGAATTACAGGCCTGATTTCAGAGGCATAATCAAGGCCGAATCTATGGTAGTTTTCTGAGGTATATTCCAACAAATTTATAACAGATTTCTGAGGTACATACCAGCAAATGTATGGTAAATTTCTGAAGTATATTCCAGCAGATTTATGGCAGACTTCTGAGGAATAGTCCAGCCCAAGTTTGGTGTAGGCTCAGACAATTTTTTAAAGCAAGTCTGAGATCCATCCTTTATGAGAATTAAAGGTCTGTTATGAAGACTCCAAGTGTGACGAATCTGGGAGCATTTTTTTTGTATATAACTAGTATAAATAAGAGAGGCAAGCGCCTCATTCTCTCACTCAATCAAGTCACTCATCTAGTGCGCAAGTTTGAGGAAGTTGCAGTTAGAAGAAGGAGATGAGAGAGGTGCATTCCTCAATCTTGGATATTCTCTAGTGTTTGGTCTTTTATCTTGGCATTGTATTGGCAATCTATATTAAGGAAGTTTTTGCCGGGTTTTCTCCCCCATGAGGGTTTGCCAGGATAAAATGTTGTGTACCTTGTGATTGTGTTTCTTTCAGTGATCCTGCTTATGCTATTATTGTCTAGTAAATTGAAAAGAACTTAATAGCAGCTCTAAATTTAACATGGTATCAGAGCTTGACTGAATAGAGCACCTTTCACTGAGTAACCAAAAACGTCACTATTGTCGTACAAGAAAATTAGGGCTTTTGTTGAAAGGGAATTTCAACCTAAAAAACATCTAGGGAAGTGCACCCTAGCCTAGCAAACTCATTGGCAGCTTGAGCACACCTTTTCAGTGGACAAAACTTCCAGAAAGTGAAACCCTAGTTTTTTACTGGTACCAGAAAACCAGAACCAGTACCAGAAGTACGAGTCCAGATTTGCGCAGGTCCAATTTCAAGGGGTAAAAATTGGATTTTCTGAAAAAAGACTGCACCAACCTACTCACCTTAGCTCAACGCACCTCCTGGTAAGTCCAAATTTAATTTCTGAGCACTTTCAATTTTTGGTCATTTTCCCAGCTCCAGATCAAGATGTCTGCAAGCACCAAGCTTGTTGACAAGTTAGAAGGTGTGGAAAAATTCCATTCCTGGAAGTATAGGATTGCACTCATTCTTGAAGAGAATGACCTTGCAAAATTCATAAAGGAAAATGTACCAGAACTCGAAGAGGCTACAACTAAAGCAAAGTATAAGAAGGATATGGTTAGGGCCAAAAGAATCATTGCAGACTCTATTAAAGATCACTTGATCCCTCAAGTGACATTTAAAATTATTTCAAAAGAAATGTTTGATTCCCTAACCAGAATGTATGAAGGAAAGAACATGAACAGAAAGATGAACTTCAGAACCCAACTGAAGAATACAAAGATGCAAAAAGGAGAAACAGTTCATGACTATTTCTCTAGGATTTCTCAGTTCAAGGAACAACTAGAAGCAATTGGAGACAACTTAGATGAAGATGAACTCATCATGACAGCTCTTAATGGTCTCACAAGACCTTGGGATGCCTTCATCCAAACTATTTGTGCCAGAAAGGAAAAACTACAATTTTACAGTCTGTGAGAAGAATACAAGAAGAGAAATAACAAGAGACATCATGCCCATGCAAATGAAAATGATGAGCCACCCATGAAGATGACTAAAGAAGAGATTGAAAACTATGTTTTATTTTCTTCCCTCTTAGGATCTGTGTCACCTGGAGAAGATACTTGGCTCATAGACAGTGGTGATTCTAAGCACATGACAGGTCAAAGAGACATTCTCTCTAGCCTTACAGAAAAGAACTTTCCCCAAAAAGTTACACTCGGAGATGATTACCAGTACCTTATCAAAGGAGTTGGAGAATCCACCTACAAACTTGATTCATGGACCCCGACGAAGATGAAAGATGTACTATATGTACTAGGTTTGACAAAGAACTTACTTTCTATCTCAGCTTTATATAAGAAAGGCTTCAGAGTTGCATTCATAGATGGTGAAGTTCTTATGTGGCCTAAAGGAAAAACCATACAAGATGCAATTGTCATGGGAACAGAAGAAGGTGGCATGTATAAGTTAAAAGGTCACCCAGATGCAGCTTTGACTCACTCCACTGAGACTCCATGTGAACTTTGGCATAGAAGACTAGCTCACATCAACTACAAAGCCTTACCATAAGTGAGCAATGTTAAGTTTTGAGCTATTATTATGTTTCTTTTCAATTTACTAGATAACAATAGCATAGGTAGGATCACTGAGAGAAACACAATCACAAGATACACAACATTTATCATGGGAAACCCTCATGGGGAAGAAAACCTAGCAAAAACTTCCTTAATATAGATAGTCAATATAATGCCAAGACAACAAACCAAAACACTAGAGAATATCCAACACTGAGCAATGCGCCTCTCTCTTCCTTCTTCTCCCAACTGCAGCTACCAAACTTGCACACTTGATGAGCGAATGAGTGAGTGACATAATGAGGTGTTGGCTTCCTTTATTTATACAAGTTGGCAGGCACTGGAAAGGTGTCTCTTCACTAGGCAGGGCCGACTTGTCTTATTAGTGGTTAAAACCACTTTAATTAGGCCTGGGGGGCGACTTCTTAATTTGCATAATACAATTAGGGTTTGACCAATCCACAAAAAGGGATTTGGTCAATTACAATGCCCGACGTGATCAATCCACAAAAGGGGATTGATCAGATGAATAATAACTCCTTAATAAATAGAATACTCTTTGCAGTTACAATATTTCAACACTCCCCCTTAACAAGAAGGGTATTCTACAACATCATTAGGAGAGAGAGAGAGAGGGTAGCAACATCAACAACATCTGGAACACTGACTGGCATATCTATAAATCATCGGAAGTTTTTATCATCATCAATATCACCATCCACAACAAGAAGCTGGAATGGCATCATCATCATCATCAATAACAGCTCGAGGTTGATACAACATCAACAACAACAACATCATAGCACGAAGGTTGGAGCATCATCAACATTAGCACTAAGTTGGAAATCTTCAGCATGAAGCTGGCATCTCATTAAGATCAACACGAAGCTGAAAATCTTCGACATGAAGCTGGCATCTCAAAAACATCAGCACGAGGCCAGAAATCTCCAGCACAAGGCTAGCATCACAACAACATCAGCACGAAGATGGAAATCTTCAGCACGAAGCTGGCATCACAACAACATCATCACAAAGCTGGAAATCTTCAGCACAAGGTTGACATCACAACATCATCACGAAGCTGGAAATCTTCAGCACAAGGCTGGCATCAACACTACTCCCCCTTTCGAGGGAGGTCCTTTCACACTACACCAAGCTTGTCTCGAAAGTGCTCAAACTTTACACGAGACAGAGGCTTGGTCAACAAATCTGCAACCTGTTCATCCGTGCTAACATAATGGAGCTTTATGGCTCCTCTTTGCACCATGTCACGAATGTAATGATATCGGATTTATATTTGTTTTGACTTGTCATAGAACACAGGGTTCTTTGTCATTTTTATGCAACTCTGGTTATCACATAGAATCAAGGTTGCTTCCATCTCCAGATCAAATAGACCTATCAACAACTTCCGAAGCCATATGGCTTAACAACTGGCAGAACATGCAGTAATGTTTTCTGCTTCTATAGTGTTGAGAGCAATACTTGATTGCTTCCTACTCTGCCATGAGATCATGGTTGACCCCAGATTGAAACAACATCCTAATGTGTTGTTTCTGTCAAAGACACTTCCAGCCTGTTGACCGCCTCTCCAACTAGGGGGTCAACTCCATGTGCCATGAAGAGATGCATCATCAGATGCTCATTTGTCAAAGACTATTTGGTTCTACAGGGCATTTTTGGCCCCGACACTTCTTTTTGTAACTGGAATTTCCGCACCCCTGCATGGGTTAATAATGTAATAGGTTTGCATGGGTCATGTTTAGGTCAATTACCTTGGGATCGGTTCATTGGGTGAGTTCCTTTCACCAAGGGTTTTTTATCATCAGGTTATGAATTGGGCTTTTCAGCCTTATTGATTTCCCTTGAGTTTTTTCCTCACACTTGCAATAATTCCTCCAAAGTGGTGAAGGGCGTTCTGATGGGCTAATCCTCTGGTAACTATTGTTTAGGGATGATGTAAATGACCATGCATGACATCTTAGAAAGTTTCGCGGAATTCCATCGAGTCTAGATTAGTTTTTTTTTAATTAATTAATTTTTAATTAAATTTCCCTAAGTTTGGAGGTTTAATTATTTAATTAATTATTTATTTTTGAGCAAAAATTGTAAAAATTAGGTCCTTGGACTTTTGATAGGGGTATTTGTGCTCAAAAGAAATGGAATGAGACCCCCTACACCCTTGGACCAAGTTTCAGCTCAATCAGACAACGTTTTCTATGGGTTTGTCCACCAAGAGTGTCAGTCAGTCAAAAACAACAATTTTTGTAATAATGAGTTAAAGGATGAGTAAAGGTGGAAAAAAGATAGAGAGAGGTTTCCTAGCCTAAACCTACCCAACAAAACCTTTTCCAACCTTTCAAACACACTCACCCCCTCACATCACTCAAACCTTCACGCCCCTTAGGGGATTTATGCCCCCCTTGGTGATGAGATGTTGTAATTTGATTCTAGAAGGGGTGGTGGACCCCTCTCTTGAGTGGTGTGCCTTCCCTTACCCTCCACGTCACCCTCTAGCTCATCTCCACTCCCCTTCCCTCATTAATTCCCTTCCATTCCTAGCCCAAACCCTAGATGGTGCGCCCTCCTAGAAGAATTATGGCCCCCTTCTTGTGGAAAATTCTAGAATAATTATTTTAATGAGTTGGGGTCGCTTCTCTCACTTGACACACCTTTCCTAACCTCCCACCTCTCTTTTTGCTTGATCCCCACACTCCCTCACTCATCCACTTGCTTGATCCATGCTTGAAACCCTAGATAGTGTGCCCCCCTCCTTGGGATCTCATCTTGTGCTTGGTGGTGGACACTTGGCATTGATCCAAGAGAGGTAGGTTTGCCTCTCCAAGTATAAATAGATCCATTTTCTCACTCCCTCCTCACCATATCTTGAGCTATTGTTATGCTACTTGATTTTCACCTCTCTCTCTCTTGTCCATCTTTCATCCATTCTTTGGCTCTTAGGGTTTTGGAGCAAGTATTTCTCCAAGATCCATCTTTGAGTAATAAAAGAGAAACTTTGGAGGATATTGGAAGAGCAACGAGTATTCTTGTTCTTGCTACACATGAGGTAATATTGTCAATTTGGTATGATGAATGCATAGAGTAGATTCTTGGGTAAAGTGTTTTACTTGGGTAGATCTAGCAACGAGTATTCTTGTTGATCTATATATGTGGGTTTGCGGGTTTGCTAACAAGGTGCAAGTATTTCATTTTGATAGCATATTCATCCATATTATCTTCTTGTATGCATATTATCTTGTCAAGTTTTGCAGGTTTGGCTTCAAGGGTTTTGTTGGGAATGCCTCAAGGAAGAGTGCTCCCTCAAGCACATTAAAACTCCTTCTTTACTCATTCTTATATTGTTGTTCACTCCATATAATATTTCAGCTAGCCTAACATAGTAGATCGGTCACTTTAATCCATTTTTATCATAGGTTTCATAAGGAGAACAATTTTTGCCCTAAAAACAAAAACAATTCTTCACATTGTTGGTTGTGTGTAACTTTTCTAGCAAGCATGGCTTGCTGGTTTTTGCAGGTTTTCAATAGGTTGAGGGGGTTATGTTGCCCTGAATCATCCACACAACACTCCAAGGCCCTTTTCTTCAAGTGGGTAACAAAACTCAACCTCTCTTTTCAATTTTCTAGCTCATTGTGCATAGATCTATTCATTTTGCTGATTTTTAGTAGCTCATAAGCTTGGGAGGAGAATTGGTATGGCCTACCTCCCAAGTGTGAGCTTAGGGTGAGCTTTATTTTCAAGTTTTTCCATTTCCAAGTCATCCTCTAAACTAGGACATGGGGATTTGTGAGCATTCTTGTTGATAGTGTTGTGCTTGCTCTCCTCACAACCTCTTTGGCACAATAATGGTAGGCTTGCCTCCACCTTGTGCCATTGAGTAGTTTATCTTGCCTTTCCATTTCTCTTTCAAGCTTTCTAATCTAAATAATTGCCTACACCTTGGGAGAGAAACCCTCCAAAATCGTGAGGCTAGGATAAGTAATGTATTATTGATCTTTCCTAATGCTTTAATGGTTTAAATATTCTAGATCTAGATCTCTTCACGTATTAATCCTTAGATTAAGCCCTTGGGGCATAATCAACTTGCTTAAATTTACTTGTATGTTATAAGCTATCTTAAGATCTATCTTGTTTACATGCTCTAATCCAACACACTAAATGGATAATAATTTAATGGTTAAGAAAGTGGTTTTCCTTTCATGCTATCACATCTTTAAGGCCATTTGCCATCAAACTCAAGTTAAGTATTGTTGGATAAGTTGATAGTGTATGCACACATCTAAAGTTTCAAGCTTTTTCTTTCACACTTAAATGCTTCTCTCTTAATGCTTCAACAAACATAAGATAAGTGGTAATAAGCTTGAGCTTCTTCTCTTTTCATTTGGCAAGTTGTTCTTGCCCTTGTTTCATTAGCATTTTTTTTTATAACAAGCTCTTCATGTTAATGGTTCAATCAATGGTGAAAAACTAAATTGTTATTCAGCTTGCTTTCTATAGCTATACATGTGTTAATGCTCTTCATTCTCATGCTCAAATAACACACTTTTTAAGCTCATAAAAGTTTCGGTTTTGACATTAAATCACCAATTTAAGGCAAATAAAAGTCACCAAAACACTCTCTAATACACCTAAAAGTCTAACCAATTGATATATATACTTAATAGACTTAATAGGGTACCTTGAACCACCATTTTCACCATCTAAAACGGGGATTGAGGAGGGCAACGAAACGTGCTAGACTGGGGACGGTCTCACGGTGCACGGCGTCTTTTCCGTAGAAACTCAATTCTTAGGGTTGACCTGTTAAGCTAGGGTAGGCCTCATTGCCTTACTTCTTGAACATCCAGCAGCCATTTGGCAATCGGGGGAGGAGGTTTTAGGTGAAACATCTAATAAGGGTAATTAAAATCCTTTCAAATCTTAAAAACCCTTAACTCACTAAACAAGTAAACCTTGGTTTAATTTAATTCATCTTGTGGTTTAATACTTGCAACTTAATCATCTACAAGTAATACTTTGGGGTTAATCAACTAAGTGTCTTAATCATTATGGAACACTTGTGCTTATAATTTCTAAATCTTCCAAGTGTCCTGGTAAATTGTGAATGTTGATGATAAGCTTAATGTGTTGATGATGCTAATGCCTTGATCTTCTTTAATTCTTGCACATCTAAACAAAACGTGGTTAGCTTGTTGTGTTGTATCATTGTATTTCTAGCATTCTTTGTTGTAATAAATTGTATCTAGCAATTTTTGAAGAATAACTATTCTTTTGTAATCTTTTGTAATCATATTGTAATGAAACATCCTTTAACTATTAGTTGACCCCTTGCCCAACCTTAGGCACTACTCTTAGTTGACTTAGGGAAAGGCTTGCTTGACATAGAAACCTTTACATCTTGCATTGTTGCCTTAGCATCATAGGTTAGACTCCCCCCAAACCTTAACAAATTAAAATCAACTCCTAGAAGTTAAACTCTAAATCTTATCTAGAAACTAGGGACTACCCCACCTTGGCTTCCCTAGGAGTAGGCCTAGACGGAAGAGGTTCAAGCCAAAGCGGCAGTGTGGGTTTTGAACCTAGGCATTGTGCCTCCAAGGACACACTAAGTAAGTAGGACTTGGCTCACGTTTGCAAGTGTGTATAAGGACAACAACACAGACCAATCTGAATCGGTATATCCACTCATTCTGAAGTTTTGATCTCCATTATAATTGAGACCAAAATCCAACAAACCCTTAAGGTATCTCATCACATGTTTTGCGGCAACAATGTGAAGACGTCTGGGTTCTACAAGAAATTGGCTCAAGGTGTTCACAGCAAAACATATATCTATCATGGTCTTCATCGGATACATCAACGATCCAATGATTTGTCTGTACAATGTAGCATCAACCAATTCTGACGAAGTTTCAACCAGGAGCTTCAACTTTGTTTCCATGGGTGTATTCATGGATTTACACTCCAACATATCAAACCTCTTTAGTATTTCAATTGCATACTTCCCTTGGTTGAGGAAGATCTTCTCTAGGCTCTGCCAGACCTCAAGACCTAAGAAATAGTGCATTAGGCCAAGGTCTTTCATCTCAAATTTTGCAGCGAGCTTCTTCTTACAATCAATGATGAGCTTTTCTTCTCCAGTTAGAAATAAGTCATCCACATATAACAGCAATATAACAGGCTCACAATTCATAACCCTGAAGTAAAGGTTAGAGTCATCTTTACTCTTGGTAAAGCCCAAGCTCATCAGAAAACTGTCAAATCTTCCATACCAAGCTCTAGGAGCTTGTTTCAATCCGTACAAAGCCTTCTTCAATCTACATACATGAGTCTTTATGTCTTCAACTTCAAACCCTTGAGGTTGTTCTATATACACCTCTTCTTCAATGACACCGTTTAAGAAGGTTGTTTTCACATCCATTTGGTCTAACTTCCACTTCATCTTAGCTGCAAGGGCTATGATGGTTCTGATTGAAGTGTATCTGGCTACATGAGCAAATGTCTTTTCATAATCAATGCCTTCCTTTCGAGAAAATCCACGAGCTACAAATCTTGCTTTATATTTCTCAATACTTCCATCAACAACATGTTTTATTTTGTATAGCCATTTGGAAGATACCACATCCTTGCTCTTCGGTCTGGGTCTTGGGAACTATTTCCCATACATCATTCTTTATAATGGATTGGTATTCTTTTGTCATGGCATTGCCCATTCTTTCTTTTGAATGGCTTTTGCAAAGCAAGTAGGCTCCTTCTCTAAAAGATCACACATCAAAGCCATGTAACTAGAGAATGGCTTGGGTTTCTTGACTTGTCTCAAGGTTCCTTTGGGGGCACCATACTTCTCTCCATCTTGAATAAGTTCCCTTGCCCGGGCTGGCTTTCTCTTGTGGGAGATCGTCATCTGGGGAGGTTCTTGAGATTCTAATATGTCATGATCTTCTGGAATCTCCTCATCATGGGTAGTTATGACTTCCCTCACTGGTTTTGCAACTCTAGAAGCTACAAGTTCTTCTTCATATACTTCTTCAAGCTGGCATCTTCTTGATTTCTTGAGTGTTGCATCTTCATCAAAGATTACATCTCTGTTGATCTCAATATGATGGTAACCTAGTATATAAATTTTGAAGGCCTTGGAGACCTCACAATATCCAACAAATATTCCCTTCTTTCCTGAAGGGTCCAACTTGGTTCTCTTCTCTCTAGGAATGTGTACAAATACTGGACAACCAAATATTTTGAGATGGCTTACTTCTAGCTTCTTTTCGGAGAACATCTCTTCGGGGGTTTTGAACCCAAGTGCACTATGGGATAATCTGTTCTGCACATACATTGTTGTTCTTGTTGCTTCTGCCCATAAGTGCATTGGAAGATCTTGATCATGGATCATAGTCTTCACTGCTTCCATTATAGTTTTGTTCTTTCTTTCTGCTACACCATTTTGTTGAGGATTTTAGGGAGTGGTAAGCTCCCTCTTGATCCCGACATCTTTACAAAAGTTTACAAACTCTTTTGAGGTGTATTCTCCTCCATTATGTGACCTGAGTATCTTGATCTTTCTTTTAGAGAGATTCTCTATCAAGCCTTTGAATTCCTTGAATTTACCAAACACTTTACCTTTTGATTTCAAAAAGTAAACCCAGGTTTTGAGAGAATACTCATCAATAAAAGACACATAGTATACATACCCACTAATGGAGGTTGATGGCATTGGGCCACATACATCTGAGTGAATGAGCTCTAGGACTCCTTCTGTTTCACTGTCCCTCTTCGGGAAGGGGTTCTTGATGTTCTTTCCTTGTGCACATCCATTGCACACACCTTCATGCTCAACCTTGAATTCTGGTAGACCCGTGACTGCCTTGCTTACATATGGTAATGCCTTGTAGTTGATGTGAGCTAGTCTTCTATGCCAAAGTTCACATCGATTCTCAATGGAATGAGTCAAGGCTGCTTCTGAGTGACCTTTTAGCTTATACAAGCCCCCTTCTTCTGTTCCAATAACAATTGCATCTTCTATGGTTTTTCCTTTCAGCCACATAAGAACTTCTCCATCTATGAAAGCAACTTTGAAGCCTTTCTTATCTAAAGTTGAGATAGAAAGTAAGTTCTTTGTCAAACCTAGTACATATAGTACATCCTTCATCTTCATTGGGTCCCTAAATCAAGTTTGTAATTGGACTCTCCTACTCCTTTGATAGGGTACTGGTAATCATCTCCAAGTGTAACTTTCTGGGGAAAGTTATTTTCTGTAAGGCAAGAGAGAATGTCTCTTTGGCCTTGTTCTCGCGCAATTTGTACTTTGATAGAAAGGAAAGGTGAAAGAAGACAAATTGATGTAACGGGAAACTATCCTATCACTGTCACCTCAATAGGAAGTCTCTTTCTCTTTAGGGTGGTAGGTCCAGGGGAGACGTCCCCGGTGACCTGGGGTTTTGAGAAGGCAAAGGATAAAGGCCAAGTAAAAGGTTCCCTCTCACAAGTCACCACCGATCAAAAAGTCCAGCTAAACAACTAATAAGGAGATAATAAAACCAGAAAAGTACCTGCCCGGAACAAAGCAACATAAAACTATATATGCAAGGGCACTTGCTGGTTAATACTTCATATAATCAGAGACTTTCTTAATAAGAGCAATTGACTTATATATTGGTGAAGTAGACAAAGATGTATAGCAGCAATAATCACAATGCAATACTTCACAACGAATGCTTTATAGAAGCTTCAAAATGAGCAAGAATGATTAATCATCAATATCATAATACCAACATTCAACAGAAGCAAATAAGGCTATGCATTAGTCAATCTTTTCATTCACTTAAAGAAGCTTTAAATGCTGCAAAGTATGACTATAACTCAAATGAATAATAGCAGTGATAGGATTAGTAGGTCAATCTAAACTAGGGTTAGAAGGTGTTAGTTGTTCAAAGATTTGGATGTTCGAGAGTTGTGATCAAAACACTCAATAGAGAGAGATCTTAGATCAGTGTCTTCATAGGGAAAATGGAGTCAATAAGTGGCTGCAAGAATTGAAGGAGCAAGATGATAGTAGCAGAGCTAAAGACAAGAGAAGTTTGATGGATGAAGTGTTGGTAAGCCAAGGCTTCAACCACCAAACCCTAGGGGAAAACAACTACTAAGGTGTAGGTAACCCTAGGCCTTAGTAGGTTTTCCTCCCTCTTTAACTCAATGATAAGATAAAATCGACTATGATGAAGGACAAGTACTAGGGTGTTACAATGGCAAGGCCCTAGCAATGCTTCAAGAAAAACGACTCCTTGGCATAATCTAGTAGGTAGAGAGCAATTGGAACAAGGACAATAACATGTTCTTGATCCCTAGGGTTTGAGCTAGCAATTTCATAAATTAACAAAATATGAAGTAAAACACTATAACCTTTCAAGTAAGAGAAGAATTACAGAAATTTAGTCACATTCACCATGTATCATCAATGCAAAACCCTAGTTGTAGACTTTCCACCAAGAAAATGCCAATTACACCATAAAAAGCCTTCCTTCAACAAGTGCACACTAGTATTTGTTAAGGTTTAAGCTATTATTAGGTTTCTTTTCAATTCACTAGATAACCATAGCATAGATATGATCACTGAGAAATACACAATCACAAGAGACACAACATTTATCCTGGGAAACCCTCATGGGGGAGAAAACCCAACAAAAACTTCCTTAATATAGATAGCCAATACAATGCCAAGAGATAACTCAAACAAATACATAATGTCCTCTCCAAGAAGTGTACCTCTGTCTCTCTCTTCTTCTTCTCCAACTGTAGCTCCAAACTTGTGCTCTGATGAACAAGTGAGTGTATGTCCAAATGAGGCGCTAGCCTCTCTTATTTATACAATCTAGCAGGCGTTGGAGTGAGGTGTCTTTTCACTGGCAGAGTCAACTTCTCAATTTGGGTGGTTATAACCACTTTAATATATTCTGGGGCCGACTTTTTATTTAGCCCATTACAATTAGGGTTTGACCAATCCGTAAAAGGGGATTTGGTCAATTACAATGCTCGACATGATCAATCCGCAAAAGGGGATTGATCTAATGAATAATACATCAATAATAATTAGAATACTTTTTGCAGTTACATTATTTTAACACTCCCCCTTAACAAGAAGGGTATTCTACAATAGCATCAGGCGAGAGAGAGGGAAGCATCATCAACAACATCTTGGAACATTGACTGGCATATCTATAAATCATCGGAAGTTTTTCTCATCATCAATATCATCATTCACAGCAAAGAGCTGGAATGGCATCATCATCCTCATCAGCAAGAGGCTAAGGTAATATCATCATCATCTTCAACGTGAGGCTAAAGTAACATCATCATCTTCGGCATGAAAGATGAAATGACATCATTATCATCATAATCATCTTCAGCAAGGAACTGAAGTGGCATCAATATCATCATCTTCAACAAGAATTTGAAGTGGCATCATCATCATCAACTTCAACAAGAAGCTGAAGTGGCATCAACATCATCATCTTCAACAAGAAGCTGAAGTGGCATCATCATCATCAACTTCAGCAGGAAGTTGAAGTGGCATCATCATCATCAACTTCAACAGAAAGTTGAAGTGGCATCATCATCATCATCTTCAGCAGGAAGCTAAAGTGGCATCATCATCATCACAGCACGAGGCTAGCACATCATCACAGCATGAGGCTGGCATGTCATCAACACGAGGTTGGCATCACAGCACTTAAGCTGCCACTCATCACAGCACGAGGCTGGCACATCATCATAACACGAGGCTGGCACATCATCACAACACGAGGCTGGCATGTCATCAGCATGGGGTTGGCATCACAACACTTAAGCTGGCACATAATCACAACAATTAAGCTGGAATCACAACACAACAATTAAGCTGGCATCAACAATTACGTTGGAATCTTAACACAACAATTAAGTTGACATCAACAATTAAGCTGGAATCTCAACACAACAATTAAGCTGGCATCAACAATTAAGCTGGAAGCATAACACTCGGCTGGCATCTCAACACAACAATTAAGTTGGAAGCACAGCACTAGGCTAGCATCTCGACACAACAATTAAGCTGGAAGCACAACACTACGCTGGCATATACACACAACACTACTCCCCCTATCGAGGGAGGTCCTTTCGGACTATACCGAGCTTATCTCGAAAGTGCTCAAACTTTACACGAGATAGAGGCTTGGTCAACACATCGACACCTATTCATCCGTGCTAACATATTGGAGCTTTATGGCTCCTCTCTGCACCATGTCACAGATGTAATGGTATTGGATATCTATGTGTTTTGACTTGTCATGAAATACATGATTCTCTATCATCTTTATGCAGCTCTGGTTATCACATAGGATCGTGGTTGCTTCCATATCTAGGTCGAATAGACCAGTCAACAACTTACGAAGCCATATGGCTTCACAACTAGCAGAACACGCAACAATGTATTATGCTTCCGCTGTACTGAGAGAAATGCTTGATTACTTCTTACTCTGCCATGAGATTATGGCTAATCCCAAACTGAAACAACATCCTAAAGTGCTCTTCCTGTCAGAGACACTTCCAGCCCAATCTGAATCAGTGTAGCCACTCAGTGTGAAATTATGATCTCCATCATAACTGAGACCATAATCTAATGTACCCTTAAGGTACCTCATCACATGTTTTGCAGCAACTAGGTGATCATGTCTGGGTTCTACCAGAAACTGACTCAAAGTGTTCACGGAAAAACAGATATTTGGTCTGGTGTTCGTCAGATAGATCAGCGATCCAATGATCTATCTATACAGCGTGGCATCAATCAATTATGACGAAGTGTCGACCAGAAGCTTCAGCTTCGTTTCCATGGGTGTATTCATGGACTTGCACTCCAACATATCAAATCTCTTCAGGATTTCAACTACATACTTCCCTTGGTTAAGGAAGATTCTCTACCAAGGTCTTTCATCTCAAATTTTGAATCGAGCTTCTTCTTACATTCGGTGATGAGCTTTTCTTCTCCAGTTAAGAATAAGTCATCCACATACAACAACAATATCACCGGCTCATCATTCATAACCTTGAGGTAGAGGTTAGAATCAACTTTACTTTTAGTAAAGCCCAAGCTCGTCAGAAAACTGTCTATCCTCTGCAATATCAAGCTCTAGGAGCTTGCTTCAACACATACAGATCCTTCCTCAACTGGCAGACATGAGTCTTTCTATCTTCAATCTTCAAATCAATTTTTCTCATTACATTGTACCAATCTAGTACACTTGTTCAGCTACAATTCAATCTGCACAATCATGTGCTCGCTCTATGTGCTTTCTGCAAAGCACTTATCTGTTCTCACTGTCTGGGAGTATGTTCTCTACTCTCTCTGCAACTGTTCCTTCTGGAACTAGGACTCTGCACCTGCACCTGCTCTACGGCTGAGAATGATTGCTTCATCCTCACTGTGGCTGCTAAAATCTGAGAGTAACTCCTCTTCTTTTATAACGGCAACAGCTTCATCTAAAACCGAGGGTGGCTCAATAACTGATATTGAGGATAGCTCTTCTTCTTTCATGGAGGTAACTCTATCTTTCATTGTAGTCATGTCTCCATGACCCAACTAATGTATTGCACCAACTGCCACTCAATTTTCAATATGGGAATTGATCCCCCTGCATCTCATACTATATATGAATCACGGTTGTTTTGGTTGTCTTCATAAATATTGGAACTATTTCTTCAATAAATGTCTCGTCATAGTCTTCTCCCTTTTTCTGGGAGAATCCTCTAGAAATACATCAGGCTTTGTATATCTGCGACATGTTTGATCTGTATAGATCAATATTGGAAGTCAATACTGACTTGTCTTCTCACAGAAGAATCCATATCCTAGTCTTTCCGACTAGCTTCCTTCTTTGTCACTAAAACAAGGGAATCTTCCCAGAAGATTTCATATCTCCTAGAAGTTTTTGAAGCTACAATCTAGTCTTCTCACAGCATCTATCTCCCAGTGATGGAAGTTGACTCTTCATTTGATACTTTCTGAGATCAGGATTACTCTCGATTTCTTCTGAGTCTATAAGGACTTCATCATCTCTTACAGGGTATACTTGGTGTTGAATACCAAGTCTAGATGTGAAAGACAAAGTCAGGCTTCAAATGAGTTATGTTTCCCATTCTAATGTTCGGTCATCTTTGGAGCCTTCTGCTCCTTTCAATCAATCTTCATATGAGATACTCTGAATCTCAAGAGATAGTTTTTTCTTCATCTTCTTTGGTACATGAGTGTATATGGTCATGTACATAGTCCACTTCATGTCTCATATAATATGTTGCCTTCAACAACCTTGACTATAGCTTCCTCAGAGTTATCACCTGTGACCTGAAACAAGGTCAACAAAACAACAAGCGGGAATAATACTCTTTTGATAATAGTAGATAAAGCAACAATACGAACAATCATTACAATGGCTCCTTTAAATCTATGACTTGTGACTTGTCTGAAGCAAGGATCAAAAGTAAGAAATACAATACGGAATGAGGTCAACATTCTTATAGTGTTGTGATCAAACATTCCTCCATGGCAACCTGGAACTAACACAAGAGGTTTCTCCTAGAGGAGATGTTAGTTGTATCATGCAAATAAATACATTAAGCATTTATCTCAATATGCTCACATGCTACCAAGCACTATAGTGTTTTCTTGACTCTTAGCAACTTAATCATTCAAACCTGGAACCTGGAGTTTTGTTCTCAAGAATGAGTGTGTTGCTTTCATAGTTTTAAAAACCGAAACTGGTACCGGAACTGGTCGAGGGTCCAACCTGAACCGGTCGAACCAGTCTTTTACAAAATACAAAATATTTAAATTTTAACGAAAAAAAAATATCTTTAAGATTTTAAATCATGTTTCCAAAGCATTAGAGACAATTAGAGACAACATATCCAAAGTATGTTCATGAATATATCAAAACGACACCAAGTGCAATACATATCTAGAGATCAGAACATAAATACATAACCAAGGAGGCTCTAAACGACCTCTACAACATCAAATAACATACTAAGTTAGAGTCATTGATACTACAGGTGGGAATGCCAATGAAAAATACAAAATACCCATAGGGTAGATACTAGAACCGTAGATGGAAGAATCTCATAGCTCATGAGTCGTGAGTGTCAGTAGTCCTCCATGTCATAATCATCAAGACTAGCATCACTACCACTGCTCTCTCCTCCATCCTCCTCCCCTATATCCAATGCAATTTGTGCATTTGTTGATGTGGACTCTAGAGGATGACCCCTCAAGAGGATCATTGTCATCAAAAGTGATCGGCTCTAGCACTACTTCATTAAGATCCAAGTTGGCTAATGCCAACTCAACACTGTTGTTCAAACCCTTATCATCAGAAAACACATCCCACATCTTTGTCTTTCCCTTCAACCACTCTTCTCTCTGCTTGTATATAAGACAGAGGTTGGTGTGCACATACACTACTAAGTCACCTGACACGACGACAAAGAGAAGATCTCAATAGAAGAGTTTATACTTGAGTGAAGGGTACATTTTTACTGGGGTCGCGACAAAAGAGTTCAACAATCAATGCCACCAACATCGAGGTACATAAAGGGCTTGGTTCTCTTGATTAAATGTCAATTCCATACCCTCATACATGATAGAATCCAATGGAAACATTACAATCTTGCCAATCTTGAAATCCTGAAAACTGTTAAGTCCATTGAATTTTGAATGGGACCTAAAATTCTACTTTCTCCATATGAAGTCCAATTGGGTTGGAACCACTCTCAAACATCCTGAAACAATTAATGGTAATGTTAAAAATTTAAGTAAAAGGATGAAAATGAAAGATAAATTTTTCATACCTCTGGTACTTTGGTGCTTCTGGTTTTCTTGTACCTCTGGTACTTTGGTACTTTTGGAACTTTGGTTTTCTGGTACTTTTGGTACTTTGTGAAACTAGGGTTTCACTTTCCAGGAGATCTAGCCACTGAAAAGTTGCGCTGAGGATGCCAAAGTGATCCTTGAGGAAGGGTGCACTTTTCTTGATGGTTTTGGGGCTGAAATACTTTATCAACAAAAAGCCCTAATTTCCATGTACGACAACAATGACGTTTTTCACTTTCTCTTGTGAAAGATGCTCTCTTCATCTTAGCTCTGATACCATGTTAAGGTTTACGCTATTATTAGAGTTCTTTGCATTTCACTAGATAACAATAGCATAAGATAGGATCACTGAGAAATACACAATCACAAGAGACACATCATTTATCCTAGGAAACCCTCATGGGGGATAAAACTCAGCAAAACTTCCTTATTATAGATAGTCAATACAATGCCAAGAGATAACTCAAACAAATACAGAAAGTCCTCCCCAAGAATGTGCCTCTCTCTCTCTCTCTCTCTCTCTCTCTCTCTCTCTCTCTCTCTCTCTGCAGCTCCGAAACTTGCTCCTCAATGAACAAGTGAGTGTGTGTCTAAGTGAGGCGCTAGCCTCCTTATTTATACAATTCTGGCACGTGTGGAAGTGTCTCTTCACTGGCAGGGCCGACTTCTTCTTCTGGGTGGTTATAACCACCTTTAATATATTTTGGGGCCGACTTCTTATTCTGCCTATTACAATTATACTTTAACCAATCCACAAAAGGGGATTTGGTCTTTTACAATAGCCGACATGATCAATCCGCAATAGGGGATTGATCTAATGAATAATACCACAATAATAATTAGAATACACTTTGCAGTTACATTATTTCAACATTCCTTTCTCCTTTAGTATGAGCAGTTAGGGCTTGATCTTCATCTCTTGATAGTACTGCTTCTCAATTAGCTAGTCTTGCTTCTTCTTGAATGCATTCTTCCCAGAGACTGTCAAAATGTAGTTTCTCCTTTCTAGCACAAATGGCTTGGATGAACGCATCCTAAGGTTTTGTGAGACCATTAAGAGTTGTCATTATGAGTTCATCTTCATCTAGAGTATCATCAATTGCTTCTAGTTGTTCCTTGAATTGTGATATTCTAGAGAAATATTCTTGAACTGTTTCTCCTTACTGCATCCTTGTATTTTTTAGTTGAGTTCTTAGATTCATCTTCCGGTTGATGTTCTTTCCTTCATACATTCTGGTTAGGGCATCAAACATTTCTTTTGGAGTTTTCTTTGAAGACACTTGAGAAATCAAGTGATCTTTAATGGAGTCTGCAATGATTCTTTTGGCCCTAACCGTGTCTTTTTGGTGTTTTGCTTTAGTTGCAGCATCGGTAGTTTCTAGTACATCTTCTTTAATGAATGTTGCTAGGTCATTCTCTTCAAGAATGAGTGCCATCCTATACTTCCAAGCACGTAATTTATCCACTACTTCTAGCTTGTCAACACAGACATCTTGACCTGGAGCTAGGAAAATGACCAAAAATTGAAAATGCTCAAAATTTAAATCTGAACTTACCAAGTGGTGCGCTTGGCTAAGGCGAGTAGCCTGGTGCAGTCAGATTTCAGAAAATCCAAATTTTGCCCCTCAAACTGGGCCTACGAAATTCTGGACTGGTACTTCTGGTACTGGTTCCGATTTCCCGGTTTTTTGGTACTAGTGAAAACTAAGGTTTCACTTTCCGGGAGTTTTGTCCACTGAAAAGTGTGCTAAGGCTGCCAAAGAGTTCGCTAGGCTAGGGCGCACTTCCTTGATGAGATTTAGGATGAAATTCCTCTTCAATAGAAAACCCTAATTTTCTTGTACGGCAACAATGACGTTTTTGCTTATCCAGTGAAAGGTACTCTCTTCAACTTAGCTCTGATACCATGTTAAGTTTTGAGCTATTATTAGGTTTCTTTTCAATTTACTAGATAACAATAGCATAGGTAGGATCACTAAGAGAAACACAATCACAAGATACACAGCATTTATCCTAGGAAACCTTCATGGGGGAGAAAACCCAGCAAAAACTTCCTTAATATAGATAGCCAATACAATGCCAAGACAATAAACCAAAACACAAGAGAATATCTAACATTGAGCAATGCGCATCTCTCTTCCTTCTTCTCCCAATTGCAGCTACCAAACTTGTGCACTTGATGAGCGAATGAGTGAGTGAGATAATGAGGTGTTGGCTTCCTTTATTTATACAAGTTGGTAGGCGTTGGAAAGGTGTCTCCTTACTGGGCAGGGCCGACTTGTCTTCTTAGTGGTTAAAACCACATTAATTAGGCCTGGGGGGCGACTTCTTAATTTGCATAATACAATTAGGGTTGACCAGTGCTGTGGGGGAGCGCCCCCCCCGAACCCACTCCCGAATCGCACTCCCAAGGGGAGCGTTCAGGGAGCGATCTCCCAAGTGTGCTCCCTGAACGCTCCCCTTCGGGAGCGCGCTCCCTCTTAAAAAACTGCGCTCCCTGGTTTTTTAGGGAGCGCTCAGGGAGTGTTCGCTCCCTGGACGCTCCCTGAGCGCTCCCAAGGGAGAAAAAACGCTCCCCGAACGCTCCTTGAGGCCGTGCGCATGAGGAGGAGGAAAATGGTCATTTTTTTTAATTTTTTTGGTTTTTTTGGGGAAATGACTCATGGGAAAGGTAGCCTAGGGTTAGCTAAGACTACTAAACAC
>JZKD02S1673320.1:390837-402196 GCA_000966675.3 Picea glauca
GGTATCTTCCAAATGGTTATACAAGATAAAACATGTTGTAGATGGAAGTATTGAAAAACATAAACCAAGGTTTGTAGCTAGTGGCTTTTCTCAAAAGGAAAGCATTGATTATGAAGAGACGTTTGCTCCTGTAGCAAGATACACTTCTATCAGAACCACCATAGCTTTGGCAGCCAAGATAAAGTGGAAGTTACACCAGATGGATGTGAAAACAGCCTTCTTAAATGGTGTTATTGAAGAAGAAGTGCATATAGAAAAACCTCAAGGGTTTGAAGTCGAAGATAGAAAGACTCATGTTTGCAGGTTGAAGAAGGCTCTGTACGGATTGATGCAAGCTCCCAGAGCTTGGTATGGCAGAATTGATAGTTTCTTGATGAGCTTGGGCTTTACCAAGAGTAAAGTTGATTCTAACCTTTACTTCAAGGTTATGAATGATGAGCCAGTTATATTGTTGTTGTATGTGGATGACTTATTCTTAACTGGAGAAGAAAAGCTCATCACAGATTGTAAGAAGAAGCTCGTTGCAAAATTTGAGATGAAAGACCTAGGCCTGATGCACTATTTCTTAGGTCTTGAAGTTTGGCAGAGCCCAGAGAAGATCTTCCTTAACCAAGGGCAGTGTGCAGTTGAAATACTAAAGACGTTTGATATGTTGGAGTGTAAATCCATGAACACACTCATGGAAACAAAGTTGAAGCTCCCGGTGGATACTTCGTCAAAATTGGTTGATGGTACTCTATATAGACAGATCATTGGATCGTTGATGTATCTGACGTATACCAAGCCCGACAAATGCTTTGCTGTCAACACCTTGAGTCAGTATCTGGTAGAGCCCAAATGTGTTCACCTTACAGCTGCAAAGCATGTGATGAGATACCTTAAGGGTACGTTGGACTTTGGTCTTAGTTACAATGGAGATCATGACTTCAGACTGATTGGTTATACTGATTCAGATTGGGCTGGAAGTGTTTCTGATTAAAAGAACACTTCAAGATGTTGTTTCAATCTGGGGCCAGCCATGACTTCATGGCAGAGTAGGAAGCAATTCAGTATTGCTCTTAGCATGACAGAAGTGAAATACATTGTAGCATGTTCCACCAGTTGTGAAGCCATATGGCTTCAGAAGTTGTTGACAGGTCTATTCGAACTGGAGATGGAAGCAACCGTGATTCTATCTGATAACTAGAGTTGCATAAAGATGATAAAGAACCATGTGTTCCATGATAAGTCGAAGCACATAGAAATCCGGTATCACTACATTCGTGATATGGTGCAAAGAAGAGTAGTTAAGCTTTAATATGTTGACACAGATTAGCAGGTTGCAGATGTGTTGACCAAGCCTCTGTCTCGTGTAAAGTTTGAATACTTTTGAGACAAGCTTGGTATAGTCCGAAAGGACCTCCCTCGAAAGGGGGCATGATGTTGATGATACTATGGTATCCTGACCAACAACGGGTAGCTCTGTTAGGATTTTATATCCTAGGGGATTGATCATCCCTGGACAGATCTCGAAGGTCCGATAAGGACAGTTTGTCAAAGTACCCGTGCATGTCTATGCCAGTTGTGGTTAGTAGTGGTAGCTCCACTAGGATTTTATATCCTAGGGAGTCTTTTGATTCCTGGGCAGATCCCGAAGGTCCGGTAAGGAAGGTCTGTCAGAGTACCTCATGGTAGCTCCGTTAGGATTTTGTATCCTAGGGAATCTTATGATTCCTAGGCAGATCTCTAAGGTCTGTCAGAGTACCACAAAATGTTGTTGTTGCACCTGCCTCATTTTGATGCCCTATCATGACGATGTTGTTATCTCAGCCTTGTATTGATGATGTTGCTCCAGCCTCATGTTGTTGATGATGGTGTTGCTCCAGCCTTGTGTTGTTGATAATGTTGTATCAGCTTAGTGTTGTTGATGTTGATATTGATGTTGTTATTATACTAACTGATGTTGATGTTTCAGATTCCAGCTCCATGCTGTGAACGATGATGATGATGTTATTCCAGCTCCATGCTGTGAACGATGATGATATTGATGATCAGAAAAACTTCTGATAATTTATAGATATGCCAGTCAATGTTCCAGATGCTAATGATGTTGCTTCCCTCTCTCTCTCCTGATAATGTTGTATTGTAGAATACCCTTCTTGTTAAGGGGGATTATTGAAATATTGTAACTGCGAAGAATATTCTAATTATAATTGAGTTATTATTATATAGATCAATCCCCTTTTGTGGATTGATCATGTTGGGACTTATGTATGACCAAATCCCCTTTTGTGGATTGATCATGTCGAGACTCATGTATGACTAAATCCCCTTTTGTGGATTGGTCAAACCCTACTTAAATGGTGCTAATTGAGAAGTCGCCCCCTAGGGCTAATTAAAGTGGTTTTAACCACTAGTTGAAGAAGTCAACCCAGCTTGGTGAAGAGACACAACCCTAGTGCTCCTCAGTTAGTATAAATAAGAGAGGCAAGTGCCTCATTCTCTCACTCACTCAAGTCACTCATCTAGTGCGCAAGTTTGAAGGAAGCTACAGTTAGAAGGAGAAGAGAGAGGCGCATTGCTCAGTCTTGGATATTCTCTAGTGTTTGGTCTTTTACCTTGGCATTGTATTAGCAATCTATATTAAGGAAGTTTTTGCCGGGTTTTCTCCCCCATGAGGGTTTCCCAGGATAAAACGTTGTGTACCTTGTGATTGTGTTTCTTTTAGTGATCTTGCTTACGCTATTATTGTCTAGTAAATTGAAAAGAACTTAATAGCAGCTCTAAATTTAACATGGTATCAGAGCTTGACTGAATAGAGCACCCTTCACTGGGTAACCAAAAACGTCACTATTGTCGTACAAGAAAATTAGGGCTTTTGTTGGAAGGGAATTTCAGCCTAAAAACCAACAATAAGCCCTTGAAAGATGGGAGAACACTGGTGAGCTGAAGAGCTCCTTTAATAAGTTGTAGAAACCCTAATACTGAAATTTCTGCAGAAATTAGCAAAACCCTAGAAACCCTAAGGCCAAAAGGTCAAAATGCTCGAAAATGTAATCTAAAGCTTGTTGGAGGTATGTTGAAGGAGGTCATACACTCCTATGAACTTTTTAGCCCCAACGTCCAAGTGACAAGTGTTGAAACTCCTCAAAGAGGTAGGTTGTACGGAATTTTTGGAAACCCTAGGAGGGTCGTACGGTTTTGTAGAAGCGAGAGAGGATGACTGAAATTTGCTTGTGCAGTGGGTTTTTCAAGACCTACGCTCTGAAACCATGTTGATTTTTTCAATAAGCAAGGTTAAGCATGAAGTTCATTCCATTTTTAGCATTTAACCATAACCAATAATGTTGCAGCAACCAAGATCACAAGAAGAAAAACCATGCACAAGAACACAAGAAGTATCCCGGGAAACCCTTCTCAACAAGGGAAGAAAACCCAACCAAATCCTTTGCTATATTCTTCAAGAGAAAGACCTTCACCACCAATAACACCTAGCACACAAGAGGGTGCTCAAACCCTAGAAGACTAGCGCCCAAGAGAGGTGCGCACTTTTCCCAAGATGTACTTGCTAAAATTTCCAAACTCACATGAAAGATATGATTCCTCAATGGGGAATTTACCTTTACTTATACTAGACTGAACCTGTCAACAAAAGTGTCTATTGGCACAACAGGGCCGACCTCACTAGCTCATAATATAATTAATATTAACCAGATTAATTATCTTTTATATTAATTACCAGTCACATTAAGGTGGGGCCGACCTGTACCCTTTACATTACAATTAGGGTTATAGGCAGGTCTGACTCTTGAACAATATAGGAAGGGATCTTATACACCCTCTAGTGCTCATCTACTAGGGGCACATCCATAGGGATGTCCATATCACTGGCTCACTGCATTACACACAAGAACCACTTCTTCACTAGTGCTCAGCCACTAGGAACACGTTCACCTGTGCTCGTCCACAAGCACGTCCACTCAACAGATCTTCTTTCCCACTGCATTACACATGAGAGTCATCTGGAGTATCTCGTCAACTCTTCTACTCAGAGGAGGCTAATACATCATCTTCATTTCTGTTCTCATGATGATGCACCCAGCACTTTGGGATTTCACATGTTCACCTTGTGCTCAGCAACGGGCACGTCCAACTCAGTAGATCTCCTTTCTCACTGCGTTACACAGTAGAAGCATCTGGAGTTCTTCTCAACTCTTTGTAAGGAGGAGGTCGTCTCTACGTTCCAGCTCTGTCTCAGATAGGAACCACACACCCCTCTCAGGGGCTTTCTCTCAGGTTTGTAAGCTGGAGAATATCTCACATAGTTGCAATAATCAACATCTCTCAGGTTTGTAAGCTGGAGAATGTCTCACATAGATCCAATCATCAACACTCTCTCTCAGCTAGGGAGGCATTCTTCATCATGCCAAGTCTCACACAGATGTACTTTAAACTTTGTATTGGTTGGAGTCATCAACACTCCCTCTCAACTAGGGAGGCATTCTTCACCAAGTTAGTTTGGTGAAGATGTCTGCAATCTGCTCATGTGTAGGAAGGTACTGCATGTGTACGATTTTCCTCTGCATCATATCTTTGATATAAGGATATTTCATCTCATTGTGTTTCAATCCATTAGGAAACACTGGGTTCTGAAGGAGCTTTACACACGGCTCTTGGTTATCACCATTGGATCCATCTCATGGTCAAGTAAATCTGTCAGAAGCTTGTGAAGCCATATGGCTTCGCACACTCAATGCTATATACTCTGCTTCTATGGTACTCAAGGCCACAGAGTTTTGTTTCATGTTGCATCAGGGAATCATGGCAAACTTCATGGTAAGACAACAGCTGGATGTGCTCTTCCGGTCCACTGTACTCTCTACTCAATCTGTATCGACATATCCTGCAAACTCAACTTCACACTCGAGGCATATCTCAGGCCATATCCAACTATGCCTCGTATATATATCTCAATACATGCTTTATTGCTATCCAGTGAGTCTGTCTCAGCTGACTCATGGTTTGACTAAGTACATTCACTGCATAGCATGGATTAGGTCGGGTGTTAACCAGATACATCAATGATCCAATCAGCTGTGGATCAATCTCGTCTGAATCATCATCGTTTTCTTCAAATCCATCACGGTGGTTTTGCATTCTATCATACTGAACTATACTCATATCCTTCATCTTGAAATCAGAAGTCAAGGCTTGTTTGTATCTAACAACAAGGCTTTCAGAATAAGTCAACAAAATCAGGCTCTCATCACCAACACTGTAATAATATAGGTTTGGATCAGCAACACTCTTGCTAAAACCCAAACTCATCAAGAATCCATCCATCTGATATAGTTTCCAACTCATGGATGGTAATACGAATGGAAGTGTATCGGGTTTACTGGATCAAGTGTTTCATCATAGACAACTCCCTTTGTTTGTGAGAAACCTCTGGCTATAGATCTCGCGTTGTATTTCATGACACTTCTATCAGCTGCATGCTTGATCTTATAGATCCACTTGGAAGTCATCACAGACTTTCCTTTTGGTCTCTGAACATATCAACTGGAGTAACTAGATCAACTGGAATAGTGTCTGTCTCCCTCTGAACTGTTGAAGGGGGAGAAGGCATTGTCTTACTGTCAATCTCCGTCTGAGATTCTCTGGATCTTTGAAAAGCTATCTCTTCTTCAAGGACAACATCTTTGCTTGTCTCAAACTGTCTCTGACCAGGGATGTTGATCTGGAATTTCTTCGAAGATTCAATGTTATCCCATAAACATATCCTTTCTCCCTGAAGGGTCTGACTTGGACTTCTTCTCTTTAGGTACATGAAAATACACTAGGCACCCAAATATCCTTAAGTGTTCAATCTCAAGCTTCACTCCGGTGAAGACTTTTTCGGGAGATATGTTTTTCAAAGTCTAGTGAAGACTCTTGTTCTGAACATATACTATGTCATGCATGCTTCTGCCCATAGAATCATAGAAAGATTTTGATCATGTATTATTGCATTGGTTGCCCCAATGATGGTTATATTCTTCCTCTTTCTCAAACACTTTTGAGACTTGACTCCCTCTAAGTCCAGTGGCTCGCTCTGAAGGATAAACATCTTCCTTTATTGTTAACCTGTCAGGAACAAGAAAACAAGAGGAACCAAAACAAGAATATCTCCTAAAGGAGAATAATGAGTGCATCTCTAGAATTAAAACAATTTAAGGATTGTTGTCACAGCTACAACACCTACTTGTAATGTAGCAAACTTTAGAAATATAGGTTAGAGGAATGACAATTACAACAATCAAACCTGGAGTCTTCACTTTGAGTGTGTTGTTCCCCTGAATGTACTGAGATCCCTCTAGATCCATGACTTCAACAAAAGGTTCCTTCCTTCTGCAATTTTCTTCATGACAATGATACAAATAATATATATACAAGTGCATACCTGAGGGTGCTGATATGATTTCTCCAATGGCTCCTGGCTTATCTTTGTCCTCTTGACATCTTCATGAAGGAAGTATGTCACAGTGACACCTTTTTGTATAGCCCACAATAAGTCTTCCTTTGAAGTCTTGTCTTCCAGAAACTTGAAGTTGCTTGATCCATCAAGCTTAACTTCCATCATAGTTTTGTTCATCATAATTTTAAATTCTTCACAACCCTTTGTCAATTGGGCTAGAAAACCTAACGACTTGGCTAAGCTACCACTTTTAGGCTTTGTTGGACTTATGACTACCAACAATAAGCCCTTGAAAGATGGGAGAACACTGGTGCGCTGAAGAGCTCCTTCAATGAGTTGCAGAAACCCTAATATTGAAATTTCTGCAGAAATTAGCGAAACCCTAGAAACCCTAGGGCCAAAAAGTCAAAATGCTCGAAAATGCAATCTGAAGCTTGTTGGAGGTGTGTTGAAGGAGGTAGTACACTCCTATGTACTTTTTAGCCCCAACATCCAAGTGACAAGTGTTGAACTCCTCAAAGAGGTAGGTCATACGGAATTTCTGGAAACCCTAGGAGGGTCGTATGGTTTTGCAGAAGAGAGAGAGGATGACTGAAATTTGCTTGTGCGGTGGATTCTTCAAGATCTATGCTCTGAAACCATGTTGATTTTTTCAATAAGCAAGGTTAAGCATGAAGTTCATTCCATTTTTAGCATTTAACTATAACCAATAATGTTGCAACAACCAAGATCACAAGAAGAAACACCATGCACAAGAACACAAGTATCCTAGGAAAACCTTCTCAACAAGGGAAGAAAACCCATCCAAATCCTTTGCTATATTCTCCAGGAGAAAGACCTTCACCACCAATAAGACCTAGCACACAAGAGGGTGCTCAAACCCTAGAAGACTAGCACCCAAGAGAGGTGCGCACTTTTCCCAAGAAGATGTACTTGCTGAAATTTCCAAACTCACATGAAAGATATGATTCCTCAATGGGGAATTTACCTTTACTTATACTAGACTGAACCTGTCAACAAAAGTGTCTATTGGCACAACAAGGCCGACCTCACTAGCTCATAATATAATTAATATTAACCAAATTAATTATCTTTTATATTAATTACCAGTCACATTAAGGTGGGGCCGACCTATACCCTTTACAATACAATTACGGTTACAAGCATGTCTGACTCTTGAACGATATAGGAAGGGATCTTATACACCCACTAGTGTTCATCTACTAGGGGCACATCCATAGGGATGTCCATATCACTGGCTCACTGCATTACACACAAGAACCACTTCTTCACTAGTGCTCAGCCACTAGGATCACGTTCACCTGTGCTCGTCCATAGGCACGTCCACTCAACAGATCTTCTTTCCCACTGCATTACACAGGAGAGTCATATGGAGTTTCTCGTCAACTCTTCTACTCAGAGGAGGCTAATACATCATCTTCATTTATGTTCTCATGACGATGCACCCAGCACTTTGGGATTTCACACATTCACCTTGTGCTCAACCACAGGCACGTCCAACTCAGCAGGTCTCTTTTCTCACTACGTTACATGGGAGAATCATCTAGATTTCTTCTCAACTCTGTAAGGAGGAGGCCGTCTCTACGTTCCATCTCTGTCTCAGATAGGAACCACACACCCCTCTCAGGGGCTTTCTCTCAGGTTTGTAAGCTAGAGAATATCTCACATAGCTGCAATGATCAACATCTCTCAGATTTGTAAGCTGGAGAATGTCTCACATAGTTGCAATCATCAACATTACTAGAGGCAGTACTTCAAAGCAGTCAGATAATAAAGACACTTCTCATGATCCTCTTAAAGATTTAACATAAATGATGAAAAGAATGGAAGCTAACCATGCTACTCAACTTAGTGCCATGCAAAACAAATTGATAAACAAAATAATAGATCCTAGCCTAGACTGAACAATGAAAGATGGCCAAGAAAATTCCTCCTCAAGACCAAAGGCCACCTAATCAGTTGGAATCTACGAATGTAGTGAATGAAGAAGTTCCTTCTTTCTGTAGAGCTTGTGAGGATTTCCATGAACACTCCACTTGCCTAGTTTTTTGATAGATCAATGAGCAAGGGCTCCCTAAATCAAGCAACTTTGTTGGGTATCCAAGACGTACTGAGCATATAAACAATGTGAGGAAACCACACACTTTATCAATGGATCACTGGATACAAATGAAGGAAAAAAATGAAGATTCCAATAAAGTGTTTGAAGAGTATGACAATGCAACCACGTTGTTTGGTAAGAAACCCACAACAGAACAAATCTTAGAAATGGCTAGACACAAAGGAGTGACATGTTACCTCTCCAGGAGGTACCCTAGAGTTTTCATTTTGGATACACCATTGTAAGCCCAAGGATGCAAGTTAAAGCCATGTAAACCATAGTGGATGACATTTGTAGTGGACTTCCAAACTTAGTCCGATCATGATCATTCCCCTTATGTCCTCGTCTCATCATCTCTTGTCCTGGATAGGATTGGAGGTTGTGGCACAGATCTATTGGGACACGTGATTGTGTCAAGCCACGTGTCTTATGTAGGGGTGATTGCAGTTTGTGGGGCCCAGTCTGGTCCATGACATACACACCTATGTCTTCCCACATGGTTATCTTATATTGAGTCTGTAGACATACCTTGACCATGGTGCCCTATCATTTTTGTTCTCAACATGGTAGTCTCACAAAGTTTTCAACAGTGCACGTCTTTTCATGCAATGCACATCTTTTCATGCAGAGATACCAAGGCAAAAATACAACATGGGCTCAAAATGCCCAAAAAGAAATCATGAACAAAACCCATGTTGCAAAACTGTGATTGACAAAATATGAAGGGAATTTGCACGTCTTTTCATGCAGATACACCTTGGAGGCAAAAATACAACATGGGTTCTGTTGTCGCCCTTATGCACACTTGCAAACGTGAGCTAAGTCCTGCTCACTTAGTGTGCCCTCGGAGACACAATGTCTAAGTCCCTGCCCACACTGTCACCTTGACAGGAACTTCTTCCGTCTAGGCTCACTCCTAGGGAAGCCGAGGAGGGTTGTCCCTAAGTTACTAAGTTAATTTTAATTACAAGTTCTAGGAGTTATTTTCAATTGATTATAGGCCAAAGGGAAAACTAGCCTATATGACAAGCAGCAATGCAAGTGCAATCTACTTCTAAATGTTAAGCAGCCCTTTTCCTAGGTCAACTAAAGACTAGTGCCTAATGTCCACGTCCCGTTGACCTTTTTCTGCCTCACTGATACACATTGCACCCAACAGATTGAAGACAATACACAGTACTTGTTAGTAGGTTAGTAGCACTTGCAAAGGGTTTAAAATTGCTTACATTTACTTGCATATGAGGTAATGGTATTGTGTTATGATTTGATGGTCTAAAGCTTATGCTAACACCTTAAAAATCTCTGCTATCTATCAAACCATCACACACATAAACATCTGCATTCATATACACCTATAAGCTACTGTGAGGTCATTTGCTGATTGGTGTTTTAGTTAAATGGTTTGCTGTTTGTGATCATAGTGCTCTAACTGTTCTATTTCCTGTTGTCATAAACATATGCTCGTTTGACATACTTAAGCTGCTCTAAGTGGTAAATACTTAAATCCTAAATGCATACAATAAGGGTTTGAAATAATCTGTTGTTTATGTCCTAAAGCCTAATTGTTCACTGTCTATAATTGTCATAAACACATACCTCAAACACCTATTGTCTAAATACATAATCTCTCTTGAAACCTTGCTGTTATCTTTCGTGCTTATGTTATAAATCTGATAAGTGCTCTTGGTTTATAAGGTTATTACACACTACCATTGTGGTTGAATTGGTTTACATGCTCATGGTATATTGCTCACATTAGGCACACACCATTGGATGATGCTCACGGCCTAGCTTAGCTTGGCTAACTGTTGATCACTGCTGTCTTACTCATACACATATCCTTTATGCTTATGAATGCAATGATCATGTCTTGACTCTCTCACAAGCTCAAGTTTTAATTGTTTGTCATTTGACACACTCGTGATATAGTCTCTAAGATTTGAATGTGATGATTAAATTGCTTATGCTCATGCTATAATTTGTCTATCTTTTTAAGCTATCTATCACACACACATTACATCATCCAATACTTGCTTAAGTCAAACATCTATATGCTTTAAAAGTTTAATCTTTATTTCTGTTGCTAGCATCATACATGTGTTGATAAATGGTTTAAGTTCTCAATATCTTACAAGTACCTTTCATATGATGTTAGTTTAGATGGTTTAAACATTGTGATATTTATTGCTATATCTTTACATGTCAATGATGGTATAATTGCAACCTTTTAAGCACTCGTTTTAGCACTTTTCACTCACATCCATTCGCTAAACAAGATAAAATCAAAGTGTTTAAAACTTATCATAAAACGAACCCAACCAACCTAAAGATCCACCCGAGGATCCTAATAATACTTAGAAACATTTTAGGAGTCTTTAAACAACTGTTTTTGCCATCTAAAACGGGCGAGAGGGACAGTCTTTGGGGGACGTGGCGGGGGACCGTCCCATGATTTCGTTGGGGAGATCCTCCCTCTGACTACCTCTAGCTGTGGTGAAGTGACGGGCTGACCTTGGAAGCTAGGCTGGAGGTAAAAGCCCAGTATCTTGAGCACCAGGCAGTTATTTGGCAGAATAAGGGAGTTGAGACACACACATAGTTAGGGGGTGGGATTCTAAAATCTTTAATAAGAACACTAGTTGCATAGATCACTCTTGTACATGTTTGGGGAAGTAGATGTATTGATAGCAAGGTTTTAAAAACCGAAACCGGTACCGGAACCGGTCGAGGGTCCAACCTGAACCGGAACCGGAACCGGTAATAAACCGGTCGAACCGGTTTCAATGAACCGGTTTTTTAAA
>JZKD02S1673320.1:404697-416881 GCA_000966675.3 Picea glauca
TCCTCCCTATAGACTTTTAACTCATCATAACTGAAGGCCAAAACATCCCTATATTCTTTTAATAACTTAACAAGTTCAACCTTTTCTTCTATAGGGGTTGTTTTGCCTATTTTTATCATCCAAGGCTTTTCATCTGTTCCAATGTTTACCTCAACATGATCACATAACTCTTTCTTAGATTCTTCCTTTTTCTTGTGACCATCTGATTTATCAAAGTTCCTTTCTAAGGAAACAACTCGCCTTGGGGGTGTATTGACTTTATCAATGTTCTTAGTATAGTTACACCCTTCATCTAAAGTGCTGATGCCAAAATCAGAAAACTCATGCATGTGGGTCAAGAATTTTATCACCTGTTTGTCATCATCAAAAACCTGCCAATGGTTTTTGTTATCCGGAACTGAAGGTCTGAAAATCACCTCTACTGAAATATTTTCATTTGCCAAACTATCTGAAACTGTGAGTGTAGAAGCTGCTACTGCCAACTCATCTGTTGTAGAGTTCTGTTCCCTAGGAATAGCAATAAGGTCCAAAGCATCAAAATCATCCATCATAGCCCAGATAGTATTTCTATACCCTTTCACAAGCAAAACCCATATTGCAAAATCGTGATTCATGAATTATTAGAGTTTTCATCATTGCATGTCTTTTCATGTAGTGCACGTATTTTGAGGTAGTGGTTTCCCAAGGGAAAAATACAACATGGGTTCAAAATGATTAGAAAAAATTCACAAGCAAAACCCAAATAGCAAAATCGTGATTGATAAACTATTAAGGGAGTTTTCAACATTGCACGTCTTTTCATGCAGTGCACGTATTTTAAGGCAGTGGTTCCTCGAGGGAAAAATACATGGTTCAGAATGACCCAAAAAAATCACAAGCAAAACCCATATTGCAGAATTTTCATTGATGGAATATTGAGGGAGATACTACCTCCCAAGAGAAAACCGTCCCACTTCTTCTATAAAATTGTGGGGCACATTTTACAAGGTCAAATGGTCATAAAGTGGAACATTTGGAGTCTTTTCTAGCATTGGAATCATTTTGGCAAGTCAAATATTCTTTCTCCACATGCAAAATAATGCAGTAGTCTAAATGTTCTACTTTTTGGCAGTTTTCTGGTAAATTTTTCCGTTTGATTTTGCCTGAAATCCGATGAGGAATGGTTGGATCTACAGATTTGAGTGGCTAAGTTTGTATAATCCAAGTGTCTCAAAGGTTTTCCAGCACTCTGAATCCATTTACGCATTCAGAAATGCAATTCAAACTACAGAAAATAATGATTTTATCCAGATTTACATTGTCGGATTCCGGCCAAAAAACCCAAAAGGTAGAACGTTTAGCCAACGCCCAAAATAATTAATTTTATTCAAAGATGCTCTATTTCCAAGCAAAGTGGTTAATTTAACCATTAAATGACCAAATCATCCTCTTTGGGACAAATTAGAACTACTCATTAACTGATTTGACAAGTCAAACTAGTTGTTGGAAGGAAGAATAGTCAATGTGGACAAAATATGACCGTTATTGCTCATTTTTAAAAGGAAAATGTCCCCAAATTTATTTCTTCCACCACTTATATGAAATTTGAATAAATAAATTGGTCAAGTGATTTTTAAATGGATTTATCTCATTTTTTACCAAGATTAATGTAATAAAAAAATATTGTCAAGAGTTTAGCCTCCAATTAATTGTGGATGTGCAAACCAAGAATATTATTTTTAATGAGAGAGTTAGAAACTAGTCGTTACAAATTTAACTATATAAGGCTTGCTACGCCTCTCATTTTTTGTTGTTGAAACTTTGTGAGATCATAATGCCATTTTACAGAACTCAATTCTCTTGTGTCACTGTGGATTATATGTTGTAATGCTTGTTTTTCTTGGTCTTGGATATTTGTAATTGTGTTCTTGGCAGGGGTTCTTTAGAAGACTTGCGGAAGATATTCAATCAATCCATTGAGGGGCTACATAGTCACGTGGAAGAGAGGAAGATAGGCCTTCATCTCCTTACTCTCTTTGTGGGATCTGTTGACCACCTATTTCAACTAGGGGTCAACGTCATGTATCATGAAGTGATGTACCTTATGGTGCAACATATTTCGAAGAATTATGGCTCAGCAGGACAATTTTTGCCCCAACATGTCTTTCTATGTAATCGGAATGTCTGCTCCCCTGCGTGGGATAATAATGTAATAGGTCAGCATGAGTCATGTTTTAGGTTAGTTGCCTAGGACTTTATCATTAGGGAAGACCTTTCATCGAGTGTTTTTTTTCCTCGAGTAATTAATCTGGCCTAACAAGCCATTTTAATTATCCTTGAGTTTTTCATTCACAATAATTCTTCAAAGTGGTGAAGGGCATTCTAATGATCGAGCCCAAAGGGTGACTAAGATCTAGGAATGTTGTAAATGACCATGCTAGACATCTTCTAGAGTTTTGCAGAATTCCATTAAGTTTTAATAGTTTTTTTTAGTTTTTTAAAACTCTCCATTTAATGGGAATTTTAATTATTTTTTATGTAAAATGTAAAAATTTGGTCCTTGTGGATTTTGTATAGGGGTGTGAGTACTCAAATCAAATGGAAGATGACCCCCTACACCCTTGTACCAAGTTTCATCTCAATTGGACAAGTTTTTCTAGGTCATTGTCCATGAGGAGTCCAAGTCAGTCAAAAGTCAGCAAATAATTGGCTAAATTAAAAAAGCCAAAAATTGTAAAAATGTCTAAAGTCATGAGAAAGTGGGAAAGTGATTTCTAATGTATTTCCTAAGTTGGAAAAGTGATTTTCCACTTAAAAGACCCCCCCATGCCAAGCCAACAACCAAAAGTGAGTCTCCATAGTGAAAAGTGCACCCCCCTTCCTCATGAACTTAGCGAAAAGTAAAAAATTAAAGTGAAAAAATGCCTAAAACCCTAATTTCTCCCTTCATATAGCCTAACCTCATGTTTGACAAGTCAAAAGGTGTTTTCCCCTTTCACATCTCACCCCTGAAACCCTAACTCACTACCAAAACGCTAAAAGTGTCTTTTCCTTGACTTTGTCTATCTCTCTTGGATGTGTGACACTTGTAACTCATCCAAGAGGGGTCTTTCCTCTCTCCTAAGTATAAAAGAATGCCTACCCCTCCTCATTTTGGCATCTATTCTTAGAGAAAGTTTATGTTGCCCAACTCTCTCTCATTCCTCTCTCTCATTTTGTTCTTTCTCTCTTGTAAATTTTGCTGCAAGTATTTACAACAATATTTTTCTTCAATAATAGAAAAGCTTTGGAGGATCCATGGTGTGCATGGAGAGTCTTCTTGGTGCCATGTTTATGCTTCAGTGAGGTGATATCTTGCATTGTTTCTTTGTGTATTTCTTGTTCAAGAATCTAGTTTAGGAGATCCAAGCAAAGTATTTTGTTTGGATAAATTTATGGTAGTATTGCTATAGATTTAATGCGTTGACTTTTTATTGATACTGCAAAGTATTTTGTTATCTCATTTGAATGTACTCACCTTTCATTTTCTGTAGCAAGATCTCACATTTTGGCAAGTCACAAAGGGTTTGGAAAGACAAATTTCAGATCTGGAAATTTGTCTCTTCAACCAACATAAGCCTCTAATATTTTTTATTTCATTTTTTGTTATTTTCCTTTCTCTTTTGGGCAAATTTTTGTTCTGTAATAGCCTCTAAATTTATGTTCTGTAATAGGCTTACATTCACATATTTATTTGTTGATTTTTACATGTAAAATTTCTGTAATGTACTTACAGAAATTTCTAAGTGTTTTTGGTTGTTTACAGCATTTCCAACAAGCTTTAGCTTGTTGTTTTTTGCAGGTTTTCGCCAAAACAAGGGGAGGTGTTGCTCGTTTGAGGCCTCAAAACACTCAAGAAGAGCCTCCCAACTTGGGGTATCAAAACCCCATTCTTCTTCTCTCTATTTCTGTTATTGTAAGCAGCCCAAAAGAGTCTCCTGGGCTTGCATTCTTCTCATAGTTTCATTTTTCTGTTTTGTAAATAATAATTAAATTTGCCTACACCTTGCAAAGTGCTTTGGCATAGCCAACCCATGCAATATCATAAGGCTAGGTAGTTTATTTTTTGTTTTATGCATCTATTATTTGTCCCACTTGTCCTTAAGGCAAGGTTGAGAGGCTAGGTTTATTTGCTTATCTCTTAAGTTATTCATTTAATTATTAACCCACTTTGGCACAAAACCGGTAGGCTTGTTCTCCTCCTTGCATCTTTGTTGATGTTGTTAAGTATTTGGTTTATTTCTTATTTGCCCCACTTGTCCTTAAAACAAGGTTGAGTGGCTAGGTGCAATTATTTTACTTTCCAAGTCTTTTTAGTTGCATTGATTTATTTTTCCTACACCTTGCAAAGTGGTTTGGCTTAGCCAACCCATGCAACATCGTAAGGCTTACATTTCTTGTATATCTTGTTAATTTCTCTTTTAAGTTGGCAGTAATCTTGTGTTGCAATCTTTCTAAGTTGGAAATAATCATATTTTGTATCTTTCTAGGTTGGAAATAATCATATTTTGTATGTTTTCAAGTTGGACATAATCATATTTAGTAATTAGGCACCCATAACTGGTACAACTTTCACCATAAAAAATGGTGACTTGTGGAAGCTACAAGGGGTGGAAGTCGAGGACGGCTTCACGGCACTAAGTGTCCTCCTTGCTTGAGCACCTAAGCATTCCAGGTTGACCTGTGGAGCTAGGGAAGGGCCTTACTTGCCCTTCTTCTTGAGCACCTCGCAATCATTTTGGTCAAAACGGTAAGAGTTTAGGGGTAGACACATAGTCTAGGCTTGCATCCTCACATAGTTTAATTAAGGTTTAAAACAGTGTTCCACGGGGACGCGTCCCCCAGGGTGGGGGTCATGGAGGACGCGTCCCTCACGTCCCTGGGACGGGGGGACTCCAGGGGGGGACGTTTCCCCACGTACCCTTTTTGGGGAGACGCAGGGGAACTTGGGGGGATGCGACTCCCCAAGGTGGGGGACGAGACTCCCCAAAAGGGGGACTCCTGGACGTCCCCCCTTGAAAAGGGGGACTTCTGGACGTCCCCCCCCCCAAAAGGGGGACTCCTGGAAGTCCCCCCCCCGCCCCCAATTTTTTTGCCTAGTAAGACTTAAAAAAGAAAAAATTAAATTTAAAAAAAAAAAATTTAAACAAATATATATAAAATTAATTTATGTTATTGTTGAGATTTATCATATTATCATTATTATTTTTATTTTTAAAATTTTATTTTTTATATTTTTTTATATTATATATGTGACGTCCCCCCGTCCCCCATTTCCCAAAAATCCCTAAAATTTGGGGGTGCTTCCACACGTCCCCCTTGTGCATCTCCCCGCACCCACGTCCCCTGGTCCCAGAGTCTTGGTGGAACATTGGTTTAAAACTCTTCTAAGCTCTGCCTACACAACCTTTACTTTTCAGTTTAATCATCTCAATACAAGTTGTGTAATTTTACTTTCATGCAATTTACTTTACAAGCAATCATTTATCTTGCAAGTCAAGTTACTTTTCTCTTGAGTCGGGCGCATCTACTTTCAAGTTACTATCTCTAAAAGTTGTGCATTGTCTCTTTTTGGGTGATTTACTTTCAAGTCTTCTTACTTCCTAAGTCGCGCACTAGTTCTCATTGGAAAGTTATTTCCAAGTTAGTTCAAGATACATATTTCATTTGTGGATATCTCATGTTCACTGGTATATTGCTTCTAATTATTCCCTAGTTCTTTTGTATAAATTGTGCAATTATCTAAGTGGTTATTCTTTTCACTGTATATTTTGTTCATGATTATGTTTCATTTATTACATTTGTAAATTGTTTATGGTGTAAGTTAAATCTTTATTCATGGTAATTAATTCATAGTATTGTTATCTTTATATTTTTATGTAACCTTAGTGACTCCATTTTACCCAACCTTTAGGCACTAGTCTTAGTCAACTTGTAGGTGACAGGTTTTGCTTGTCATTGAAGCTTTGTTGCTTGTCATATACGTTAGGTCTCCCTAACTTAAGAATTAAAATTAACTCCTAGATCACATTAATCAACTTACATAGTAAGTAGGGTCTACCCCCCTTGGCTTCCCTAAGAGTGAGCCTAGATAGAAGAAGTCCAAGTTGAGGTGACAGTGGGTTTGGACTTAGGCATTGTGCCTCCAAGGACACACCAAGTGGGTTGGAGACTTCTCCACGCTTGTAGAGGTGTATAAGGACGACTACAGGATCCAAGGGTAATACACCCAAGTTGTTGGACCAACTCCTTTGGGAGTATCTTCAACCAAGTGGTCTATTATCTTATCAACCCAAGTTGATTGGTATCTTGGAAACCATTCTGGAGAGAATTTTTCCTAGCAAGATCCAAGGAAAAGCCCATCCATCGGTAAAATCTCTAGCATTGGGGGTTGTTGTCGTCCTTATACACACCTACCAACGTGGAGAAGTCTCCAACCCACTTGATGTGTCCTTGGAGGCAAAAACCTAAGTCTAGACCCACTGTCACCTCGATCTAGACCTCTTCCATCTAGGCTCACTCCTAGGGAAGCCAAGGGGGTAGACCCTATTAAACTATGTGAAGTTTGATTAATGATCTAGGAGTTAATTGAATTAATTGTGAAGAAAAACCCAACCCAATGAAAGGCATCCAATGCAAAAGTGAAGTTCCTTTAATGACAAGCAAACCCTTTATAACAATTTAAACCAGTGCCTAAAGATTAACAAAATGGAGTCAATGAGATATACAATAAAAGTACAAATATACAAGAATAAAAAATATTATGAGATATCCACAATGAGAAGTAACTTTACACTATTGAATTTTAATGCTTAGCTCATGCACATGTAGTTTATTTCATTTAGCATGTACTCGAACCATAAACAATGCAGCAATACCATACACAAGTGCTAAACTAACCAAGATCACAAGAAGAATAACCATGCACAAGAACACAAGAAGTATCTTGGGAAAACCCTTCTCAATCAAAGGAAAAACCCAACAATCCTTTGCTATATTCTCAAGAGAAGATCCCCCACACCATAGACCTTAGCACACAAGAGGGTGCTTACAAAACCTAGAAACTAGTGCCCAAGAGAGGTGCACACTTCAGTCGTACAAGTGCTTGTTGAAATTATGAGATGACAAGTGAGTGTGTGATACACAATGGGGATCCACTCTTATTTATACAAGACTTGACACAGCAAAAGGTGTGTCTATTGGAACAATAGGGCCGACTTCTATAACTCAAAAATATAATTAATCTTTACACAATATTAATTATCTTTCACATGGTGGGGCCGACTTGTACCCTTTACAACATAAATTAGGGTTACAACAAATCTTACTCTCAGACAATATAGCAAGGATCTCTCTCATCCTCTAGTGCTCAGCCACTAGGGACACATCAACCTGTGCTCACCCACAGGGACGTCACACTCAACAGATTAACTCAACTGAGTCCAGAGGAGTACCATCTGGAGCACCATCTTAAGCCGACTCAACTAAGTCCATAGGAGTACAAGGCATGAGACCATCTCAAGCTGATTCAACTAAGTACAGAGGAGTACAAGGCAGGAGACCATCTCAAGTCATCGCAACTCAGTCCAGAGGAGTAGACAAGAGACCACACGTCATAACAACTTATTCCAGAGTCCGACGCACACCCATCACATGGGCACACCCAACACTTGGGCTCTCTCTCACAAATGTCTCAACTCATTCTAGAGGAGAACGATCTGGAGGATGTCTCATGAAGCTACAACCAACAACACTCCCTCTCAGCTAGGCAGGCATTCTCCACTAGGCCAAGTCTCTCATGAAAGTACTCGAACTTCGTCCTAGTAAGCGATTTGGTGAAGACATCTGCAACCTGCTCATGTGTAGAAAGGTATTGCACATGTATTGCTTTCCTCTGCACCATATCTCTGATATAATGGTATTTGATCTCAATGTGTTTCGATTTATCATGAAACATGGGATTCTCTGAGAGCTTCACACAGCTCTGGTTATCGCAATGGATAATGGTGGAATCATCTCATGACCAAATAAATCTGCAAGGAGCTTGCAAATCCACACTGCTTCGCGGACTGCCTCACATAACGCTATGTACTCTACTTATGCGGTACTTAAAGCCACAGAGCTTTGTTTCCTATTGCACCAGGAAACCATGGCAGATCCCAAAGTAAAACAACAACCGGATGTGCTCTTCCAGTCCACTGTGCTCCCTACCTAATCTGCACTGGCACATCCTTGCAATCTCATGTCTACACCGAAGGCATATCTCAGGTCATATCCAACTGTGCCTTGTAGATATCTCAGCACATGCTTCGGTGCTATCCAGTAAGTCTGTCTCGGCTGACTCATAAACTGACTTAGTACATTCACTGGATAGCATATATCAGGTCTGGTGTTGACCAGATACATCAATGATCCAATCAGTTGCCGGTAAAGATGTGGATCAATCTCGCTTGAATCAGTAGAAGCCTCATTCATTTTCTTCAGATTCTTCACCATCGGTGTAGGCATGGACTTGCAATCTGTCATACCGAATTTCTCCAATATCTCCATTGTATATTTTCCTTGACTCAGGAAAATCTCATCCGTCCTCTGCCATACTTCTAGTCCCGAGAAGTAGCGCATCATACCCAGATCCTTCATCTCGAATTCAGAAGTCAATGCACGTTTGCATTCAGCAATAAGACTTTCTGAACTGGTCAAGAATAAATCATCAACATACATGACCAAAATCAGGCACTCATCACCAACACTATGGTAGTATAGGTTCGGATCAGCAACACTTTTGTTGAAGCCCAAACTCATCAGGAATCCATCAATATTCTCGTACCAAGCAAGAGGTGTATGCTTTAGGCCATACAAGGCTTTGTTCAACCTGCACACATGAGACTCCTCCTCATGTATCACGAATCCATCTGGTTGCTCAATGTAAACTTCTTCCCCAATCTCACCATTGAGAAAGGTTGTCTTTACATCCATCTCATGTAGCATCCAACCCATGGTTGTTGCAAGAGCAATAATCATATGGATGGAAGTGTATCGCGCAACAAGAGCAAATGTCTCCTCATAATCTATTCCCTCCACCTGAGAGAATCCTCTGGCCACAAATCTTGTTTTGTATTTCTCGACACTTCCATCATCTGCATGTTTGATCTTATAGATCCACTTGGAAGTCACCACTGACTTCCCTTCCGATGTTGGAACAATATCCCACACATCATTCTTCATGATGGACTGATACTCTTCGGTCATGGCATCTTGCCAAACCTGCTGACATGTTGCTTCTCCATGACAAGAAGGCGCAGTATCAATGATGTGGCTCATAGCTGAAATATAGCTCGAAAATCTCTGTGGTCTCTTGCTCTCTCAAAATGTACCCCAAGAAGTTGCATGTCCCTCTGCCTCCTACAGATTCTGTCGAGCCAAGGTAGGCCTTTTATGGCCTACTGCAATGTCTCTGGGAACATCAACTGGAGCTACGGGATCAATTGGATCAATTGGATCAATGATTGTCTCCCTCTGAACTGTTGAAGGGGGAGAAGGTACTATCTCGCTGTCAATATCCATCTGCGATTCTCTGGATCTTCGAAAGGTTATCTCTTCCTCAAAGGTGACATCTCTACTCACCTCAATCTGTCTCTGACCAGGTATGTGAATACGGTATGCCTTTGAAGATTCACTGTACCCCACAAATGTAACCTTTCTTCCTTAAGGGTCTAGCTTGGTCCTCTTCTCCTTGGGTACATGAATGTACACTGGACACCCAAATATCCTGAAGCGTCCAACCTCAAGCTTCACTCCAGTGCAAGCTTCTTCGGGAGTCATGTTCTTCAAAATATGATGAGGACTCTTGCTCTGAACATACACAATTGTCATGGATGCTTCTGTCCACAGAATCATAGGTAGATTCTGATCATGTATCATCGCTTTGGTTTCCTCAATAATGGTTCTATTCTTCCTCTCTGCAACCCCATTCTTTTGACAGTTATAAGGAACGGTGTTCTCCCTCTTGATCCCTACCTCAATACAAAAATCATTAAAATCCCTGGAGGTGTACTCTCCTCCATTATCTAATCTCAACACCTTGATCCTCCTCCGAGTCGGGTTCTCAACCTGAGCTTTAAACTCTTGAAATCTCACAGGACTCCATACTTGGTCTTCAAGAAGTAAATCCACGTCTTCCGAGAGTGATCATCGATGAAGAGCACATAGTACAAATATTCGTTCAAGGAAGCAACAGTCATAGGTCCACAAACATATGAATGTATCAAGTCCAAGATCCCCTTGGATCTGCTGTCACTGCTCAAGAAGGACTTCAGTCATACAAGTGCTTGCTGAAATTATGAGATGACAAGTAAGTGTGTGTGATCCACAATGGGGATCCACTCTTATTTATACAAGACTTTACACAGCAAAAGGTGTGTCTATTGGCACAATAGGGCCAACTTCTATAACTCAAAAATATAATTTACCCTTTACAACATAAATTAGGGTTACAACAAATCTTACTCTCAGACAATATAGCAAGGATATCTTGGGGAGGGGCACAAGAACAGGGGAGCCCATCTCTCCTAATATCCAAAGCCGATTGGAAGAAACTCTTGGTGGAAACCTAGGTACTCCTCTGAACTTGGCAAGTAGTATGCTGGTCCATTTCAAGTAAAAATCCCAACCACGTTCCTACCATAAACTCTAATGTCTAGTTGATTCAAATCTTTTAACCACAAAATTCCAAATTGAAGGGTTTAGAGAAAACATACAGATCAAGAAAGTTACTAAAATGTTCAACTAGTTGAGGAACTAAAAATTTCATGAGTGTGGCTTATGCAAACTACATAAAATGGTTGGCTCAATAGTAAATTACAGAACTAGGAGTTTCATACCAGAATGTATTCATTCATAAGCTGCCAATTCACTAAGCTGAGGACAGTATATGATGATAGATGGAGTACCATGAAGCCAAGTTCAGACAGTGATTTAAGTATAGCCTTGTCAGGAAACCATATTTGCTAAGTATATGAAGTGAACAAGTAGTAAGCATCAGCTGCTAACTTTAGCCACTAAACACTAGACTCTATTTAATTTGTCTGGATATCATGAACAGTTTAAGGGTAGACTAAAAGCCAAAAAGAATCTGCTAAGTGCCAGAATTTGTTTATCCCATGACAAACAGCTATCAATAATATAGATATTGCAACAAGGGATAAAAAGAAATCTACAACAATAATAAAGAACAGGTTAAATTTCTTCAAGAAGAGATTTAAATCCAACTGAAGCTCATTCAGGCTAAAGATAAACAAAATCAAGTTATTCATGCCCTCAAAAACAATATTTTATCCCATTACATTACAGGGAAGTCTATACCTGTTCGAATGAAGAGAAAAGATGCATACCATCCAAATAATACAGTATAGCCCAACTGTAGACCTATGAACAGGACACAGTATGATCAAACAGAATATAATAAAACTCCAAAATTACTGTGCACAGTACGTTTCTTTTGAACATTCAAGTTACATTATGAAAACAAAAAACAAGCTTACATATCAAAGTAGAGCTTTAAGCAAACCATAGAAGTGATGCATACAACTCAAGTACCATTGTAAGTGTAATGCCTGATTGAAAATCTGTTGATAAGCAGGGGAAAAATTTCACACATACTGTGACCAATATTTTTACATGTATGAGAATTAAAACTTAGACATTGATGACCAAATTGTTTTTGGTGCAAGTAGATATATCGTTTCATTACAAGGATCCTGAAACTGCTGTCATACCTGGAGAGAGGGATTGAGGAAGTAATTGTTTGCTAGAATGGCCATACAGAGCACTTTCTTCAATCTGCTAAAAACTAGCAGTGAAGCTCCACTTCAGTAGAAGTCTGTTACTAAGCAGTTTGTCAGTTACTTCTAGTCTGTCCATGTTGGCTCTCTTTCATAGTTGTGCATAAGATGTGTTAAATTTACATGCAGCAGCGAGAGCCATTCTCCTGGAGGATGGCTAAGACCCTAGACGAGATCTAGGGAACCCAGTGCACTCCTGGGATATGTGATTTGGGACATATATTGATAAAGACCCTAGGTTAGTAACCAGGGCCCCTGGTTTGTAACCAGGGTACCCATGCCTGGTGCATGGAAGTCTTGGTTCGTAACCAAGCAGTTGAAGACCC
>JZKD02S1673320.1:435414-446058 GCA_000966675.3 Picea glauca
TTCCTCCTTATTTCTCCATCTGGTTCCCTGTTTGTGCCTGACTATAGTCTACGGGAACATATAGACTACTAAGTCACTCCCTGCTGGCCTAATCTTGGGGACGAGACATCACAAATTCCTGGAAGACAAGACTTCAAAGGAAGACTTATTGTGGGTGATACAAAAAGGTGTCACTATGACATACCTCCTTCATGAAGATATCAGAGGACAGAGATCAGCCATGTGCCATTGGAGAAATCATATCAACACCCTCAGGTATGCACTTGTATATATATTATTTGTATCATTATCATGAGGGTAATTGCAGGACAAAGGAACCTTTTGCTGAAGTCTTGGATCTAGAGGGATCTCAGTACATTTAGAGGAACAACACACTGGAAGTGAAGACTCCAGGTTTGATTATTGTAATTGTCATTCCTCTAACCTATATTTCTAAAGTTTGCTACATTACAAGTAGGTGTTGTAGATGTGACAACAATCCTTAAATTGTTTTGATTCTAGGGATGCACTTGTTATTCTCCTTTAGAAGATATTCTTGTTTTGGTTCCTCTTGTTTTCTTGTTCCAGACAGGTTAAGATCAAAAGAAGATGTTTATCCTTCAAAGGGAGCCACTTGACTAAGAGGGAGTCGAAACTATTTGAGAAAGAGGAAGAATAGAACCATCATTGGGGCAACCAAAGCAATAACACATGATCAAAATCCTTCTATGATTCTATGGGCATAAAGCATGCATGACACAGTATATGTTCAGAACAAGAGTCTTCACCAGCCTTTGAAAAACATAACTCCCGAAGAAGTCTTCACCAGAATGAAGCTTGAGATTGAATACTTCAGGTTATTTGGGTGCCCAGTGTATTTTCATGTACCCAAAGAGAAGAAGTTCAAGCTAGATCCTTTAAGAAAGAAAGGATACAGTGAATCTTCAAAGACATTCCAGATCGACATCCCTGGTCAGAGAAAGATTGAGACAAGCAGAGACGTTGTCCTTGAAGAAGAGATAGTCTTTCAAAGATCCAGAGAATCTCAAAAGGAGATTAACAGTAAGACAATACCTTCTCCCCCTTGATCCAGTAAGCAAATCAGAGGGAGACAGACATTATTCCAGTTGATCCAGTTGCTCCAGTTGATATGTTCAGAGATATTACAGTAGGGCATAAAAGGCCTACCTAGACTCACTCTGCAAGAGGCAGAGAAACATACAAGCCTCTCAAGGCACATCCCGAGAAAGAAACAAGAGAACAGGGGTGGCAAGATGCCACAATAGAAGAATTCCAGTATATCTTAAAGAATGATGCATAAGATATTATTCAAGGACCAGAATGGAAGTTTGTGGTAACTTCCAAGCGGATCTATAACATCAAGCATGTAGTTGATGGAAGTGTCGAGAAAAACAAAATGAAATCTATAGCCAAAGTTTTCTCACAAAATAGAGGAAGTTGTCTATAATGAGACACTTGATCCAGTAAACCTAATACACTTCCATCCGTACTACCATCCATGAGTTGGAAACTTTATCAGATAGATAAATTCTTGATGAGTTTGGATTTCAGCAAGAGTGTTGTTGATCCAAGCTTATATCATTACAGTGTTGGTGACGAGAGCCTGATTTTGATGACTTATTCAGAAAGCCTTGTTGTTGGATACAAGTAATCCTTGACTTCTGAATTCGAGATGAAGAATCTGAGTATGATGCATCACTTCTTGGAACAAGAAGTATGACAGAGGACCGATGAGATTTTCCCGAGTCAAGGAAAATATATAGTGAAAACATTAAAGAAGTGCAAGTATAACAGAATGCAAAATCCACCGTGATGGATTTAAAGAAGAAGATGGATGATGATTCAGACGAGACGGATCCACAACTGATTGGATCACTGGTGTATCTGGTTAACACCGGACCTGATTCATGCCATGCAGTGAATGTGCTTAGTCATTTCATGAGTCAACCGAGACAGACTCACTAGACAACAACAAAACATGTATTAAGATATATATACGAGGCACAATTGGATATGGCCTGAGATATGCCTCCAGTGTGAACTTGAGTTTGCAGGATATGTCGATTCAGATTGAGCCGAAAGTACAGTGGACCGGAAGAGCACATCAAGTTGATGCTCTAACATGATGTTTGCCATAGTTTATGGATGCAGCAGGAAACGAAATCTCTGTGGTCTTGAAAATCTCTGTGGTCTTGTACCATTGAGTGTGCGAAGCAGTATAGCTTCACAAGCTTCTGACAGATTTACTTGATCATGAGATGGACTCTATGATGATAACCAAGAGTCGTGTATAAAGCTCTCCTTGAGAACCCAATGTTTCCTGATGGATCGAAAGACGATGAGATGAAATATTCTTAGATCAAAGATATGATGCAGAAGAAAAATAGTACACATGCAGTACCTTCCTACACATGAGCAGATTGCAGACATCTTCACCAAACTAACTTGGTGAAAAGTGCCTCCCTAGTTGAGAGGGAGTATTGATGAATCCAGCCAAAACAAAATTCAAAGTACATCCATGTGAGACTTGGCATGATGAAGAATGCCTCCCTAGCTGAGAGGGAGTGTTGATGATTGCAGCTATGTGAGACATTCTCCAGCTTACAAACCTGTGAGATGTGGATCATTGCAGCTATGTGAGTCTTTCTCTAGCTTACAAACCTGAGAGAAAGCCCCTAAGAAGGGTAAGTGGTTCCTACCTGAGACAGAGCTGGAACCTAGAGATGACCTCCTCCATTGAGAGAGTTGAGAAGAACTCCAAATGATTATCCAGTGGGAAAGGCGATCTGTTGAGTTAGACCGTAGACGTGCATGTGGCTGAGCACAAGGTGAACGTGTGGAATCCCAAAGTGTTGGGTGTATCGTCATGTGAACATAAATGAAGATGATGTATTAGCCTCCTCTGAGCAGCAGAGTTGACGAGAAACTCCAGATGACTCTCCTATGTGAGGCAGTGGGAAATAAGATCTGTAGAGTGGACGTGCATGTGGACGAGCACAGGTGAATGTGTGAAGATCTATTTCTTCTGTGTAATGCAATGAGCCAGAGATATGGACATCCCTATGGATGTGCCCCTAGTGGATGAGCACTAGTGGGTGTATCAGATCCCTTGCTATATTGTTCAAGAGTCAGACCTGCCTGTAACCCTAATTGTAATGTAAAGGGTACAGGTTGGCCCCACCTTAATGTGATTAGTAATTGATGTAAAAGATAATTAATCTGGTTAATGTTAATTATATTATAAGCTAGTAAGGTCGGCCCTGTTGTGCCAATAGACACTTATGTTGACAGGTTCAAGTTAGTATAGGTAAAGGTAAATTCCCCTTTGAGAAAACATATCTTTCATGTGAGTTTGGAAATTTCAGCAAGTATATCTACTTGGGAAAAGGTGCGCACCTCTCTTGGGCGCTAGTCTTCTAGGGTTTGAGCACCCTCGTGTGTTAGGTCTTATTGGTGGTGAAGGTATTTCTCTTAAAGAATATAGCAAAGTATTTGGTTGGGTTTTCTTCCCTTGTTGAGAAGAGTTTCCCAGGATACTTCTTGTGTTCTTGTGCATGGTGTTTCTTCTTGTGATCTTGGTTGCTGCAACATTATTGTTTATGGTTAAGACACATGCTAAAATGGAATGAACTTCATGTTTAACCTAGCTTATTGAAAAATCAACAGTAAGCAGCCTTGAGTGCAGGATTCAGGAGACAAGTTTCATTGGCAAAATATTGTGGAATAAATATAGAGGTAGGCCTAGAGAATATCGTAGGGGCAACAATGATCTAGGGCGCAAAGTAGGAAAAATGGAGATTCCCCCATTTGATGGAGCAGCGAAATCTTCAGCAAAGGCATGGGTACAGAAATTGGATGCTTATCTGCAGCTAAACCCCATGATGGAGTTCGATGCCATCAAATTTGCTACCTTGTACTTGGAGGGAAAGGACCATGAGTGGTGGTACCATGCGATGACAACTTTGGGGCATGCACACATTACCTCATATGCAGATTCACATAGACGCTCACGGATAGATTTGATCAGGGTGATCCAGAACTACATTTTTGTGAGCTCACACAACTTAGACAAACCAGATCAGTTGAGGCATTCATAGAGGAGTTTAAGAGGTGAGCAGTGATGGTTCTAGATATGTCAGAATCTAGATTGATGATGCTCTTTTCTGAGGGGCTGACAGAGACATTGTGTGGTTGGGTTAAGGATTTTAAGCCTACTACCCTACAGGATACGATTTGGAGGACTAGAGACTTGCAAGGGTCATCTTCGAAAAAAAAGTTTACTACAAGACTACCTCTTGTTCCAAGAGGAGAAGATCAAAGAATTGTAGACAAAGGTAAAGGGAAGCTTGATGAAGCTACAAAAGGAGAGTTGAGAAGGAAACAACTCTGCTACACTTGTAAGGAACAATGGGAGCTAGGGCACAAAGGCATGGTGAAAGGTAAAATTCACTACATAGAAGTCCTTTCAGATAGTGAGGAAGATGATGTCTGACATCTTCAAAACATGGAAGTGACTCAAGCAAAAGAGGAACACACGCATGGGGAAGAAACAATGCACAAGCAGGCAAGAATCAAGAAATTTGTTATTGCATCCATCAATGGGGTACTCAAATTTAACACTTTCAGGATGAGAGAGTCCTCCAAGGACAAAGAATCACAGTACTTATCGATGGTGGGGCCTCCCACAATTTCATCGATGTTGCTTTGGTGAATAGGAGGCACCTCCCTACTATTGAATTTGATGGATTCTTAGTAGAGGTAGCAGGAGGACGTACCATGCCATGTGACAGATACATTCCACAGATGAGTCTTACCATGGACAGAAATAACTTGGCACAGAATTTCTATGTGATGGACCTGTTAAAATGTTGATGTGCTCGTTTCACCATAGACAATCCAATATTGTCTCCCAACCATAGGCATGCAGCCACCCCCGAGCACTTTAACCTTTGACAAAGAGAATGATTCTAAAAAACCACAATATCATCAAGAAAGCGTACCTTCTCCAAGGATAGCGCACCAGAAAGATATCCCAAGACCACAGACCAAGAACCAATCACCACTGCAGTAGTTGCAACTCTCCTCCAGACTTGCACAACTCTTAGCTTATATGAGAGAGTGAGTGAGTGTGTCCAAATGAGCTCAAGTGCCTCCTATTTATAGTGGTTCTTGTCACCTGTCTAGGTTGACTTGTCCTTCTGGAAGCTAATACTTTAATATTAATTATTTTATTGAGTCGACTTGTCTTCTAGGATTTTTACACATCCGTTTAGGATTTCTCTCGCTTCCGGAACATTCTATTCCAGTCAAAGGTCAGACATGGAGATTAATACCTCCCGCAACTACCATAATATCAACAGGACCTTCTAGACACCAATGTTATACTTGGATTCCAGTGGCTTAGCACCTTGGGACCTATTATCCCCTAGCTTAGGGATAACTAAGGAGATCACGTCTCGAGGCCCACAGGTTCTAGACATGGAGTACCGAGAGCCAGACGACTTGAGCATGGCCCCGGAGGGCCCCTCTTTTCTTCAGTGCAGTCCATTCATCACCAGCAGCAGTATACACCCCACCAGCTTGGTCCTAAACTAGCGATGGGTCTTGCTCCATGAGGTAATGAGTCTGGGTATCATGGTATGTATCACTCTGGTTTTTGAAGCACTTGAATATGTTGTATTGAATCCTTCTTCATTTCATGACGTTTGCTTGGAAATCGTGCTCTTTGCCTCGTTTATGGCTAGAAGGGTAACACAATGCCCTAGTAAGTTGGTTTCCCTTTAGGATGGGTTGCTACTGGGTGGGTCTGTGAAAATTCATTGTTCATTCCCTCCATACTTACCACTTTCCATCCTTATTCCTTCCATCTCCCCTATCCTTGTTTGGGCATTGAGATTGGGTACGTTAGGAAGGGTTGTACCTTACCTTGTGGGAAGAAGGGGCTAAAGGCCCAAAGGGTAAAATTAGTTGGCAAGAGTTAAAAGCCAATGTTGAAACCTTTGAGATGCTTCACCCAGGGATCCCCGAGAACGCAATGAAAAGCTTCTCAGTAAGAAAAGGGGACCAATAAGATACATAAACACTCAAGGTAATAGTTGATGGATAGGAGGTCTCATCACGAACCAACCTAGTCTGACCATGGGCATGTAGCGATATGACACTACCACCTATCTAGTCACCAAAACAGGGTAGTGGCTCTTGGTGACATAGCCAAGAGAAAGGGGGTCTCATCATGAGCCAGCCTTCTCATTTCCGTGAAATGTTTGTGGATAACATTGTCACCTCTGGTCATCAAGCCAGGACAGTGGCCCTCAACTATTCCCTTGAAGCACAAAAGCAGAAGATCAAAAGAAATAAAGCTAAGAATAAAAGGCAATGAATGGGCCAGGAAACAATTGCATTTATGACAAGGTGCAGCTCGCCCTCTACAAAGGTACTTTACATTTCCCTGTTATTACATGCACCCCATACCACCTCATACATTTACATGACCTGGACTAGATCCCACCTGGGAAACACCCCAAACTTAAGAGAAGTCAGCCCAATAGGACACCCTGAGACCTTCTCCAAACCTAACTTGTCAAATTGCATAACGTCTTTGAGCATTTGTCTGGGTTAAAGGGGGTTTGATGCACATGTTTGGGTAATTTAATTATTGGATGTGATTTACATGCTATGATCACTGTGACTTATGAACCCCTGGAGGGCGTACTTCTTGTTGCTGCAGGACCTTGCCCGGTGGACAAGTACACATGAGGGAATGATTAGCTCGGACCTTCATGGGGGCTTAAATCCCATAGATGGATGTTGCAACCCCAGCCACGGGTAAGAAGAAATTGAAGATTTGTACCGGGAAAAAGAAGGACGTTGCCTTTGGAGGCACCCTAGCAGACCTAGACCCAAGGTGACCTTGCTCTTCCACATGGGCTTTGGCCCTTGAGGGCCCTGGACGTCACTATCGTGACCCTAGACATCATCCAAAGCTAGGGTTTTCATTTTGGAGGCATTTATGAGCCTGGTGGCACGTGTGGGCATCATCTAGGGCCTCTAGAAGCCAAGTGCCCTACATTTTAGGCTCAACATTCCACCTTTAGGCCTCAACATCACCCTAGAAGGGCATGACATCACCCTTGGAGGTGTCTTTAGATGCTAATTAAATTTTATTATGTCAAAATTAAATTTTATTGTAAATTGGTCAGATCGGCCTTATTTTTTCCCTAAAATTAATTAAAGGTCAAAGTTTTGTATAAATAAGCATAAAGTACATTCATTTTTATCATCACAACCACTGTTGAATATATCGCCGAAATATCGGATATGTTGAATATGTCGCCGACATTTCCCCCTGGCCGAAACTTTCCCCTGAAAATTTCGCGACATATCCGACACTTTGAAAGTGTCGCGACACTTTCATTGTGTCCCGACATTTTGCCAATTTGTCCCAACATTTTACAATATGTCGGCCTGCTGAGGTTTTTTGCGGGTAAAGTGCACGCAAGTGGGGTTTTAGAGGCCGTGAGTGCCTTTTTTTGGTCATTATTTCATTTGTGAAGTGTGAGAGAGCTAAAGAGGTGTGATTTCATTGGATAACATTGACACCACCAGTCAATGGAGGGTGGAAATTCAGGAGCCTGAGATGGAGGAGGCCCCCGAGTGGTTGGAGGAGCATGCAGATGATTTGAGGGAGGAGGGGGCAACAGAGGAGGAGGAGGACGATGTTCCACTTCCAGTGGATACAGAAGCTGAGGAGGAGATTGGACTTCTAGTGGATCCAATGCACCACCACGTCCACGAAGAGCTATACCTAGAGTTGGACTTGGGTCTGTTGGGACTGGGAGGCAACACACTTTTCCTTCCACCTCGTCCCCATCACTTACCACCTCAGATGTAGCATCTAGACCAGCTGGAGCTTCCACTCCAAGCTCATCTAGAGTACCTCCACGACCACCTACTGCTTCCAGATGAAACTTGGTGCCCTTTACCCATAAAAGGGCTAGAGCAGCAGCAGCAACACGACAGAGAGGGAATCAATGATTTGAATTTTGGATTCCTATGATCTATCATTTTCATTTTATCATGTACTATTTAGTATCTAGATGCCTCATGATGATGCATCTCATGAGATACATTTATTTTGATCAGTTGATGTGATTTTGTATCTACAATCATCCTATTAGGAACATATTTCAGAATTTTCAGTTTAGTAACGATATGTGACCACTTGACATCTTATGCATCTTATTTATTGGTTGTATTTTCATATTTATGTAGCAAAGTGTTTATTTGATGTTGTTGTTTCTTTACAAGTTTAAAAAAATTGAAAAAAAATGAGCGTTTTTGTATTTTTTTGAGGCCTTGCAACATATTCCGACATTTTTCGTCGATGTCGTCGAGAAGTTACATTTCAGGACCCTTGCCGACACTTTCCCTGACACGACATATATAGCATTGATCACAACTTCTCACACAAGAGAAGAGGTCTGAAATTGTGAGGTGCACTCTTGTATAAGACTATTTTTTGCAACTTGGATCAATCTTGGAAGTTTTTATGGTGATCTTGCATGGTATTTTCATGATTATTCTTGGTGCAAGTAAAATCTGCATTTTTGTCATCTATTGAATGGTTTGTGTATGGTTTTATTTGCTCATACAAGATTATGAAATTGCATGATATACTTACTGCTTGAAATAAGAAACTTAAATTGCTACTTTCTTACTTTCTATTTGCCAAGCTTTTCATAAATTGATTTAGTGACTAGTGAAACCCTAGAGCCCAAATTGCTATCACTCTAAGGATTTTGACTTAGTTATCTTCGCATAAGTTTCACTCCATAAGAAGCCTAAGGAGAGCAAGGTGTTAGGACCTAGAATTGCCTACACCCTAGCATCTTGTCTCTTGAGGTCAATGCATAGGGTGACTTAAGTTACTACTTCTCCTATGCATTTTCCCTCTTAGACTTTTGTGCATTATCAAATTGATTTGCAGCCTTAGAAGAAGCCATCCACTTTGACTCCATAACCACTAGAAGGCACTAGTCTCTTGTGGAAGGATTGATTAAACACTCAAACACTCTTCTCCTAAGCTTTTACTAACTATCTCTAACCCTAGTTTAGCCTAGATCACTAACTTATTTGCTGTTGTTATAAATGTTTGCTACAACTATCTAATTGCAGCAAATTTTCTGCATACTCAACATTAATTGCTAGCTAACCATTTCAGAAATTGCTTATGACAAGTCATTATTATACTACTTAGTCAATGCTATATTTTCATTGTCTTTTCAAGTTTTTCTGGGGAGTATTTGTTGCAGCTGTTACATTTTATCAATTGTTGTTGTAAACTTATCAACTGCTGCAATTTTATATCAGCTAGCACTTATTTTCACTGTCCATTGTCTTTTTTTTTCCATGGAAAAAAGCGTAATTTTATTCATCCAAAGAGATAAAATTACATTTTGTAGGTGCTTCAAGGAGCACAACACCTCGAGGCTGTATTATAAGTGTCGGAGAAAAATAAAAGAGTTTTTTGAAAGTCACTAACTTTCTGTCGAGTAGTGAGTTCCCAAAAAAATATCATTTTATATTACAAGTATTAACCCCAGTGGGTTGAGAATCTGAGTTGCAGATTGTGAATCTGCTGATCTGTAGTCTTTGTAGATTTCTTCCAAAAAATTAAGCTGTTGATTGCATCCAAAATGAATTTTTTAATGCTGTTGTTGCTCCTGCTGTGAATCCTGTTGTTGTGTTGTTGAGTCTATAAAGGACTGGTGGTAAAAAACTTGTGAGTTTCCATTCTTGTGCTTTGTGATGCCCCAATGTCCTAAAGCAATGAGGAGCCCTGCTTTTGAGAGTGCATCCGCTACCATGTTCCTGCTCCTGTAGACATGGGAGATAGTCATAGTGTCAAAATTTTCTAGCAGGCAAAAAGTGTCCTCCAAAATAGGGAGGAGGAAAATGTTGTGACACTGCTGGAGTTTCCTTGCCCAATTCACTACAACCATTGAGTGTCCAAAGATTTAAGGTCAAAAGCTCTACAAAGTTGTTGGTACCCTGTCCCAGCCCTAGTTTTGTGTGAAAGGAGTGAGTTTCAGAAAGATGTAGTACGAAACCACCTCCGCAAAGTTGGTTCTGTGAGGCCCCATCAAAGTAAGCCCATGGCTTCGATTTGTCTATTTGTTCTGGAGAGAAGGTCTGTATGCTTGGCCTTTTTTATGTTTGCGGGAAGTGTGAGAGTATTGAGAGGCTTCGTGCAGCAGTTTTTTCTGGGACAGAAGTTTTGTCAAGGAAAATAGTTGTGTTTCGGGCCAACTGAATTCCCCAAATTAGGATGGGGGAGGGCTTTTAGTTCTCTGTATCTTGGGTCATGAAACCTGTTATCCCCAATATCTAGGGATAACTAGGAGATCATGTCTCGAGGCCCACATGGTCCTAGACATGGAGTACCGAGAGCAGGAGCGTCTTGAGCATGGCCCTGGAGGGCCCATCCTTCTTCTTCTCAGCCAGACTTGTCCTGTCCGTAGTACCAGCTCCCATCACTACCGGCCTGGGCTTGCATCAGAGAGGGCTCTTGCTCCATGAGGTAATTGGTCCGAGGTATCATGGTATGTGTCATATTTGATCGTTATAACCTTCTTATATATGCAT
>JZKD02S1673320.1:454333-471194 GCA_000966675.3 Picea glauca
ACGGCTGCGATTAAATCGCGAAATCGCGTCTCGCGATTTCGGGGTTTTCATTGTCGAGTGAACAAGACATTTCAAAGTCCCGAACCCCGATCCGTACAGAGATGTGATCAGTGGTTCTGATCCTTTCTGGATTTGACGGTCCAAATTCAATCGGGATTTCACCTTGGCTTTTCCCGATGGTATATCTCCCTCGCAGCTTCTGTCTGATCTGACGGCCCTCGTTCTTTCGGGAAATTTGAATGAGATCCTGTGGTTGTGAATCTCTGTCTTCCTTCTCTTCTGCACGCCCACTCCTGCGCTTAACATCTGCGCAGCTTCTCCCGATCCAACAACTGTCGGGATTTCCGAGTGAGATCCGACGGCTCTCAGTCTCTTTCCTGTGCTCCTTGCGCGTATAAGAGCGCCATGCCTCCTGAGCTTATTCTCCTCGAATCCTTAGACTGCGACTTATTTTCCTTTGTGATCCGACGTCTCTCGGTCTTCTTTCCTGTCGGGTCGGCTACCCTTCATCACTCTGCTTGAACATTGATCTGCTTCTTCTGCCATAGACGATTGCCATCAATGACAACCTAGACATTTTGCATCCCTGCTATTCCATATTTCCAACAAATTGGAGAAAAGAACCTTAGAAATCCTAAACAATAATTTATGTGAGGTTTAGAAGATGGGATAAAAAGGAATGAGGGCGACTCACCCATTCATTCTTGATCATTTTTCACTTGCATCTTTGAGCTCTACAGCGTGAGCATTTTCAGTATTTTGAGTGAACAAACCCTAGAGATCGGCAAGCAGGTGAAATATTCCTTTGTACCTGATCCAAACTTTGCCAAGGTCATGAAAGATTCCACCCTCAACATTCTATCCAATTCAGATCAGTTTTAGCAGTGATTTGTGGAGCAAGGGTGCATCCTTGAGGGTTTCTGCAGGATTGGGGCGCACTGTCAAAGAAGAAGAAGTTTGATTTGGCTAGAGGACATTGGATCTAGGAAAGATATTGTTAAAGGAGGGTTGTCCATCCTTAGAATGACTTTTCTCATCATTCTTTGGGGGTTTATCACTCCATATATTTTATTTCTCAGACTTGGGCAAAATTTCTGAAGGAGGGTGCACTTAGCCATAGAGGTTCAGAGTTTGAGAGTCAGATCTACAGCTACAAGCAAGGAAACTCAACATAGGTGATAGACATACCATATCCTTCAGGAATACATTATTATTTCAGTGTTTGGAGGCCAGATCTAGTGAGGCCAAAATTCCAAGAGGATTTCCAGCCAGAGAGGGGCACAACTCAGCCAGAACACTCTTGCAGAAATTAGAAGGGAAAGAGATTGGTCTTCTAAGATTTTGCTTGCAGTTGTTGTAGGTTCAGGAGAGTTCATCTCTCTTTGTTATAGTATCTTGGAGCCATTCTTAGTCACACTCATTATTCTTCCATATCTATTACAGATCTGTTCATCTCTTTTACTGAGGTCAGCTTATATATTAAATAAAATGCAGATCTGAAGTTTTGTGGCTATTCTCTTGTGTTATTCCTTTTGTATCTTGTTATTTATCAGTTGTCTCCTTATATAAATCATTTACTTGCTGCAAAAACTACAAACTCAAACCCTAGCGCAACTCAAGAAGACAAACCTGCAAATTGTTTGACAAAAATAACATAACCAGAAACACAAAATTTCCAAGCTTTCCAGGAAGGTCCACTTGGGGATCTTGCAGTGGTATCAGAGCATTGAATCCTCCCAGCCAGTGGGAATTTGTTGATGAAAGGATACAAAAGAAAGAAGGACAAGGCAGGAGAACCAGAAACAGATCCATAAATGGAGGAAAGACAGGTAACAGGAAATGGTAATGACAAGGGAGTTGATTTGGCAACAATAGTTCAGGAAATGCAGCGCTCCATTGACAAGACACAGTTTGAGATGCAGCATCACTTGCAAGAGACACAAGAGCACTTGTCAAGGGGACAGACTGAGCTCAAAACGACCTTGTCAGCTATACACACCACCTTAGAAGCAGGGAAGGAGAGGATTGCATATCTTCTCATGTAGATGTCACATGGTAGAGAGCCACAGAATAATGGGGGTAATAATGGTGCTAGTGGATCTCATGGAGGAAAGAGATCTCACGTTGAGACTAGTCACATAGCCCACAATGAGGGGCAAAGCCTATTTGGGGGTGCAAACAGCGGGGCGCTAGGGAATTGCAGGATCATGCCTAGTTTCCTAGATGCACAGCAGCAGGATGGCCACATCCCAGGACATATGGAGGTAGAAGACAACTTTGAGGAGTATGAGAGGGAGTAAGCAGCCTTGAGTGCAGGATTCAGGAGACAAGTTTCATTGGCAAAATATTGTGGAATCAAATATATGGCCTCAACGTCCCTTTGACTCCACATTCACTTTAAATCAAAGACTTAAACAAGGGGCTCTCTTTATAACTTATGTGGGTAATGGCTCATCACCTCATTTGATTTGATGAAACACTTTGGAACTTTATGCCATGGAGCTTTTATAATATAATATTCACCCTTTGCTCTTTTAACATGGTTTATATTTAATTTTTTGTCCGCTTTTATTTGCCTTGGGTTTGATTTTGCTGAATCCGCGTGAATATCTTTGCATGGAAGGAATCTGACACGGGTTTTGTCGAAAGCATGGTCTAGTTTCCTTTTGTTGCTAAACTTGTCTTTGCATGTCACGAATGGCCCCTTTTTTTGCCACGTTTCCTTCATAAATGTGCCTACGAAAACCTTCAGCAACTAATTTCTACTTACAACACAGCCTTTCTTCAAAAATTCAGCATGGCATGTCAAGTATGCATGAAGACAGTCAATCTGAGCCCTTGTTGTATTTTTGGCCCCCCGTTCGCATGCATCGGGATTCATGAACTACCTCGGAAAATGTGAAATGGTGATCACTTTGTGAAACTGCCATGTTGTGAACTATGAATGATAATTCACCACGACCAAAAAATGCATATAGACTCAATATAAAATAACCATGTGGGAAGACATAGGTGAGCATGACATGGACAGGATAGGCCCCACAAGCTGCAATCACCCCTGCATAAGACTCATGGCTCCACACAACTCATGTGTCTATGATAGATCCATTCCAATGCCTCCAATCCAATCCAAGACAAAAGACATTTAAATGGGGACAAAGTAGATTGATCATAGTCGGACCAAGTTTGGGAGTCCATTTACAACATCATTCACTATGGTTTACATGGCTTTGACTTGCATCCTTGGACTTACAATGGTATCGCCAAGTAAAAATGTAGGGTACCTCCTGAAGACGTAACAGGGACCATATGGAACGCCCCCTCCTAGTGAAAAACCAATAATATAACACCACCATGCACAATAACTAGGATGCTCCAAGACAATATCATGCCATGTCACTACCTCGCATCACCAATATCGGGGGCCAGAACCATCATACATGAACAAAGGTGTAGCACTCTCTAGACATGATGAACAAGTATACCAAGACAACACCACGATGAGGTAGCATGTTGTATAACCATCAGATCTATACCATGAGGATGATCCATCAATCAAAGGCATGCAACATGAAGAAAACCCATAGATGAGTCATAATTATGACAAATCCACCAAGGAGAAAAGAGTGTCTCCTCCACCCAAACACCATCCCAATCAAATAATATCCAGGTGTACACCCCCAATACATCACGATTCAAAACTTTATAGGCAACATGCTGCAAACCCCATCCATTGTGATGAAAATTACAAGGTAAACTTCATGCAACATCACGGGTAACTGAGTGCAAGATCAGTTGAATTATTTCCTTTTCAATTTAGTAAATCAGAATATGAATTTTGTATGATTGTAATAGTAAGAATGATGAATCTGAAATCTGAAATAGTTTATGAATGATATATGAAAAATGAAGCATAAATTATGAAATCTGATTATTTTCCCAATAATAATATATATAATTATGAAATCTGATAATAAAATGAAGCATATATATATATATATATATATATATATATATATATATATATATATATATATATATATATATATTAGAGCATCCATGCCCCAATTCCTAATTTCAGGACAGTTTTTACTCCGGCACTGGAATCTTCTACCAATTCTGATCCGCACCACAGTTTGTGTAACCCTGCTTGGAGGGTTTTCTGAATAAATTTGAACATTATTCTAAACAAGACTTGAGGGTCTATTCAAAGGAAATGTTGACTTTTTTCACTTATAACATGTGTAAAATTCAACAATTCTAAATTTTTCTTCTAGATCCCTTTTGAAGTTTATGTTTGTATGCCAAAAATATCTATGTTAAATTTGAATGCCTTTGTTTCATGAAAAACAATTTCAAGAATTAAATACCTCTTTCTACTAGAAGAAAACTCCTTTGTTTCTAGGGAAAACTTTGATGTGTGTTCATTGTCCATATTTTCTTCTCTGGAAAATTTTGATCTATGTGTCTACAACTATTGATCTACCATGACATTAGTCTACCCCACATGCCTGAGCTCTGTTGTGAACAACCGCAATTTTTGGTATTCTCCACAATTGCCCACATTTTCAAATTTTTCCACACCCAAGTCTTGGGTGTGTCTGCTACAGTCTTCAGTTATAAACGATCTAAACATACACACCCTCACAAGCATCTGGATTTCTGATAGTTATAAAACTTCTATGCTACAAACATAGTTTTTTATAGCTCAGGAAGCCATCACAATCTGTTATTCAATGGCAGCATTCATGTTGAATGTTTGCCATCACTCAATGGCGATTGGTCTCTTCACTTCCCATGACAAGTCACTATGTACTGGTTTCCCCACAACTACCAATGCCATGGCCAACTCCTCCTAATCGGGTGAATTTTCCATTATCAAATCCTTCCCAATAATCTCTTACACGGGTGACAGGCAGTCTCAGACCTGTCATCGATCTCTATGTTTCCTTTTCTTAGTTTTTGGTTCTTTCTCTTCACAGCTCTTCACACCATTTTTTTTAATTTATTTTAATTCCCATAGACAATGCACTTTGATACAAAACCAAATTGCCGTACACAAATAAAAATTACTTATCTCTATGGTAAAGATATTTCCCTTTCATCTAAATGTGTGTGATTGCAATCCCTCGGCACATTCTTTAATCATAGCAGTCCCTCAACTCCTTTACTCACTTAATCTACTTCTCCCTGCCATAGCTTTGACACCATGAGAGTTTTACACACACAAACGTCGAAAAAACTACACATAAGAATGAGAAAAAGTGGATTCACACATTCATTATTAGGTGATTCAGTGTCTCATTGCATAGTAGGAGAAGAGAAGTATGTTATGTAACTCCAAAATACCTAATTGTTTAACTACTACATTAAATAACTCATTATTACATCACTTTATTATTAAGACTTTATTATACACCTAAGTCCTAACCAATACATCTAAGTTCTAACTGCGACTATTATCTCCAACACCAGTGTTAGAGTGTTAATACTCCAACACCACCGTTAATAAGAAAATACTATTTTTCAACTATCTGCCCCCTCAAAACTGAAAGATTTTGGAGAATTACGAAGATGATTAGAAAACTGTAGAAGACCACATGTTTTATCTTCTTCTGCACTTCATCTCCAGACTTTGGAACTTGGGTCTTCATCAATGCTCCATAAGGTTGTTGTATCCTTCGTGATGAAGGAAAATTCTACTAAATCCACCTAAGCAATTGACTTCCTATCTCCTTTTAATGAAGGGGGGATTTCACTAACTGCACCTAAGCAATCAGATTGCCACCTCCTTTCATTTTAGATTGGATTTGATTCGCCTTAACAGGTAGAGCATTCAATTGAAGAATCAGTGGAAACAATTGTCCCCTACAACAAGTAGATAGTGAGGATGTTCCTGAGCCATCCCCACAACCCCTTTTTTCTCGGGGAAAAAGGGATGAGCAAAACAGGGACCAAGGATACAGTCCCATCTAATATAAGTTATTTGTCAATTGCAGAGTATCATACTATATAGAGTGATTATACAAGTTAAGCCTTTGCAAAGTTATCACCAATGTTTGCTCAAAAATATGTGGATCTGTTAATGCTTCAAACTGGAAGGGTTCCAAGGTTACTAGAGAATGTACACTGTCACCTCGTACAATCTCTCTGCACTTCAAGTTAGTGATTGCTAACCACAGGGGGGGAATCCCTATGTAACCTGGAAGTGAAGAATGAGCCCTAGAAATCAAAGAACATTGTCAAACTACAAAAAACATTCATTGTAATATAGAAAATCAGACCAGCAATCTACAATAAAACACACAAAACAACAAGCAAGAATGCAACTTTACACCTAAGGATGAATTTCTACCTTGGGAAACATGTAAATCTGTTGCTAGAACACAAAAACCTGCTTTTAAAAGTGCAGATCAATATGTGATAATACAAAAACCAGCAAGTTTAAAGATCAAAATTACAAATGATTAGAGTGCCTTGAATCCTATCAGTTATGGAGTTAGAAAATTGACTAAGTGGAAGTAATTCCCGATGTTAACCAGTTCAAAAGATTAAAGAAAAGCAAGAGACACAATGAACTGAACAAGTGAGATATAGCCCACAAATAGATGTTACCTTTATTTCTAAAGCTTCAAGTACAAAGTTTGGTGAATATTAGCTTCAACTACAACAACCCCAATGGGTGTCAAATCACTTCCAAAGCACCTTCTCACACTTTTGTTCAAGGATGAATTCACATTAACAAATTCAGAGCAACCTCTACCTCTACCTCTCACTGAAATATATGAACTCTCACATTCACTACAACCAGAAAGGGGGGTGTGAAGACAAGAGAACTATAGAAAAATCAATATTCATCAATAAGATTGAACCCCTCTCCTCGCTACCCTTTTTTCCTTTATATAATAGGCTCAGAGGTGTACAAAAGTACCATGACTATCAATAGTAGATAAAAGCTGCAATATACCTAAGATACAACTCTTCTATAGAGAGCACATGAACTAAATAAGGAAATCTTACTATAATTAACCACTTCATCCTCAAGATAGAAGTCATTTAACCCCTACGCTCCATCCTTAGGCAAGAATAGCATACACCAAATAGGAAGTCCATAAAAACATTCCTCCTAAAACCATGCAGTAGCCATGTGATGAGAATAGCATGTGTATTTTATAGCAATTCCATGAAAACAACCTCCTCAAGGCATTGGCTCTAACTCTCTAATGAGAATAGCATGTTTAATTATGGAAAGTGCACAAAAACATTCGTCCTCAAACCATGCACTAGCCTTGTGATAAGAATAGCATGTGTAGATTACAATAATTCCTCAAAAGCAGCCTCCTCAAAGCATGCACTCTAGCTCTAAGTAATAAATTATAATAGCATGTGTAATCAAGGAAACTTCAAGAAACACCTTCCTCAAACCATGTGCTCTAGTTTTTGGACCAAAATAGCAAAGGTTAGTGTGGAAAGTCACTAGGAAGCCACTCAAAGCATATGCTCTAACTCAAGACTTGTTAACCCCTATATTTTCTCACTTTGAAATCCTAAGGGTTAGGGGCCCGTGTATTTCACTTACTGGCATTCAAATAGTTCTTTCAAAAATAGCACTTGGTCAGACCAAAGTTGGTTTATGTTGAGGTTAGGTACAGAGATTGGTTAAGTAGTTTTCTTTTTTTCAGAGACAAAAGTTTGCATAAGTCTTCATGGATAGAGAGAGATGCCTATTCTTAGCATATTCCCTACTTTTTAGGAGACAAAGATCGGAGGTCTGCATGGCAGTATTGATCACATATTCAAAGTCCTTACGAGCTCATGATTTCAATCAACCTTTTCCAGACGACATGCGAGCAATTTACTATTTTTAGCATGTGGAGTTTCGAGTCTCAGATGATGATTCTTATCACATACTCGGATTCCTCACTGAAAATTGAATCTGATGAGTATGTTTTCATTGACATACGACTAGATTTTATTTTTGGCAATGTCTATTTTTAGACATACTATATTTGGCATTGGTCTCCTAGTGGTCCCAGACATATTTGGGGTTTTCCCTATTTTTTAGGGTGACTACTATTTTTGGCATGTCTATTTTTAGCAGGGCTATATTCAATAGTTGTGGTTGCCATGCAGGGTGACAAGTGTTAAGTTTTGAGTTATTATTAGGTTTCTTTTCAATTTACTAGATAACCATAGCATAGGTAGGATCACTGAGAGAAATACAATCATAAGATACACAGCATTTATCATGGGAAACCCTCATGGGGGAGAAAACCCAACAAAACTTCCTAAATATAGATAGCCAATACAATGCCAAGACAATAAACCAAAACACTAGAGAATATCCAACACTGAGCAATGCGCCTCTCTCTTTCTTCTTCTCCCAACTGCAGCTCTCCAAACTTGCACACTTTATGAGTGAATGAGTGGGTGAACAAATGAGGCGCTAGCCTCCTTTATTTATACTAGCTAGCAGGCGCTGGAAAGGTGTCTCTTCACTAGGCAGGGTCGACTTCTCTTCTTAGTGGTTAAAACCACTTTAATTTGGCCTGGGAGCCGACTCCTTAATTAGCATAATATAATTAGGGTTTGACCAATCCACAAAAGGGGATTTGGTCATTTACAATGCCCGACATGATCAATCCACAAAAGGGGATTGATCTAATTAATAATGACTCAATAATAAATAGAATACTCTTTGTAGTTACAATATTTCAATACTCCCCCTTAACAAGAAGGGTATTCGACAACATCATTAGGAGAGACAGAGGGCAGCGACATCAACAACATCTGGAACACTGATTGGCATATCTATAAATCATCGAAAGTTTTTTTCATCATCAATATCATCATCCACAGCTAGGGGATGGAATGGCATCATCATCATCTGCATCAACATGGATTAGTATAACACTAATACATCATCATCATCAATAACAACACGAGTCTAATACAACATCAACAACAACAGCATCACAACACAAAGGCTGGAGCATCATCAACATCAGCACTAAGCTAGAAATCTGCAGCACGAAGCTGGCATCACATCAACATCAGCACGAAGCTGGAAATCTTCAACACGAGGCTGGCATCTCATCAACATCAGCATGAAACTGGAAATCTTCAGCACAAGCCTGGCATCACATCAACATTAGCACGAAGCTGGAAATATTCAGCATGAAGATGGCATCACATCAACATCAGCACGAAGCTAAAAATCTTCAACACGAGGCTGGCATCTCATCAACATCAGCACGAAGCTAGAAATCTTCAGCACAAGGTTGGCATCACATCAACATCAGCACAAAGCTGGCACAACGTCATCAACATCATGTGCAACAGAATGAGGCAAGTCCAACAACATTTTGTGGTACTCTGACAGATCCAAAGGATCTGTCCAGGGATGATCAGTCCCCTAGGATATAAAATCCTAACTGAGCTACCAGCTATTGGTCAGGATACCATAGTATCATCAGCATTACTCCCCCTTTCAAGGGAGGTCCTTTCGAACTATAGCAAACTTGTCTCGAAAGTATTTAAACTTTACACGAGACAGAGGCTTGGTCTGCAACCTGCTCATTTGTGCCAACATATGGGAGCTTTAATGCTCCCCTCTGCATTATATCATGAATGAAGTGATATCGGATCTCTATGTGCTTCGACTCATCATGGAACACATCATCTTAATACAACTCTGGTTATCACATAGGATCATGGTGGCTTCCATCTCAAGATCAAATAGATCTATCAACAACATCCGAAACCATATGGCTTCACAACTGGAGGAACATGCATCAATGTATTCTGCTTATGCCATGCTAGGAGCAATGTTGGATTGCTCCCTACTCTGCCATGAAGTCATGGCTGACCCCAGACTAAAACAACATCCTAAGGTGCTCTTTTTGTCAGAGACACTTCCAGCCCAATCTGAATCGGTATAACCACTCAGTCTGAAGTCATGACCTCTAGTATAACAGAGACTAAAATCCAACATACTCTTAAGGTATCTCATCACATGTTTTGCATCATCAAGGTGAACACGTCTAGGTTCTACCAGATACTAACATAAGGAAAAACACATATCCGGCCTGGTATTCTTCAGATACATTACCGAACCAATAATATGTCTGTACAGAGTAGCATCAACCAATTCTGACGAGGTATCTACCAGGAGCTTTAACTTCGTTTCCATGGATGTGTACATGGATTTATATTTCAACATGTCAAACCTCTTCATTATTTCAACTGCATACTTCCCTTGGTTAAGGAAGATCTTCTCTGGGCTCTGCCAAACTTCAACACCTTAAAGATAATGCATTAGGTCTTTCATCAAACTCTGTAGCGAGCTTCTTCTGCAATCGATGATGAGCTTTTCTTCATCTTGTCAAGAATACATCATCTACATATAGTAGCAACAATATAACTGGCTCATCATTCATAACCTTGAAGTAAAGGTTAGAATCAATTTTACTGTTGGTTAAGCCCAAACTCTTCAGAAAACTATCAATCTTGCCACACCAAGCTCTTGGAGCTTGCTTCAACTTGCAGACACGAGTCCTTTTGTCTTCAACTTCAAAACAAATTTTCACATCACTTTGTACCAATCTAGTACACACTTGCTCAGCTGCAACTCAATCTGCACAGTCATGTTCTAGCTCTATGTGCTTTCTGCAAAGAACTATCTGCCTCACTGTTTGAGAGTATGTCCTCCCCTCTTTCTACAACTTTTCCTTCTGGAACTGGGACTTTGCACATGCAGTTGCTCTAAAGCTGAGAATGGTTGCTCCATTTTCACTATGACTGTTGAAATCTGAGTAACTCCTCTACTCCATCATGGCAACAACTTCATCCGAAACTGAGAGTGGCTCAATAACTAATACTGAAGGTAGCTCTTCTTCTTTCATGGAGATAACTCTATCTTTTATTGTAGTCATGTCTCCATGACCCAACTAATGTACTGCACCAACTGCCACTCAATTTTAAATATGGGGATTGCTCCCCCTGCATCTCATACTATATATGAATCATGGTTGTTCTGGTTGTCTTCATGAATACTAGAACTATTTCTTCAATTACTGGAGTAAGTGTCTCTTCATAGTCTTCTCCCTCTTGCTAGGAGAATCCTCTGGACACACATCAGGCTTTGTACATCTGCAACATGCTTGATCTATTAGATCAATCTTGGAAGTCAATACTAACTTCTCTTCTAGTCTCATGGAAAAATCCATATCTTAGTCTTTTTGACTGGCTTCCTTCTCTGTCACTGAAACAAGGGAATCTTCCCAAGAGATTTCATATCTCCTAGAAGTTTTTGAAGCTACGATCTAGTCTTCTCATGGCATCTCTCTCCCAATCCTGAAAGTTGTCTCTTCATCTGATCCTTTCTTAAATCAGGCTTACTCTCGATTTCTTCTGAGTCTACAAGGACTTCATCATCTCTTATGGGGTATACTTGGTGTTGAATACCAAGTCTAAATATGAAAGGTTGAGTTAGACTTCAAACAAGTTCTGCTTCCCGTCAAGGTGGCTTCATTATCCTTTGACCAAGTCTTCTATGATTTCTTGTTCTAATGTTTGGTCATCTTTGGAGCCTTCTGCTCCTTACAATCAATCTCCATATGAGATACTCTAGATCTCAAAAATAGCTTCTTCATCTTCTTTGGTACATGGATGTATAGAGTCATGTACACGACTTGGGTAGTCTGCTTCGTGTCTCATCTAATTTGTTGCCTTCTATAACCTTCACCATAGCTTCCTCAGGGTTATCACCTATGACCTGAACCAAGGTCAACAAAACAACAGGAAAGAATAATACTCTTTTGATAATAGTAATAAAACAATAGCACGAATAATCGTCACAGTAGCTCCTTTAGAGATATAACTTGTGACCTACCTGAAACAAATATCAAAAGTAAGAAATACAATACGAAATGAGATCAACACTCTTCTAGTGTTGTGATCAAACATTCATCCATGGTAACCTAGAACCAACACAAGAAGTTTCTCCTAGAGGAAATGTTAGTTGTATCTGGTAAATGATTACATTAAGCATTTATCTCAATATGCTCACATGCTACCAAGCATAATACTTTTCAAAGACTGCTACCCCAACTATAGTGTTTACTTGTAATGGGGTAGTTATCAACTTGTCATGTGCAACTTTGAATCTTATCAACTTAATTAGTCAAACCTGGAACCTGGAGTCTTTCCCTCAAGAATGAGTGTTGATTTTCTTCCAAATCTCCTTCACTCAAGATGACAAGTGATTTCTTCAACCTGTCTTTTGTACTAAGACAATATGCTATCTCGACACAAGGCTGGGTTAGAGAATAAACTCTATGATCTGAACGTTAATCAATCTAATACCTTGACTTAAATTTTGACCAAAGTTTAGAATGATGGTCATAGCTTCAACATGCAACCTGGATCAAAATAATGTCATAACAAATAGATGCAAATCAAAATAATCAAACCTGGGTTGCATTATTTCTCTGAATGTGTTGGATCTGAGATCCTTCTAGATCTATGGCAAGAGATCCCTTCTCCTGCAAATACCCTTTAAAACTTAACAGTTTAAACATATGTGAGTACATACCTCTGATAGTAGTGGCACCATCTGGTAGCAGCGATAATAATTACCAACCCTTTAAAAACTTCAAGGATGACTGCAACTGATACTTCAACTGATACTGCAACTGTAATTGATACTACAACTGATTCTAAAGCTGCAACTTAGGGTTTTATGAGGAGAACCTAATTTTTCAAACTTCAAATTCTAAAATTTTGATCCAGGGACTAGATGCACTAGGCTAAGGCGAGTTTGCTGGAGATGTTAAATTTCAAAAATTTCAAGTTTTTCCCCTTGAAACATGACCTGTGGAAATATGGACTGGTACTTCTGGTACTGGATCTGGTTTCCTAGTTTTTCTGGTTTTCTAGTACCAATCAAAACTAGGGTTTGACATTCCAGAGGCTCTGTCCACTGAAAAGGTGCGCTCAAACTGCCAAAAGATTCACTAGGGTAGGGCACACTTTTCTAGATGGTTTTTAGGCAAAAATTCCTCTCCAACAAAAAGCCCTAATTTTCTTGTACAACAACAATGACGTTTTTGCTTATCCAGTGAAAGGTGGTCTCTTCAGCTTAGCTCTGATACCATGTTAAGTTTTGAGCTATTATTAGGTTTCTTTTCAATTTACTAGATAACCATAGCATAGGTAGGATCAATGAGAGAAACACAATCACAAGATACACAACAATTATCCTGGGAAACCCTCATGGGCAACAAAACCCAGCAAAACTTCCTTAATATAGATAGCCAATAAACCAAGACACTAGAGAATATCCAACACTGAGCAATGTGCCTCTCTCTTCCTTCTTCTCCCAACTGCAGCTCTCCAAACTTGTGCACTTTATGAGTGAATGAGTGAGTGAACAAATGAGGCGCTAGCCTCCTTTATTTATACTAGCTGGCAGGAGTTGGAAAGGTGTCTCTTCACTGGGCAAAGCCGACTTCTCTTCTTAGTGGTTAAAACCACTTCAATTGGGGATGGGGGCCGACTTCTCTTCTTAGTGGTTAAAACCATTTTAATTGGGCATGGGGGCCGACTTCTTAATTAGCATAATATAATTAGGGTTTGACCAATCCACAAAAGGGGATTTGGTCATTTACAATGCCCGACATGATCAATCCGCAAAAGGGGATTGATCTAATTAATAATGACTCAATAATAAATAGAATACTCTTTGCAATTACAATATTTCAACAACAAGTGGCAGGTTCAGATGACATGTGGCAGTCTCTAGGAGTGACATGTGGCTGGATATGGTGCGCAAGGGTTAGTTGGGCACTAGGGTGGCGCATGGTGGAGCCCTTGAGGTATATGGATGAGTCATGTGGGGTGCCTACCTTTTTTCTCTCACCTAACTAGAGTGCCTACCTTTTTTCTCTCCATAACTCCCTATCTCACCCACTTAACTCCCCTTTTCTCTCACTTAACTCCCTCTCTCCCTCAATTTACTCCCCCCTTTGCTCCACTCTCTCCTCATTCAAGAGAGGCGTATGGCCTTCATGGAGCTCCCACCTTTTTTCTCTCACCGACCTAACTCCCCTTTTCTCTCGCTAAATCCCTCTCTCACCCACCTAACTTCCCTTTTCTCTCCCTAACTTCCTCTTCTCACTCACTTGACTCCCACTCTCTCCTCATTCAGTGGGGGGCATGGCCTCACCTTCCACTTCCACCCATTGATGTGCCTCCTTGGGATATGCGCCCCCCTTCTCCTTCTTGGTCTATATATACAACTACTCTCCGTTGTCAAAGGGTTGGATCTTCTTTGTCGGCAGCAATCTACATCAGATTTCTCTCTTCTCTCTTCTCTTTCTTAGCTTTTGTTCTCCTATGTAGGGATCATCACTACACCATTTTTCTACTTTTTTCCTTGGCGCAGCCAACCTCTTGACATCTACAAAAATAAAATCTTGATGTGCTTGTACTGAACCTTTTTGGTTTGCTGGTGTTTTAGATTGTGATCTGTTTACGGTTCAGAAGTTATTTGCATAGCATTTGGGTGTTATCTACTGTTTGATATCGCATTCTACAAGTGTTCATTTCTGATTTTGAGCTAACAATTGCAGGGATTCCACCAAAACATTTAAAAAACCATATTTTGAAACTATGGCTGTCCAAACGCTGCCATAACCTTTTTTATTTGCTGTTGTTATATTGTTTCATTTTGCAAAGTTACAGGTAGCGGACAGCAAGAAAAAATCCCAGGGACACCCCCCATCTGAGGTTGGTATGCACCAACCGGAACAGAGCACTCTGTCAGTGACTTCTTAGGGGGGGGCATAATTCCTACAATTATCATTGTTTTCTGTGCAGATTTTAAAGCTGTTTCAGATCTGATTTTAGGGTGCGGAAAATAGTGCTAACAGGACTAAAATTAGGATCCATCTCCCAACAAAGTCAACCAAATCAAGTTAGAAGGTGGGCACTCCATCTCCTAGTGAAAATAGCAATCCATAATCCATACCTAATCACGAGGAAACTTCTCAACTCTAGCACTCCATATCTCAGTGAAAATAGCAATAAAATGGCATTCAAACCTTCTCTAGGCAAAAGCTTCTAAAAATTGCATGTGTTAAATGGATCCATTCCCTGAAAAATGAAAGTCCTCAGAATGGCCTAAAATTTAACACTAATACTGTGTGCCATACTGGATCCCCAATAAAATAATTATCCTACCAAAAATATACTCTACCTATTAAAACTAGACTGCACAAAATAGACCCAAAATGTCAGTCTTGAAATCAGTGAAATCCAAACCATGGACTAATCTCCATACTGAGTCTCCAAAAATATAATTATCCTGCCATTCTGACCACGTTCTACAAATAGAAATTTCAATAGATTTTTTCCAAAAACAGAAACTTCTCCAATATCCCCAAATTCAAACCACAAACCTATCTCTCAAATGGTTATCCAAATACATTGTCATTTTCTATGAAAAAACACCAAGTTTCTAAAAATAGAAACTACTAAAAATAGTGGAATCGAGAATCCAAACGTGCCCATCTCGCTATTCACCCCCCCATGCATCCTCCATAGTCTACTCACAAACCATCAATGTGAAATGATGAACTCTGTAAGGTTGAGTCCATCCCATATAATGTTCGTGAATTGTCAATGCCAAATGGTGAACTTCATTATTTTGAGCTCACCCCGAATAATGTCCATGAACATATGCTAAAAATAATACCCAAATTCATGAAGGCAAATCTAGTGTTAACAGGACCTATTCTGGTGATTATTTTTTCTAAGTATGTAGAAATTGTGTCAATCTATAGTAGAACTATTCTCTATTGCTCATAATCACGGGAATACATGTGCACTTTTATTTCAACATCCTTTCAGATTCAGGGACTTGGAATTGTACTCAATATAATGCAACTAAATAGTTGTCAGATTTCAAACATACAATACAAAGGCATCCAAAGACATGTTACTTGTCAAATTTGATGTAGTTAACAATGGACATTGCACCAATAAGAAATATTCCATAAAGACAAGCCCCGCTCTATGAGAAAAATGTAAAGATATTTCAAGAAGTAAGATCCAAGAAAGTTATTTAGAAATCAAACTGAACCAATATCATGATCAAAAAAATTATTGCTAGAATTATTTGAATAAGTTTCCTTGTTAAAAGAGTAACAAGGATGAAGGTTTTACTTCTATGAAAAATTCCAAACGTTGCACATGATGGGTGTGAGGATGTGTGCAAATGCATGCCCATGTTTATCTGTGAAAAATAGGATAGAATGCATACCAACAATTAGAGCAGCTCTACCAATTTCATACTTTTGCTGGTAATACAACTCCCAAAAATGATTCAAATGTGCTGCCAGGTAAGATGCCAATTGGTCAGTGAAAAACATTGGCCGAATATAACTCAGAAAAGGAATATCGATTTTCCTATTGTAATTGTTCTTAATCATCTTAAAATATCACTCTTCATTCAAATATTGATAGTATATTTTGATTTTTCTATAAAATATTCAAGGTTAGTTATAGAAAAGGTCTTCTTAATGGGCACAACCAAACATGCAAAATTTTAAAAATTTGTTTGGCAACAGTGCATACAAATGAAATATATCCATCAAAGCCAATCTTGGAATACATTGTCATAAGGAATTAATATTTCTAAGCATGGAATGTTAAAATTTTCAGTTCGTGATAACATGTTACTGCATGTTGACCGCTCGTTTAGCACGGAGGTCAACTCATATATAATGAAGATTATCTATGTCGAAGACAGCAGGGTTCTACTGGGTGTTTTTAAACACCAGCACTTATTTTTTTGTAA
>JZKD02S1673320.1:485999-510363 GCA_000966675.3 Picea glauca
CAAGTGGTCTTTTATAGAGTCCACTATGATACTCATGGCATTGATGTCACCATCTTTGAACTTTTCCATAACTGCAACGTTCTGCGGTTCTTTCTCTTTTCCTTCTTCAAACTCTAGTTTCACGATATCCAGCACTCTATTCTTAGCAAGGATGAGGTCAATCCTTGTCTTCCACGCTCTAAAATTAGAAGCTCCATCTAACTTGTTTTCTAACTTCAAAGAGTAAGTCATGGTTGCTTTGACTTGGTCAACCCTAGATTTGGCCAAAAACTCAAACTTGACATCTTGGCTTGCTGAGAGTACCAAGAGATGCGCTACGTTAGGGCACACTGGTCTATTCAGAAATTGGGTCAATCCCTTCACGCCTCAACGAGAGGATTAGGGTTTCTGCAACTGCACCTACTAGTAACCCTAGCTGCAGTGCTTTGGTGACTGCTCCTGCTAGAAACCCTAGCGGCAGTTCTTCAACGAGCTTAATATCCTTATGGCTATGCTTCCTTCCAGCGGTTAGACTGAATGAAGGAGGTGTGGGCCCATAACCTGTTAGAATATAATGGATGTGCTCGTTTTACCATCGACAATATCACTATTGTCACCCAACCATAGGTCGAAGCCACCCTCTGAGCACCTTAACCTTGACAGAGAATCATTCTGGAAGCAAACCCTAGGCTAGATAGCCAAACAAAGGGTAGCGCACCTTTCCCCAAGGATAGCACATCAAACAAGAGTTGATCAGATAGTCCAAACCCTAACCAAGAGATAGTCCAAGCCAAAGCATAATCTGCTAATTGCAGCAACTGCAACGGCAGCTCTCCTCCAAACCTGTGCACAAACTGGGCAACTGCATTGCACACGAGTGTTTCTCTGCAATTCTGAGAATGACTGCCAGAATGAAGACTGGCCTCCTGTATTTATACTAATTCTGGCTAACTGCCTGGGCCGACTTCTCATTCTGGGTATCTATCTGTTCAGTATATATTATTTCTTCTGGCCAACTTCTTCTCTTGGAGGCTAACAACCTAATACAAATTATCCTCTTGAATCGACATGTCTTCTAGGGTTATTAGCCAACTCATTAGGGTTTCTTCTTGCTTCTCGGAATATTCTATTCTCGTGAGGTTTACACGCGGAGGTAAATACCTCCCGCATCTACCATAATATCAACATGGTCAACCTCAAAAATGTTAACCAATGAATATCGAGGTACATAGAGGGCTTGGTGCTCTTGATTAAATGCCAGTTCCATGCCCTCATACATGACAGAATCCAGTGGAAACGTTGTAATCCTACCAATCTTGAAATCCTGAAAACCGTTATGTCTGCTGAATTTTGAATGGGAACTAAAATTCTACTTTCTCCATATGAAGTCTAATGAGGTTGGAACCACTCTCAAACATCTTGAAACAATTAATGGTAATGTTAAAAATTTATGTAAAAGGATGAAAATGAAAAATAAAGGAGAATATGACTTTTGTTTAATGGTAATATTAAATTTAAGGATTTAATATTACCAGTAATACTAAGGTGGGTGAAATGGTGATGATAGTTGGACAGATCTAAAATATTTATCAGTGGTTAATGAGGGGATTATTTGCCACCTAAAGGACCCATGACCCTCTTGACCTATTGGACGGGCCTGCAAATCAAAAAAGAATTCGCCGAAACAATTGTCGTACAGGCCGAAACGCCATTGGCCATACCGTAAAACATTTCCAAATCTAGATGATGGCATTTCGGCATTTTGTGCAGTTTTCGATATTAGTACATCCCCTTGGGGGTCATTTCCTACAACTTGGGTTTAGAGCAATGTCAAGGGAGTGGACGGATTGTAATCGCTCTTTCATCCTATTTGCAGAAGTTTGTGGTATCTTATGCCTTGGATCCAACAAATCGGTGTGTTTGGGTTGCTCTCTTGATCTAGGACTAGTTCATTTGCTTGTGTGCAATCTACACTCCTAATCTTGGTGTGGATCATAGTAGACTTTGGGATTGGATGGCTTCCTCTCTCCTCACTATGGAGTGGATCATTGGTGGGGACTTTAACATGGTGGAGTGGGAGGGTGATTGTTGTGGCAATTCTAACACTGTGGTTAGTGGAGCAAAGAAGTAGGCTTGGTGTAGGTGCAAGGATTCACTTCAGACATTTCACCCCAATTAGAAGCAAAAGGGGCTCGACTATGGCAACCGGTACACTTGGACCAACTATCAACAGGGATGTGATCAAGTTTAGGCTAGGTTGGACCACTTCTATGGACCCTGGCAGGATATGTCATTTTCAAGTAAGTTTCGACCCATGGATGTATTGATGGATGTGACAAGCTTAAATCATCTTCCGATTTAGACAACAATTTCTTTGAGTCATGCAGCAGATTTGCCTCTGTCCCTATTGTTCAAGTTGAATGTTTACCACTTGGAGACAAATGATTTATGTGCCATAGTGCAACGAGTTTGGGCCCTAACCCCTAGAGCAATAGGATCTCAAAGATGGACTCTTTGGTGGGAGGCAACAGTTTCTCAAACTATTAAGTTTATGCAAGAGTGGGGGCGGATGATGGCCCATAAGCAAAGAAAAGAGTTGTGGGTAGATTGTATTCGACTTGAGGAGTTTCACATCGCCCTAGAGGACTATCTTCATAATGTTTCTCTTTAGCGGGGGGCTGCAAGGTTGGTTATGGTAGTGCATAAAGGAGAGGATTATATTACAGAGGATTCTTGGGTCTAGTCCCATATTCAGTAGATTTAGGAGGGGGATGAAGGGTCCAAGTTCGACATTAATTTTATCGAGCAAAAGGTGGCTACTAATAGGTTACTTGGGCATCGTCGAGCATATGGCTCTCGCACAAAGGACCCTACTAAGGTTAGAGGTATGTTCAACTCTCAATATCATAATATTTTTGCTTCATATGCTCTAACATATGAGGTGGTGGCTACTAGGGATGCCTCTTGCAGGGTTGTTCCCCGCAAATTCTCCATTGGTGATTGAGATAGGCTTGATAGAGACTTTTTGAGAGAGGAGTTGTATGTTGCTTTGATTTCCATGTGAAATGGCAAGTCTCTGGGTATGGATGGCCTTCTTTGTGAGTTCTACAAGGCCATGTGGGATACCAATTGCAATGATTTTTGTTGCTTGGTCATTGAAGTCTTTGCCTTAGGTAGACTCTCAGAGTTCCTTAACCAAAGGGTGATCAAGCTTATTTTGAAGAATCCTTGAAGGGATCCCATTGGGGAATGCCATCCAGTTACTCTACTCATAGTTGCCTATAATCATGGCCAAGACCCTTGCTTTGCAGATCCAATTGGTTGCTCGATATTTGGTTTATCAAGAGCATATTGGTTTTCTTCAAGGGAGATTTATTCTAGATACTGTGGTTTTACCTTGGGATGCTATGGAGTGGGCCTGAGACGTTGGTTAGCAAGTCCTTAAAGTTGACTTTGGAAAAGCTTATGATCAGGTGGATTAGTCGTTCAACTCAAAGATGTTGTCTTGCCTGGGCTTTGGCCCCTATTGTCTAGTTATGGTGAATACTTTTTTCACCAATGCTTCTACCTTTATCTCCATCAACAGAGCCTTGTCCCCACTCATCCTATTGTATCATTCCATTAAACATGGGTGTCCTTGGCCCCTTACTTGTACATTTTGATGGAAAATACTCTAGGGTTCCTGTTGGAAGTCGCTTGTATTGCAAGGCAAGTTCAAGGCATTTGGTTATTAGATGGTTAGCAATCACTTTGTTGATGACTCTCTTCTCTCTATGATCTGGATTGGATCATTATATTATTTTTCATCTATCTTACTACTTTTTGGCTGGAAAAATTGGAGGAATTAGCTTGCAAGGCCATTTCGGCAACTGGTCCAAATTTGGAAATTTGGGTCCAAAAAACAATCAAAAATCTTTCGGAGCCATTTTGAGGCATCAAACGACCTTTCTTTATCCAAACCTTAATATGGAGGAAGATTCTAAATTGTACACATCGATACCTTTCTAACGATGCAGATCATTCGTCAATCAGAGCTCGTATGAGAAATTTATGCCTCATGCAAGTTGACCTACCATATTGATCACCATGGTGCGAGTGGTGTCAGCCTCCATTACTTAGACATGTGGGGCTAGCGACGTAGTGGATTTTCAATGAACATTCTAGAAGTTCCAAAACCTTATCACAATTGAAGGTTGAGGATGTCAAAAACCTATCCCTAGATGGCTATCGAGCTATGTCAAATATCGGGCCACTAAGAGGAGAAGGGGTTCCATTCTTTTGCATTGTATCGTGTTCCATAGCTAAGAAAAACATTTGAGAGTGGTATTTTTTGAGCATAACAAAGGAGGAGAGATTTTGTAGTAGCCATACAGACCACAAGTCAAAGGCAACTCCACAGAGAGTGCCTCTTTCTTTGTACTTGCGTCATTTCTTTACCAGAGAAAAGAGAGCACAGCAACCTCACCTTCTAGCTAGGTTTTCTCCCAGATTGGGTTTCCCAAGTCATATCTTGTGTTTCTTTGTGGATGGTGTGAATGTATTTTACTGTTCTTTATTTTTCTGCATTTTATCTATTTTATCAGTAACTAAATATTCTGGAGATCTAAAGGAAATTAACCTTTATAGTAAAGATTTTAGTATTTTATTAGATCTTTTGTGACGAACTGTTCCAGTGGAATATCCATGGCATTTTACAAATCACTCTACGACTGTTGAGAAAGGATTGCTTGATGGATCCCTTGCTTGTTTGGACATTTTTTGTGTTGTGTAAAGTTCTATGGTCAATGTGGGATTGGTGTCGTTAAAGGTTTCAGAGAAAATTGTAGGTCTAGCATCATAAGGACCTCCCCTTTGCTGGGAAGTTGACAGTTATTGAACACATTTTTTAGGCCTCTCATGTTTATTATGTCTCATGTTGGTTCCCTAGCTGAACTCTATTTCAATAATTTGAGCAAATTCTGCATACCTACCTGTCGTCTAAGTATGGTGGTCAGAGGGGTCTTCTATTGGTTCCATGGGATGTTTGAACTATGCCCAAGGACAAGGGAGGTCTTAGTCTGATTGATGTTGTGACCCAAGGCAGTATCCTTGCAGCCAAGCAGGTGTTGAGATGTTTGGAGGGCTCCACATATTGGAATATTTTGTTTTAACACTGGACAATGAAAACTCAACATATTGGTTGAGTTTGAGGGACCTTTGGGTTATGTGATATCATCTCTTCTCCCCACCTATTTTAGGTTCCTAGCTCCCATATTCCAGAGGATTTGGTTAGCTTGGAGAGTTGTTGTTGGTTTGATATGTTGGCACTGGGAGGGTAGTCGAGTAGGGTAGATCTTTCCAGCTGGCCCATTTAGAGTTCGCTAGTTCATGGCTCTTGTGTTGCAAAGATGCCTTGTTTTCAACTTGGCAAATTGAGAAAGAAAGGCATTTTCTTTAGCGGGGATTTGTGGGACTCTTCTTCTCATGGATGGAAGGATTAGCATTTTCCTGCACAAGAGTATCGGTTGCTTGCAACTAACTATTCTTCTATCATGTAGTTGAGGAGCCTTATTTCAAAGTTTGAGTGGTTTAAAATGAACATTAGGATGTTGTTAGGTTTTCGAGTTACTCCAAAAGTATTTACACCATGTTTGGGGGTGCTTCAAGAGGTTTGGGGTACATGGTGTATGTTCAACCCTTAGATGGTCTAGGATGGATTATAGCATGATAGATGGCTCGTTATAGAAATCCATAGTTGAGATAGCTTGCTCAATGGATTCTTGAACTCAGTTGATCGCAGGCTCGATGTTCTTCCTTTGGGTGTTGAAGATCCCTTGGCAGTTTGGTGGACACTCTTCATTGAGGCCTCGTGGAGGAGCCACTTGTTTAGAGAGCACCCTATAGGAGATGTGGAGCATTGTACATCATGGAGGAAGGCTTCAAGCCCTAGTTGACATGTGGCAACTTGGTTTCCTATTTGAAGGATTGGAGATGGCTTGGGGATGCTTGGGGCTTTGATAGTGTTCTTGCAAGGGGTAGCTGACCTAGTGGAGTACATTGCTTTGAAGGATAGATGGAGTATGTGGAGGCTCAGCCTTGTGTAGCTACATCACCTTAGAGTCATTATTGTGCACGACGTCACCACTAGAGCACGACACTTGTACACTAGAGTGGACGTCTCACTTGTGTGGCCTACAAGGGCTCATGTAGGTTGCTTGTAAGGGCTTAATCCCACAGAGTATTGTTGGCCTCCCTCACCTCTCATATAAATGAGAGGAGAGATTATATCCATAACATATTCATTCACTCATTTGTATTCACTCTTGTGATGAGATGTGACTAAGAGAAGAGAGTGTGCACTTCGTCTCTCTCTCTCTCTCTCTCTCTCTCTCTCTCTCTCTCTCAAGTTTTAACTTGTACTTGTATTCTCTTTCTCTCTCTTGAGGCACTAGGGTTTCTTCATTTCTTGGAGTTTCTTGGAGCATCTTGGAGTTCTAGGTTAGGATTTATTCCTTGGAGATTGGAGATTAACATTTTGAGAGAAAACCTTAGGGTCAATTTGTGAAGTAGAAGAGAAGAGGAGAACATCTTGCCTTGGAGGCTATGTTCAAGAGATTCTTGCACTTGTATCATCCTGGTTGAGTTAGGGTTTGATGATTTACTCTAGCTAGAACTTTTTGGATAGTTAAAGTTTTTGTACTAGCCTTGAGAGAAGGCTATGATATGTACTTGTACTTCATCTTGAGCTTATATATGAAGTCTCCAGCTGTCCGCATCTTGTGTCATTTTCAGATTTGAATTTTAGCTACATATGTTCTTTATGCTTTGCTATTTACGGCCATTTATGTCTTGCTGATTGGACAGAAGTAAAATGCCAAATTGTTAAGTGATTTGACATCCAAGGAAGAATATAAGGGGCTGATTTTACTGCTATCATACTCCTGCAATTACTGTTGTAGAAGTGCAGTTTCAGATCAGATTCTTGGCTGATAAGTTGCCATAGAAGGGGCTGACACTTATCTCTTTGTTTGGTAGCTTTTCTCCTTAAATTGTCGAGAAGTTCCGGTTGTTTGAAGCGAATTATTGTGATCTTTCTATTGTTGTTTTATACTCTAATTTACAGCAGTCCTAAAGGCTGAAAATTCTAAAGCTAAGATCCAGGAAACCTCAACCCAACACACTAGCCAGGCCAAAAGAAAAGATACCAAACATATGCCAACAAGTCTCAGCTCTTAGGGCACACTTTTCCGAGCATAAACAAGATCTGAAATATTTTTCACTGCTGCAGATTTAATGCAACAAATCTGCCCTATTATTAATATGTTTGTCAAATAACTCAACAATTTCAGCCCTTAAATATGTCAAATCAGCATGAACAAGAAGTGCTGGAAATTACCCAATCGGGAAGACAATGAAACCTGAAAATCAAATCTGCAATTACACAAGTATTGGACAACCAAAAACTTCATATGTATGTTCGAGAATGAAGTACATGTCCATACTATAGCTTTACCACAAAGCTGATACAATCTTTTAAGCTCTCCAAGGGAAACCATGGAAACCCTAGCCACCACCAAAGATCTCCAACAAGCAAGCATTAACACTGGAAAATCATCCTTGACTTCAACAACAAGCTTGTCTCACACAAGCACTCCAAACTAGCATGATTGTCATCCTTAGGATTTGCAAACCCCAACCTTGTTACATCACACAAATACATGGCAAGACAACTCTAGTGCTAGCCTCCAAATCTATATGTCCATCCTAGGGTTTGAATCCTTAAACCCTAGGTCTTCCAATCTTGCATCATTACAAGCACCAAGACCTCCATGGATCATCAAGAATACAAGAACTCTATGATCTTGGCCTAGCCTTGTAAAAATTCAGACCCCAACCCGGTTTCAAGTCTCAATGAGATTCATCATAGTTTAATGCCCAACCAACAATGCATTTTCTGCTGCAAATTATTAGCATATAAAAAATAACTCATAACAATAAACAAATGAAGTCTTCTACAGCCATAAATGCAGAAATAAAACTCATACCCAAAAAATTTGACAAGAATTTTTTATCAAAATAGACCCTGGAAAAACCCGCAAGGGGAAAACCAGTGAGAGGGGAGGCTTTTTTTGTTCAGAGCTCAGAGAAAGAATCCTTTTACAGAAGAATGTATATCAGCAACAAACTCAGACTTATCTCATTTTCCGTGCACCACACACAGCCTTGAAAAATGTGCCAAAAAGCTTCTCGATTTTTGTGCTAAGAAATCCATACAGGGTGTTAACACATAGGATGTACAGGAGTCAAGTTTTTTCAATTTTTTTAAATTTTATTAGTTTAGTCTCAGAAGGATACCATTAGTCTTTGTCATTCATGTGGTCAGTCCTTCTCGTATGAATCATTTGTTTAAGCTTGTAGGTTTGAGTCATAGGGTCATGATCTCAAAGGTTTTGAGTCATGTTTCATGTCAAATAAATCATGTGTTTATTTTCTCTTAAGTCTAGAAAGCTGATCAGAGTCCATTTATGAAAGTCTTGGTGTCATGATGGCGGTTGTCATCATCAGCAAAAGAGGGAAAGTTTTGGTCATATTTGCATAGTTTAAGGGTCACCATCCAGTGTTATGTCCACAACAAGTGTACAAGAGGTCTTAAATATCTACCCAACCGTTTAAGTGTCTTGTCAGTTGTCAAATCGCATGTACTGCAAACTCTACTAAAAGTTCGCAGAAATTCAAAAATAGATCATGTGCCAAATATTTCATGATTATGATTTTGCAAAAGTGTCTGATGATGGATTCTAGTTTTCAGCACCATGTCCTCATCAATCATCTCCAAAGGGTCGGTTTCAAAATGAGGATTTATCATTTCTTATCTTCATTTCCATAAGAGTGTGGTAGACTGGTTCAACTCGCTGCAAACTGTAAGTGCACTGCAAACTGATTGTCGCTACAGACTCTTGGTGCTGCAAACTCCCCTGTAGTGGTTGATGGTGGATTAAAAGTTTAAAGGACTGTTGGTTTGGTTTTCTACAACAAGGAGTGAGCTTTATATACTAGGTTCTTTGCTTGATGTTCAAATTCCACTACCTGAAAACTTATTACCATCAAACCCTAGTTGCTGCAAACTTTCTACTCGCTGCAAACTGCACTTGTTGCTAATTGTCTGCGCTGCGAACTGGATGTGCTACGAATCCCCTGTTTTTCTCAGCTGATAAAACCTTAGCTGACATTGTTTTCACTCAGGTTTGAAAAATAACATTTCACTCAAGATCGTATTCCTCTCCATACCTTTGAAATTGCAAAGCCTTCTGATGAAAACCCCAATCTAAAATTCGTTGCTGCAAACTTAATTAGCGCGCTGCGAACTGAGAAATCACACTGCAAACTCCCTGTTTTACTCAGTTGCTCCGAAATTTTGTCTATTTGAGGTTTCATCCAGTTTTGGGTTGTCATCTTTTCCTCCAATCTCCTAGCTTCAGTCTTATTTCAGAAGTCGCAAGAGTGGAAACTTTGTCTTTCAAAGACCGAGACTCTTGATACGGCTTCGAAAATATTGAAGTCCCAAGAGTGGAAACCGTGTCATCGAGCACATAAAGAAACCAAGATAACTCGAAAGAGTTCTCCATATTGTATATTAAACAAGAAAGCGAAAGCTTTCTTATATAGGACTACAATCAAGTCAAGTCAATCCACTTTATGAATGTGAGATAAACCGATAAAGTAAAATAAGGCATGAAAACATCAACTAACCTAAAGTCGAATTTACTTTATTAATATCCCTAAGTCTAATATCTAGTTGACCATTATAAACTAACATTTATTTTAACAGCGAATTGGAGGAGAGTAATTTGTTGTTTAGGGATATAGTTTGACAAGTGCCTTGTGGAAAAAACAACAAAACAGCAGCCTTCATTTATCACTGAAAGGTCAATCAAAGTAGCAACTGGAGATAGATAGCAGCAAATGAAGAGTTCATGTGGGCAAATGTTGAGTATGGAGGGGGTTTCGACTAGGGAAGAAAAAATTGTGTTTTAAGCAATGAGTAAACAGCAAGAAAAGCCATTCAAAACAGCAAGAAGAGGCTACCCAAAAAGGCAGAAAATGATTGCCTAAATAGCAAGATTGCGCACTTGTTATGCATACAAATCCTTTTGGCTTTTATGAGCTTCTTTCCTCTTTCTCAGCAGTTAGGGCAAGTTGCCTTTGAGGATCTGAGTTCTATACATGCAGGGATGAGAGACAAAGCAAAGGTTGGACAGTATTACTCTCATAGCAGTTCATAGCAGTGGACAACTCATTACTCTTTCAGCTTTCAGGCCTCACACCACCACCATCACTGTGTGCAAGGGGACCTATAGCAGCCTGTCCCTTGTCACCCACTATGATGCAATCAATCTCTTGGGTAACATGTGATTTGATCTAATTATGCTGTGTTCTAGCTCTTTGAATCTGTTGGATGTTCATTGGTTAAATTGTATTGCAGTGTTGTGGCTAGTTAACTGTAGTGAATCAATCCGGTTCAGACTAGACACATCCAAAATATCTGGAATACAATGTAGAAATCCATGTGGACAACAATATATAATAAATGTATGAGTAATACTAATAATATAGAGTAGTATGATCATTACAATGAGAATGAGGGCTGTATATATACCTACGCAGGGGGTGCCCTTTCGTGAAGAGATGTGACCCTTCATCGTGGTGCATTTCTTTTGATTTAATATCACCTAAAGTGCACATTCAATCACTCTTCACTAATCTGTTGTTACAAATGTCTTTGTAGATCTGATCTCAACCATTTTCTTTTTTATTTGAAATTTACCCTCGCTCTTGACTGTTTACAAACAGCTCAAGAGTGAGTCTCTGTGCGCTAATCATCTTGGAGTTCTCTGCAGATTTATTGTTTTGATGGTAGCATACACCCCCTAGGGACACCCCCTGTGACTGAAAAAGCACCAGTCCAAACAAAGAGGCTTCCAATCGTGACCGATGAACGAGGCACAACTTATAGAATATTGACTCACATGACTACTATTACATAATAAATGCCTATACATTATTACATTAATGGTCACATACCTTAGGTATATTAATTAATATTTAAATATAGCTCTAGCTCCTCAAGGCATTGAAAACATTCAAGATCGGAGGCAATGAATTTTAGTTAGGCTGCCTGATGCAACTGCACAATATATCGCTAAAATATTATTTTCACTCACAAAGCGTAATGAGCATCATATCCATGAATGAATGAAACATCATTTATATAAATGAATGATCAAGGGATCAGCTATCCAATAAAATAAAATACATTGATCAATATTTTTGGTCCCTACTGGTCCCTTTCATTCTCCACAAATTTAATTCCTCTAATCTATACTAGTATCTAGTCAATTTCTTCATGTCCAACATAAACCAAATATGCAAAACCAAGTATAAATGTCCTACATGAAGTTACCAATAAATTAATGTGTTTGAAAACTTATGCATTTATGATATTTTATGCTTTACATAATAGAGGAATCCTACAATTCCACGATCCATCGTAAAGGTATATTGAGTCTGTTCAGTCACCTAAGCTGAAGAAAATTGGGGAGAGAAATATGATACTAAAAGGTTGAAAGCCTCCACAAAGAAGCAAAGGTATCATGCATGCTCTGAAGACCAGCTCCTCCGTCAAGGGTGCCTGATATCAAGATAGGAAAGATTAGCATGCATCATAACATTGCTCAAGACTGGTTTCATTCTTTTAAAAGTGCATTTCAGTCAGTACAAGATATCACATGAAAGAATGTAACAGCCATTGAACAATGAATTGGATCTATTCAATATAGAAATCACATGTTGTGATGCATCTACCAAGACATAAATTAATATAATTGGCAGTAATTTATGTTACAAATAGGCTTGATTCGATCAACATCAATGAGTATTTCAGGTCAAAGCAATAGTACACTCCAGACATTGTATGAACCGACTTTATAAATTACATCATTTAAACTCCACGAGTATAATGTACTTTCGAGCTACCCTTGGCTTAAATTCAACATAAAGTAGCATTTGAACTCAATATATTGTTTGTTCATAAAGATAGTATCTATTTCTCAAATGATGATCATTGATGAGAGTAGCACTCCCAGCATTTACTTTTTTAATGTCTTCAGAGCTTCCCACAAATAGATGAGAGCAATACTGACTAAACAGTAAAGAACATAATACTGACCACCACATAGTTCCGCCATGCTTGAATGTCTGATCCCATGGAAACAGTAGTATATGCCCACTTTCTGTATGTACTTTTTAGGTCTACCGCTCCACAATAACATTGCAGTTCTTCTTGCTTCCATTCGGTGATGAACTCTAAAGCTGTTGTCACCAGGGGCCCCAAATAAAGAAGGGCAGTCAAGATGATGGGAAAGAAAACTGCCTGCCACTGTTTCAGAAACATAAAATTGCAGTTCAAACCTCGCATTAGGAAAGAGCTCAGCTCTCGAGCATTCCATCAATAGATGCAATTCCAGGACCATAGCATCTACACAGCCACAACATTCATGTCCCCAAATATAAAGGAAGAGAAAGTGTATCAGAAAAACTAAGCTCAAATATCAAGTTATCAACCATTGCTCCTATACTGACATTCCATGCAGCCTGACATAATTCTTATGTTCATGTTTTTCTTATCAATAACTTTACCATATAGAACAAATAATTAAAATAGGTATGGAAGGAGAAACATCACCAGATGATCCATTCTAAGTCCATATGCGCTCAATATAGAAATGATACACATCTTTTGAGAATCACAGACCTGGTGCAGATTCATTACACCAACAGTCATTGCAGAGCAAAAGGAACAGCACTAAATAATATATAAGATTAGCTTTCATCTTGTTTCCTGATATGTAAATAAAGCCAAGCATACCATGAAAAATTATCAATGAGATAATCAATATCCACAATCTGTTGAAATTGAACAAACCAGATGAGCGGATGGTAGAAAGCTAAAGGAACAGAAAATGCTTGAGAGAAGATGATAAAACCAATGGGGAGATTTGTGGGACAAGGAATCAAGTAAATGGCTATCTTGGAGAACTCTCAACCAGTCTCAAATGCTCCAGGCTGTGGACCAACCCGCTTTCACTGCACTTTACCAGATGATATAGATGACACCTTTTTAAAGTTAAATTTGGATACTCCCAGAACTATTTGGAAAGACTAGATATAGTCTTATACGAATCCATTTGTGGATTACAGAACCAAGGAGCTCTATTCTAAGATTTGACCACATCCAATTGTAGATTGTCTTAACAAGAAATGGACCATTCAGGTTAATGAAACAAGATGGATTGGCCAATGTCAAGTTATCTAGAAGTCCAGCTCTTCTTTTAAGCCTAGAACACATGGGTCGTTGGTTCTTCATAACAATTTAGAAGTAAAGGATGGGTTACATCGCACTGGCCTTACTAATGGAGGGTGCCTAGTTTACCACAAACCTGAAACATTTTGTTATGTGGAACTGCAAGGTTGCCAAAGTTTTTTGTGCATGGATTTCTGTTAAGTTCAGTACTCTCTGTCTCCCTTATTCAGTGGAAAGGGATCTCTTTCAAAGACAAATGGATGATTTGATGAGCAAGCAGGACTGTGTGGGACGTGATCAGTCATCTCCTTATGGAAAAGATGGTGACTAGCAACCTTTCATGAGGCAACTCATTCATTGAAAGAAAAAGTTTCAGTATGCAACACAACCTAATTAGACTATGGCTAATTGGCCGTTCACTCATCCTACTCGCTACCATGAGGGAGGGGGATATATGATAGAGTGTGCCCAACAAACCTCCCATGCAGCTAAAACTAATATGGTCAGCACCATCTGGCATTTGTCACCAAATAAGAAGACATGTTAGCATACAACGCAACCTATTCAAACTCTGCAGGTCATTGATGACTTGTCCATCCTAGTAGGTACCTCAAATGAGAAGATAGAATATTCCCAACAACCAATGTTATCAGAACCGGAAACCAGACCGGAGCGATCAACCCCAAAAATGCGAAACCAGACTGGACAGATCAACCCCAAAAATACGAAACCAGACTGGACTGATCAACCCCAAAAATGCAAAACCAGACCGGACCAGTAAAAACCAGAAAAAAAAAAAAAAAAACAGTCAACCAAAAACTACATAAAATATTCAAATTTTGAAAAAAACATATATATTCATGTGCATCCAGATTCCATATGAATCCAAACCATTTATACACAAATATGCAAAGTTTCTCATTCCTATAGCAAGTAAGAGTGCATATAACCAAAATAGCGTTGAGTGCAATCCATCTTTGAACCAGAATACATCAACAACGAGGCTTTAAATGGCATTTAGAGTCCAAAATAGATCATGCTACAACAAATAACTACATATCTTCAAAAGCATTACTTATATTAGGATCCTCATCATCAATGTCACCTTCTCAGCATTAAAATAAGATAGAAAAAGCTTAACATGCCTAATAAGTGATTTTACTTGAGTGAAGGGTACATTTTTACTAGGGTCATGACAAAAGAGTTCAACAATCAATGTCACCAACATCTAGGTACATAGAGGGCTTGATGCTCTTGATTAAATGCCAGTTCCATATCGTCATACATGATAGAATCCAGTGGAAACGTTGCAATCCTGCCAAAACTGAAATCCTGAAAACTGTTCATGAAAACTGAAATTCTTACTACTAATGTACTCAATATTCTATTTTTGTAAGTCTTGTGGGGAGCAAGACCTAGGCTTTGTGATGTAAACCCTAGAGGAGACATGAAGATGGATCCTAACACTTGGGTATGCTTGGAAAGTTTGCTCTTGTGAGATGTAAGAGGATGTTAGGGCTTGTGCCATGCAAGAAATCCCTATAGGAGAACATAGCACTAAATGAGTTGATGACATGAATACAAGCTTTGCTTGAATCACTCACACCTTGTATTATCTTGTAGAAGTCATGGTTATTATTGTGAAGCAAGAGGAGGTAGGGACAGGGTTCCAACCCTAGTGAAGACATGAAGAAGAGAACTATCCCTTTGGGAGATCTTGCATCCATGTTCTCATGTGGGCATGGAGGCTGAGGCAAGATCATGGATTGCTAGATGAGTAGCCTTGCTTGATGAGTGGAGGAGTCTTGAGCTTGTTGTGATACCTTGCTTGGAAGAAGACTTGTGTCTTATATTCTTCATGTTCCATGGAGGTCTTGGTGCTTGTGTTGATGCAAGAGTTGAAAACCTAGGGTTCGAGGACTCAAACCCTAGGATGGACATGAAAACTTGGAGGTTCCCCTAGTGATGGATTGTTACCCCTCATGTTGACATGAGTGGTAAATGGTCCTGTGCAAATTGGTGGTGTGATTCTCGCCTTCAAAAGGTTGGAATGTTGGTGGAGGTTGCTTTAGGGGTATATCTTTTTCTTCACAAATCTTCATCATGGTAGTCATCAAGTCACTTTCACTTAGTGTTGCATGGTTGTCCTCTAACATGGTGATGCATTTACCTAGTTCCATTCATATTCATGCCATTTCCATAGTTTTTCCTAGGCAAATTGTTTATTGCAAACATATTATAACTTTTGCCTAAGTAAAATCCACTTCCTACATACATTTTCACCACTTCTCACCATTTTACCTAGGTGATTTATGTATCACGGTGCATCTTGACATTTTGCCTAGGTAAAACCCTAAATTACACCTGCATTCCACTTCATTCCATCTCCTAGGAGATGCATGGCATAATTAGCTTAAAACCCCTAAGTCTTATGGTATAATAACTCCTCAATTCTTATATTTTCACTTTTTCCAATGTCAACACACCTAACTAGTTTGGGATATTTGAATTAAAAATTTTAAATCCTAAACCTTGGGTTGAGTGCTTAAGTATTGGTTATTAGCACTTTATTGTTTTAATTCTTCATTGAGACCTTTTCCCTTTTTCACTTTCTAATTGGTCACTAGGAGTTTTAACTTAAAGTCCATGTGGTAAACATGAGAGTAGGCGCTCGCCCTTTTGACATGTATTGAAGTGAATACTAGCCTATTAATACTTAATGTTATAATTCTCCATTGAGGCCTTATGCCCTAAGTTTCATTCCTAAATTCACTAGGGAACATAACCTTATGTCCATGGGGTACACAACTTAAGTTAGTACTTCCCCCTTTGGCACATGTGTTGAGGCAAAAACACATGACAAAAAGCCAATTCGCCCTAGCCTCATAATATCCTTTTTCATACATGATAAACTTTTCATGATACATCTTTATCCTTTGACCCAAGTTTTGAGGATTTATTCGGTCTTCATGGTTGACTAGGAGCTTCTTATCCATGCACCCTAGAGTTTTAGCCTTCCACCTCATCCGTCTGACTCATCCACCCTATCCACTCATGCACACATCCCTAGCTGGTGTGATCCACTATCAAGACATATCCACTTCTTGCATAACCTTGTTCACACCTTGAACACATGGGAAGTGACTAGTGATGATTTGACTTGGTAAAAGGGCACCCATTTGCACAAATTTTGAGGAAATCTCATGAATTTGATGAAGACCCATTTGCACAAGTGTCAAGGGTTCCCCTTCTGTTTCTGTCCTTATACACACTTGCAAACGTGGAAAAGTCTCAATCCACTTAGTGTGTCCTTGGAGGCACAATGCCTAAGTCCAAACCCACTTGTCACCTCAATTTGGACTTCTTCCTTCTAGGCTTACTCCTAGGGAAGCCAAGGGGGCTAGACCCTAGTTACTATGCGAGTTATTAAATGAATTCTAGGAGTTAATTTTAGTTTGTTAAAGGTAAGGGGGAGCTAGCCTATATGAGAGGCAACAAATGCAATGCACACCTTTAATGAAAATCATCCATTTCCCTAAAGGAAACTGAGGCTAGTGCCTAAAGGTTGGGCAAGGGGTTAATTAAAGTTACAACAAAAGATCTAAGTACAACTAAAGAATAACTTTACAAATCAATACAAATGAGCTACAATTACAAGAATTATCAACAATAAAGAATGGCTAGATGATTACACAATATACAAAAGTTCAACTACTGACAAATGGAAAGAAAGAAGCACTTTGTTAGATCTATTACACCAATGAAGCACTAATTGAACTAACAACTTAATTGATTTTGCAGATATATAAAAGAAGATAGCTCAAAGATGCATTTACCATAAAGAGATAACTCACAACCAAAGCTTAGATGACCAAAGGAGATGTGCAACTTCAAGGAAGGCAACTCAAGAACTAGTGCGCAACTTCAAGGATACACCATTCAACCATAAAGATGCTCAACTGAAAAGTAAATTGCAACAAAGATAATGCTTGAAGTAAAATTGCAGGAAAGTAAAGCACAACTTAGATTAGATTATGAACTTGAAGCATAGGTTGTGTGAGCAAATTTTAAGGTTGAATTAGGTGAGGTGAAGTTGCAAGCCTAAACTAGGTGACTTCCCCTATACTCCTACCGCTTCGGCCAAAATGATTGTTGGGTGCTCAATGAGCAAGGCAAACAAGGCCTTACCCTAGATCCACAGGTCAACCCGGAAAACTTGGGTGCTCAACAAGGGGGACACCTAGTGCCATGAGATCATCCCTGATCTAGCACCCCAAGTAGCCTCTACAAGCCTCATTTTTGGTGGCGAAAGTTGTATCAGTAAAAGGGTGCTCTAATTACTAGATAAATTGATTCCTCCTAAAGCTACAAGGTGATTGATTAAGCAATTATATTACTTGTGTTAAAAGCTTAAGGAGATAGAGCTTGAAAAGTAAATGAAATAAACAAGATGCTTATATATCCAACTTAAACAAATTGCAAAGAAAGAAAATGCTTCCAAGAGCTTATACAAGAATGAAGTAAATATGCTTCTAACTATGGTGTTATATAGACAATGAACTTGAAAAGAACTAAATGAAACTAAGAAGCATAACAACCATCAACCATTTAGCATACGAAACTAGCCTTACGATACTGCATGGGTGGCTAGGCCAATTCTCTTTGCAAGGTGTAGGAAAACAAATAAAGAAAGTAAATAACTTGAAAGAAAGAGCTAACTACTTGCAACCTCAACAAAGGCACAAGATGGAGGACAAGCCTACCGGTTTTGTGCCCAAGTGGGTGAATGGAATGAACAAATAAAAGAACTAAACTTGAAAAGAATAGACAAGTAAATCTAGCCACAAAACCTTGCCTTAAGGACAAGTGGGGCAAACTTGAAATGAAATGACAAAACTTGAAAATAAATCTAACAACTGGCCTTGCGATTTTGCATGGGTGGCTAGGCCAATCCACTATGCAAGGTGTAGGCACAAATAATTAAAAAACGTGGAAAATTAAAACTTAAAAAGAAATGCAAGCCCAAGAGACTCTCTTTGGACTTGCTTACAATGATAAAAGAAGAGAGAAGAGTTGGTTGAATAATACCCCAACTTGGAAGGTCTTTCCTTGACGTTTTAGGGCCACAAATGGGTTGTACCTCCTCTTTTCTGGTTCAAATCTGCAAAAAACAAGCTGCAAAAGTAACCAAAAACTTCAAATATTTTCTGTTAATGAAAACAGAGAATTTTTGTGTATAAAATCAGCAAGTAAATGTATTTAAAAGACCTATTCAAGAGAGTTAGAATGCCCAAAATAAGTACGGAAATGTACAAAAAATAATTACAGAAATTTAAAGAGGCTTAAGTTGGGTGAAGGGACAAATTTACAGATCTGAAATTTGTCCACAAAACCCTTGGGTGACCTGCCAAACTTGTGAAACAAAACTACAAAAAAGAAAGAATGTGAATAGATCTTAAAGAAGAAACAAAATACTTTGCAAAATCTCAAAAAACTACTCACTAGATCTACAATACTACTATCATAGATCTACCTAAGCAAAATACTTTGCTTGGGATTTCTACTCTAGATCTATAACCAAAATGCATACACAAGATAAATAAACCAAACAATATCACCTCCAATAAGCAAGATGGCACCAAGAAGACTCTCAATGCACCATGGATACTCCAAAGATTTATTTATTCAAGAGAAAAAGCTTGCTACAAATACTTGCAGCAAGTTTTACACAAGAGCAAAAGCAAATGGGAGAAAGAGAGAAGAGTGGGAGAGATTTGGGCATAGTAACAGTAGAATGAGAATAGATGTGAAATGAGGGAGGGGTAGGCATTCTTTTATACCTGGGAGGCAAGAGTGACCCCTCTTGGATGAGCTCCAAGTGTCACCCATGCAAAAGAAGTGATGATCTCAAGGAGAGCGCACTTTTAGGGTTTTAGTCATCTAGGGTTTGTGAGGGATGAGTGAGGGTAAGGGGGAACACATTTTTGACAAGTCAAACATTAAGTTGAGTCACTAGGGGGTGCACTTTAGGAGCTTACGTATTCCATTGGTTTAATTTTTGAGTTTGGATGTTTTCCTCACCAAGGGGGCGCAACTTCCCTAGGGGGGATGACAAGTTGAGGTAGTGGCTAGGTGAGGGGGGTGAGTTTAAGTTAAAAAAGTGGTTTTCTAACATAGGAAAAGGGTTAGGCATCATCTCCCACTCTTTCTCTAACCTTTTTGCTCATTACAAAAAATTGACAATTTTGACTTTGTCAATTTAAAGCAATTAAATTGTTGACATGGACTCCTCATGGACAATGACCTAGCAAAACTTGTCCAATTGAGATGAAACTTGGCCCAAGAGTGTAGGGGGTCTCATTCCATTTCTTTTGAGTACTCACACACCTATCAAAAATCCCAAGGACCTAGTTTTTACATTTTTACATCAAAATTAATTAAAATCACCATTAACTGGTTAATTTTAAAAAATTAAAAAAAACTACTTAGACTCGACGGAATTCCGCAAGACTCTAGAAGATGTCTAGCATGGTCATTTACAATATTCCTAGACCCTAGTCACCCATTGGGCTCGATCATTAGAACGTCTTTCACCACTTTGGAAGATTATTGTAGGAGTGAAAAACTCAAGGGTAATTAAAATGGTTGGTTAGGCCAAATTAATTACTTGAGGAAAAAAAACACTCGATGAAAGGACTTCCCTAATGATAAAGTCTTAGGCAACTAACCTAGAATATGACTCATGCAGACCCATTACATTATTATCCCATGCAGGGGAGCGGAAATTCAAGTTACAAAATGAAGTGTTGAGGCCAAAATTGCCCTGTAGAACCAGTAAGTCTTCAACTTTGTTGTACCATCAAATACATAGCTTCATGGCACATGGAGTTGACCCCCTAGTTGAAATAGGTGGTCAACACCTTCTAAGTTGAGAATTTCAAGGTTGACTTGGTCAAAGTAGACACAAATGCACATTCTTCAAGGGGCACTCATTCTCTCCCTTCTAGGGTGAATTCATGCATTGTGAAAGTTTAAATGTGAACACAAAGCACAATTCTATGTGTCTGTTTAAGTCAAAGTGGTCCACAAGGCACAAGTACCAAGGGCACACTTGCTAAAGGATTATTTTAGAGTTTTCTTGATCTAAGGGCTTCTAGAAAGAGCACTCGAGCATTACACTTGGCATTGGCATACATTTCTAGAAGAGCGCCCTTATAAATAAGTCTTTACACATGGAAAACCACTCATTTCTAGGAAAGTGCCCTCATTATGGAGTTTTACACTTGGCATCCATGCACACTTATTGGAAATAAATTTTTATGCTTTGTTATTTAGAGCCATTCATGTCTTGCTGATTGGACATAAGTAAAAGGGCAAATTGTTAAGTGATTTGACATCTAAGGAAGAATATAATGGGCCGATTTTACTGCTGATATACTGCCGTAATTACTGCCATAAAAAACATTTTCAGATCTGATTATTGGTTGATAACTTGCCCTAGAAAGGGCTAAAACTTATCTCTTTGTTTGGTATATGTTGTCGTCCTAATACACACTTGCAAACGTGAACAAAGTCCAACTCACTTAGTGTGTCATTGGAGGCACAATGCCTAGGTTCACAGTCCACACTGTCACCTTGACTGGAACCTCTTCCTTCTAGGCTTACTCCTAGGGAAGCCAAGGGGGGTAGACCCTAGTTACTAGATCTGATTTAACATTTATGTTCTAGGAGTTGCTTTTAATTTGTTAGAGGTTAAGGGGGGGAAACTAACCTATGATGCTAAGGCAGCAAATGCAAAGTGCAAGATTAATTAATGACAAGCAAACCCTTTCCTAAGTCAACTAAGACTAGTGCCTAAATGTTGAGCAAGGGGTTAACTAAGTTTTGAGGGGGATTCAATTACAAAAGATTACAAGTAAAATTATGTTACAACTATCCCACAACAAAGATACAATTACTTACACAAAGAATGAGAAATGCTACAAGGATACAAGATATACAAAAGATACAAATAGACAAGATTAAAAAGGCCAAAGGGTGAGAGTTAAGAGATATTCAAAAGTTAAGATCAATCACATAAGGCCAAGCATGCCCCAATAGCACTTACTCTATTGGACTATTTTTCAATGGCAACCACTAAAGCACTCAAGATTCAACAAGATGATGCCTCCCAAATGGGATACTCAACTTCTTCTTGAATCACACCACAAGAGCATAAAATAAAGATGTAAATACTTAGAAACTAAATGCTTAAGAAATAAAACACTTAGATGTTCAAACCACAAGATTGCATGAAAGATTAATGAAAATAAAAGTACTTGCTAGATAGACTGTTAAACAATCATCAAAGGATATGCCAAAAATAAAGATTGTCTAGGAGACTAAGTGGTTAGGAGTTGTTTAAAGATTAAATAAATTTTACTTTCCCTCCCCCTAACTAAGTGTTTGAACCTTAAACCTCCTCCTCCTATTGCCAAATGGTTGTCCGATGCTCAAAATAGTAAGGCAATGAGGCCCACCCTAGCTTTCACGGTCAGTCCTGACAGTAAGAGTACTTCCCGGAGATGACACACACCTGGTGCGCCACAGGGCAGTCTTCTGCCACTACCCTCCATTGTTTTCCTCAAACCCGTTTTAGATGGTGAAGATGGTGGAATTAGGTTGTCCTAGTTGGTCTAAGAAGTTATTATGACTTATGGGTAAGTCTTAAGGTGTGTTGTGAGTGTTTTAGATGACTTTTACGTGCCCAAAAAACTGTGATTTATGCTCAAAACCAAAACTTAAAATGACTGTTGTGAAGTGTGTTGCATATTAAGGAAAGAGAGCATAAACACATCTAAAACACATGAGAAAACTGAAATTGAAACATCTATTCCATCATCATTTACTTAGCCATGAATGAGTATGAACTTGAAGGAAATAAGCAAGTAAAAGACAAGAACAGCTTGTCAACAATTACAACAAAATGAGGAAGCTATAACCACTTAACCATGTGTGCTATTGCATGTATGAAATGTGTTAAGTAGATTAAAAGACTCGTTGAAATTAAGATCTAAGTCCTACACCATTTACAAATCCATAAACAAAATGAAAACATGAGAGTTATATGTGCCCAAGAAATAAGATTGCTTCAAGACATAAGTTTAACCATGTAATCTATTCCATTTGAGACACCATGCTTGAAGAGTCAAATATTTGCAAGAATAAACTAAAGCATGTAAATGGAAAATGCCTTAAGGGCTTAAACTAAAATGATAATAACATGAAATGATTAACCGAGAGCATTTTAACCCATTTAACCATGTAAACCATCAACACATCACTAACATCCTAGCCATACGATTTTGGGGGGTTACTCTCCCAAGGTGTAGGCAATTATTTATTAAGCAAACCACTCACAATGGCACAAGGTGGAGGCAATCCTATCAATGTTGTGCCAAAGAGGGTTGGAAAGAAAAGACTTATATGATTATTATTATGCTAGCCACACAACCTTGTCTTGTGGACAAGTGGGGCAAGAAAATAAAAAAATTGCTTGAAAGAAAACTAAAATCTAGCCCAACAATTTTGGGGGGTTGACTTCGCCAATCACTCTCCCAAGGTGTAAGCAACTAAAACTTGTTGAAATGAAATACAAGAAAGAAAATGATACAAGAGAATGCAAGTCTCAAAGGAACTTCCCGAGGGCTTGCTACAATGCTAGAAAAAGAAAAGAAATAGAAGAGGAAATTTACCCAACTATTGTGGAAGCTTTTGTAGTGTTGTATGGATGAACTTGAGCAGCATATCCCCTTGTTTCTGGTAAGATCATGTAAAAACCAGCAAGCAAAAGCTTGCTGAAAATGTTGCACAACACAACAAAGTTAAGAAAAATTTATAGTTTTTTACACAGAAATTTTCCACATAAAATCTCCAAGTGAAAAGTAAAAATATATGACCTATCTAAAATGGTTATTAAACTAAAATATAGATGAAATGAGTGCATAAAAATAGGACTAACTAAGCTAGGAGTTTGAGAAGGCTTTGACGGAAGACTCATTCTTGAGGCTTTCCCAACAATCCCTTTGAAGCAAACCTGCAAAACTCAAGACAAGATGTAAAGCATGGAAATAGATAACAAGCTTGAATAGACTAACAATATGAAATATTTCAAACCCTTAGTTATCCAACAAATATAAACCAGCAAGAATACTCTTTGCTAATCTACTCTAGTAAACTAATTTACCAAAGATCTACTCAATACCACACAAAAAACTTGAACACCACAAAGTCACCTCATGTGTAAGAATGCAACCAGAATACTCTTGGTGTTTCCAAAATCCTCCAAAATTTTATTAATCCAAGTGAGAGTGTTGCAGCAACAAGTTGCTCCAAGAATCTCAAAATCATATGAGTGAAATGACAAAATGGCAAGAGCAAGAGAGTGGGATGAAATTCCAGTATAGTAACACTAGCTCAAAGAATGGTGAGTGAATGAGTGAGGAGAGGTTTTCTTTATAGCTCAAGAAGCAAGGTGAAGGCACTTGGATGAGCTCCATGTGTCAAAACCCAAGAAAAAATGTGAATCTCAAGGAGGGGGGCGCACCACCTCTAGGGTTTTGGCATGAGTGAGTGGGTGGATAGGTGAGGTGGAGCGTGGGGACCACTAAAGGGTGAGGTTAGAGGCTAGGAAGGGTGCACCTCTCATGGGAGGGGCCCATGCAACAACTCAAAGCACTTTTCAAAGGTTTGGGTGTGAGGGGGGCGCAAATCCCCCTAGGGGGCGTGAGGAAAAGAGGGGATGGATGAGTCAGAGGGTGTAAAAAGGTTATAAGGTGGGCTGAGTAGGCTAGGGATGTCTTTTCTTGCCTTCTGCCATCTTAACATTTACCCATTAACTCAAAAATTACAAAATTTTGACATTTCGGCAATGTCACTTAGCAATTAAAGTTGTTGTTGTTGAGTTTAGTACCTGAGGAGGTGTTCCCCATGTGTTTTCCCTCCTTAGCACATGTGGGAAAGTCATTTGGCACTTTGTCCTAGTACTTTATGTCTATTTGTACTTTG
>JZKD02S1673320.1:544347-560220 GCA_000966675.3 Picea glauca
GAGTAGCCAACCGGGAAGCTTTACTTTCAAGAGACGAAGATCAAGCCCTAGCTACTCACACTAAAGAAGGAAGAAAGAAGTCTTACTTCCAGAAAGAAACTCATAAAGAGTCTCAAAGAGTCTCACCCCCAAAACAAATTTAGTCATAAAGAACCTCAACCAAAGAGATTCCAGAAGAAAGGACAAAGAAAGGAAAGAGATTACTCATCTGTAAAATGCTACCATTGTGACAAGATGGGACATATTGTGAGACATTGTCCAACTAGACGAGAAGAATACAAGAGGAAAAATAAGAGACACCATGCCCATGCAGTTGAAGATGAAGAGCCACCCGCAAAGATGTTAAGAGAACAAATTAAAGACTATGCCTTAATCTCATCCCTCTCAGGATCGGTAACACCTGGAGAGGACACTTGGCTCATTGATAGTGGTACTTCCAAGCACATGACAGGTCAAAGAGATATTCTCTCTTGCCTTTCAGAAAAGAAGTTTTCTCAGAAAGTTACACTTGGAGATGATTATCAATACCCTATCAAGGGAGTGGGAGAATCAAACTACAAGCTTAATTCAGGAACTCCAATGAAGATGAAGGACGTACTCTATGTACCAAGTTTGACAAAGAACCTACTCTTTGTATCAGCTTTAGAAAAGAAAGGCTTCAAAATTGCCTTTATAGATGGAGAAGTTCTTATGTGGGCTAAATCGAGCCCAAAGAAGACCAAAATATGCCATTTCAATTCCAACATCTAATAGAGACCCCCACACCCCACTCCCCCCGAAAAGGGCATCGTTTGGTAGGCCTAGGTCGAGTCCACCCTTTAGGGGGAGTCTTTGATGACCACTCTAAATTCTTTCTTGATAATGACCCACTTACTAGCTTTCCAAGCTGTGACATCTTGTTTTCGGGCCTGTTTGAATTGTATAGCCTGGGATCTCATAAGATTGGTCGTTGAAAAAGATCCTTTGGGGGAGGGAATAGAGGTTTCACTTAGCCGATAAGGCTCGTAGTCTATCCCCCAAGGACCAAAAATAAAGGAAGAGTGTGGAGTTAGAGCCAAACACACGCTCTCAAGAGTCGACCCTGAAAATCCCAAGGTATCACGAAGAAAGAAAACCCATGTCTACATAGGGTCCATTGGCGGAGATGATGGTGGTGGGAGTCCTCTCACCTTCAAGTTGATCTCTCAAGCTCGCCTAGCATGCTCCTCTAGGAGCTTGGCCTAAACAACTTTAACCTTTGCACAAGGGGGTGCATTGTGCTTTCCCTATACCACCTGAACCCAAGAGTTGATGGTTTCTTGTTGGGACTCAACCTCCTACTTAAAATAAGGTCTGATGGGAATGAATTTCATCTTTCTTATTTTTCAGATCTAAGATTTCCACATTTAAAAAATCACCTGGTGAGTAAAAATTTTCCTATTTCTTGGTATAATTGAATTGTTGTTTTGGAATTACATTCTCAGACTCAATTTCCACTATCTTGATGGTGAGTTTGTGAACGTCTTGTTGAACCTAGTATTATGGGCTTGGCATTGATGACAAAGAGGACCAATATGGTCAATGTTGGGAATGGTGTTGGTATTGGAATTGATACAAAACAAATCAAGTAGATGTCAATAAGTCTGGTATAAAAGTCTCAGCAAGAAAAGTCTTGACTAGTCAAACCCTAAGTCGAGTCGAAACGATTAAATGGGTCAAGACAACTATCTAAATGAAAGGAGAAAAGATCAAAGTCGAGTGTTTCAATAAAATGCAGTAGATATCAAGAAGTCTGGTATAAACATCTCAACAAAAAGTTGAAGTTGAAGCAGTTGAAGAAGTAGAAAGTTGAAGTCAAAGAAATCGGGGGTCGAAATCGAAGAAGTCGAAGGTCGAAGTCGGATAAGTAGAAGAAGTTGAAGAGCGAAACCGAAGTCGAAGTCGAAATCAAAGCTAGTCAGGACGACCAAAGTCGAATTACACAAGTCGGTTTTCTTCTAAGTCGAGTCGGTCCAAGAAAGAAGTAACCTAAAGGTCAAATTCGAATCAAACTTAAATTGGAAAATACAAGTCAGGTTGAGGTTGAAGCAAGTTGGGTGGACCAGAATCGAAATACTCAAATCGAAATTTTTCCTAGTTGAGTCAACCAAAAAGATGTTTGTCGGTCGAATGAGGAAGCAAATACGAAAAAGGGTGAAGACCAAGTCGAATCTTTAGTGACTAATAGCTGAGAGGGAACTGATTTTAATATCCACCATCAGGGAAAATGTTTACAAGTTGAGTTTAAATAGTCACCAACAAAGGAGATATATGGAGGTCGATTTAGACATTCATCAAAAGGTAAAATGTATTGAAGTCAATCTATCATCCGACGACGAAAGGAAAATATGGGCAAGTTGCTTTCAAAGAACCATCTATATCAACCACCTCACACATGTTCTAGGGGAACTTTCTACGCGAATGCTAATTGGGCATGTTCTACACAAAACCCATGTTGTAGAATTGTAAAATTTGTTTCCACACTCTATAATCTTCGTACGAAATCTATGTCTAATTTTGTGTAAGAAACTCAACTAATGAAATCACCATTTGTGTTAATTAAATGAAGGACGGAATGGTTCAATCTTATACCTTTTGGAAAGTATATAAGAAGACAAACAAGGTGAAAGAAAAGTGTCTCTGTGGTCTACCACAAAAGTTTAGAAACAAGTACAGAGTCCAAGGAAGAAATTCGAAGATACTTATGAAGTGAGGGTGGAAGGGTGGAGCAAGGAAGGACTAATGTCCTTTACTGATTAAAGTTTGAAGACAGGAAGTTGATGCTTCCTAAGGTTGGTGCCCTAAACAAGGGAGTTGGTGCTTCCTAAGGTTGGTGCCCTAAAACAAGGGAGTTGGTGCTTCCTAGGGTTGAAGCCCTGAACAAGGAGATTGGTGTCTCCCAATCATTATTGTAACTTGTATTAATGTATTGATTGTATATTCAAGTTTATTGTTGTTGATCAATTGTTGTTAATAAGTTAAAATTATTAAAAGTTTAAATAATTAACCAATACTGATTCACCCCCCCTTCTCAGTATTGACCAAGTTTCCAACACGTATGCCCATAATTCTAGATTCGATAATTCCACAAGTTCAATTATTTTGATCAACACTTCAATTCCTATGTCCAAGGTAGTTTCAAAAACCTTGATTTTACTGCTACTGTTGTTGCCAATTGTGGGGTTCTATAGAATTGCTTCTGGAACTATGTTCGTTTCCCCTTTGGTTTTCTTGTCGCCCCAACAACTAATGAATCTAGTTCCATCATACCTTGCCTTGAACTACCTGTGGACTGTGTGGGACTGTCAAAAAATGAAGAGGGTTATGTTGGTAGATAAGAGCCCGCCTTTAGTAGATGAATGGGAAAAATGGCAGAAGGCATAGATGAATGGGAAAAATGGCAGAAGGCAGGGGGCTATGCATTGGTGAGAAGGGACAAGAGGATGATGTAGTAGAGGTGTTGAGGCAAAGTTTCAGAAAATATGGGGAAAGGTTATGTGGGGGGTGTTACCCCTTATTTTGACAAAGGGGTAATCCCAGTGAGTCTTGGATATTTGGGGCACTTATTTGACTTCACAGATAATGATGAGCGATAGGGTTTGATGACATGTTGACGGACCATATGATATGGTTAATCTTGAGCAGTTGGCTTCATCCTAATTTTTAGGCATCTTCACAGCTCTCCAGGCAATTCACATTCCCCAAGGCATCTTCACATATCTCAAGGCAATTCACAATTCCTAAGGTATTGATCAAAACCTTTGAGCTCTTCTTCATGTACCAGGACTTCTCATGCCATGCCATGTCATAGATTTTGGATCTCTCACCTTGTTTGTACATTTTGAGGCATGTGTCACCTAATTTGAGGGGACGTCCACCTTGGAAGATACATTACTTAGCCATCGGGACTTCTATTTGGCATGTGTGGACCTTCTTGGACTTCCCCTGACTTGAGGATATGGTTAGCATGATTTGAGGAGGTTACACATTGGAGACCTCGCATATGACCATTGGAGCTAATTTTAAGGGGGTCATCCCTTCTTTTCATGGAGATGGTTGAGTGTTATTCAACTCCACATGTTGAGGCCTTGTATCATGGATCCACTTGCTTGATTGAGGATGATGTCCACTTTGGAGGTTACTTTGCACATTTTATCATGCTTGTTGATGGGACATCTCATCTTGGAGAAGATCTAGGTGGTTCCAAACCCTAGATCTAGGGTTGCATTGCATATTTTGAGGGTGGCCTAACTTCAATAGTTATCTTTTGACAAACTACCCAAAATTCTGCAAGAGCAATGCCATTATATGCAGAATGGCCACGGGATTTCCAAAATGTGGTCATGATAGAAAGTCGGAAGAAAAATGACACAATTATGGTGCTCTTAAAATCTGTCACAAGAAAATAGAACCGTGATTTTAACCACTCGTTGAAGGAATGCCCCGCATCTTTTGCTTGAGCGTTTTGCTTATTTGGGGAGTTCATTGTTGATATGTGCCCATGGCTAAGAGCACCCTAGCTCTTGAGGCCACATGACCCGTATTTTTATGCATCTATTGGAGTTGTCCACCCTTGGAAAGCTACATATCCACCTTGGAGAGGATCTAGGAGGCTTTCATTGCCTACTTTGAGGAGTTGGTTGTGGATCTATCCACTTGGAGACCTTTTGAGGCTAAATGTTGCAATTTTGACTCATCTTCTTCCATCTTTCATGGAGACATCCCAATCTCTTGGATCTACTTTGGTCAAAGGAATGTACATGTGGCTTGACCACCTCTTTATTTTATGTATTGTTGGTTAGTTGGTTGGAGGAAATAATTCTTTAGTCCTCCATAGGCTAGATATAAGGATCTCACATGAGATATTATTATTTTATTGTAAAGGAAAATAAGCAAGACTCTATGTAAAGAGGTTCTCTTCCTCATTATCACTCATGGTTGGATGTTTGGAGCTTCCACTCCTTGGATCTTAACTGACATATCTTTATTGGAGCATATGGTTGTGTAAAGGTTTCTTTCTTTGTGGATGATTGTAGTAAATTCTTGAAGCTTCTCTATCTTGGTTCTATTTGGTGCATAAGGTTTAATGGTGAAATGCTCAAGTCTTCTACAAGCTAACTAGATTGACCCATCAAGGGATTTTTCTACCATTGGAAGGAACAGGTTCTAGGGTAATTCCTTCCTTCTTTGTTTGTTTGGTAATTGTTTGTTGCCTTGCTTTGTCTATCCATCTTGGAACCCTAGAAAGAAGTATTAAGTAATAATATCAAGCCATATTTGATCTTGTTGGTGAAGGTTATTCCTCTGAGGATCCCTTCTAGTTGAACCTTGATCTCCATTGTTAATCTTGATTGGAAGAGGGATTATTCTTCCTCTTGGTTCTAATCTCTTAGTCATGATCCTTGAATGAAGTAGACCAATTGTTAAGAGGATTTCTTCTTGGCTCCATAAACCTCTTTGATTCACCTTGACTCCATTGCCCTTGTTGGATTTGGCATTGATCTCTACTTCCTTCCATCACCTGTTTTAAAACAATGAAAAACCTTAAAACTTTGTTTTACTAAGGCTACTCTCACTTCACCTTGTGCCTCATTGCTTGGCCTTAGTAATCCTATTAGGGATACTCCCCTCGAGCCAAAGGAGAGCCTGACTAAAGGGAAGAAGTTAAGTTACTGAGGTGATAGTGGTGACCGTCCTAATAGTTGCCCCTTGAGTTGTACCTTGTGGGTTTGGGATTTTATCATTAAGTACAATTTGGTAGGTTACAAGGTGGATAACCAAGGGAAGGAGTTGATGGGGACAACATCATTAGGGTTGCATAGGGATGAACAGGTGTTGCACATCCTCTTGCAAAGAATCAAGTGTTGCTTCCTTCTCCCTTAATTCATTCATGTGTTGATAAGATTAAAGTTTTCTTACATCTAGTTATATGCAAGGTCCAATTATCAACATTTTCATGATACTTCTTACCAAGACTAGTGGCAAGGCTTGAATCTTTATCAAAATAACAAGCCATGTTTTAAACACCATCCGTTAATTTATTTTTAGTACCTCTTAAATCTCTCACTTCTTTGACAAGATTCTCATGGAGGGCATGCAGATTTAGGATGGACTTGTCTTTATCAGTGAAATGTTGATACAAGAGATCGTAATCATGCTTCAAATCCTCATACTAAAGTCGAATATTATTGTCTTGGAATGAAAGATACCACTCACAAAGACCAGAAATATCAATCTGCAAAAAAAAAGTTCATTACAAAGTTTTTCATTAGTAACTTATAATGAGGGAACAAAATTTATGTTTAAAATCCTGCAGTGATGTGACTTCAATACAAAGTAGGGTATTAGAATTCTGCAAACAAGTAATCCAAATTTGAAGATGGGCAATAGTGTCCTAATGCATGACATTAATGCTTTGCAAGGATGCAACTTCAATACAAAGTTTCTCAATAGATTTCTCCAGAATGGCAACTTTCTTCTCCCAAATTTCTAGAGTTTTTAATAAACCATTATGAAGGAAATTACAAGTATTTTGCAACAGTTAAATCGATGGTCAAAAGGCAAAGTGTCTAAGCAGGGCACACAAAGTGTGAGAGCCCCAACAAAAATAAAGATTGTCCTTTTAACAGTTAACATTACAAGGAAAAAAAAACCTAACTCATGGAAAAGTGATTTAGCCCTCCAAAATTAATACCATAGCCACAACATAAAAATACCTTTGAAAATTGCTCAACAACAAAAAACCATTGTAAAAGGTGTCAAAAAGCAAGCAAATACAAGTTGAAAATCTGGTTATCATGCTCTTAGTTCATTATTCAAAAAATCGATAAAATTGGTGTTTGCAAAGCTCAGATCTTAGTGAGACAAAAAGACGTGCAAGAGCATTGCACTGTCATCACCTCACAATAGGTGCATGGGTTGGCTAGAAGAAATAGTTCACAAAAAACATAATACATGTTGGCTCAAGCACAAAAAAGTTTCAAAACTTGCTAAAACTCATATATATGTGGGGGGGGCACCATCCAAGAGGTGTGAAATCAATCCACCAAAGAGATTTGTGAGCTTCAGGGTGAACAATTTCAAACTAGGCCACAAAACAAATCAGTAGGATAGTGTCGAAACTAAAAAAGTTCATGCCACAAGCAATATCGCAAAAGGTTGTCAATGGTTGCACAATCAAAGAGATTGAGATAAGAAGAACACATTCTATACCGACAAGAAGTTTTGTAGATGACTATAGAGTTTGCAAAAGGGGTTGAGGGCCTGAGTGACAGTTCTCCCAGAAATAATGTCCTAGTTAGAGATTATGCTCACCATGCTAAGTTAGAAGAAACATCCAATGGGCTAGGGGATATATTGTTTCCCCTTTAAGAAGCTAACACAAAGGGGATATGGCTTGGTAACAACAACAAGACATTTCCAAACTGTATCCAAAATCCTGAAACAACACTTCTAGACTTGGATATGGGATCATACGCTTTGGTGTGTGTTAACTTTCAAATTCTCACTTCCTGAGATAATGTCCTAAAGCTCAAGTGAGACCTTGGAGGAACTAAGAGGGATGCCAATGTCACCTCACAAACCCTCTTCATACTTTAGGTCGACTCTCCTCCAACTCAAGGGGGGCTTCCCTAGAATAGGATTACTAGAGCTTATACAATGAAATCCAAGGTGAAATGAGGGGATCGCCCTAGCAAAACAATTTGATATGTTTCAAGAAATAATAAAGATGAATGGACCAAAGACTAGTGTCTTTCCATTGGGCATATGGGGTCAACTCAAAATTCATGGGAGGCTATCCTATTGAGAAAAATGGCAATTGAGGCTAAAATGTACAAGCTACAAAGGCCGTTTCCTTGTTGTCCCACATTGCAGAAATGTAACTAGAGAGATCACAGAAGTAGATGAACTCCAACACTCATGAAAATTATGATTACCCAAAATTAAATGTTTGTGCATTTAACGAAGCGTAGAGAAATAATGCATTCATAAACATCCCAAAGATTATAAAATGGAAAAAGGAAGAGTTACCAAATTCAACACTCCATAAACATTTGTCAAGGTAATTCAAACAATATGAGAGAGCATTAAGATCTACAAGACATCCTCATCCATAAGGCATTTTCATTCATCTTCCAAAGGCATCCAATTGATATTCAACTAAGCTCCTAGAAGATTTCTCCCCAAATCTGCCCCTAGTTCGAACAGAGAGAGCAAACCTTTATATAGGCTTCTACTCTATCTCATCGACAATAAAGAATTATCTATTTTCCTAGATCCATATGTTCTCCAAGGATTAACAATAAAATTATCCTCTTCACCAACTTCCTTACTAGAAATAGCAATAGATTGTTGAGATCCACTTTCTTCTCCAAGAAGAACTACTACAATATGTTAGATGCATCCTCATCTCCAAGGAAAATAATACAATAATGTTGCTCTCTCACATAACCAACTCATGTGACAAGTCAAACAATAATAAAATAATGAAGTCGGTTATGCCATGTAACAACCTCCAACAAGATAAGCTCATGAAAAGTGCCACTTGTCCTCCTCGTGCAAAATGCTAGCTTTGAGATGACCACTCTTTGTCCAAGGAAAAGATGCTTCATGCCATGTTTCTAGCCTTCATGTGGAACACTCCTCAAGATAATGCACCATAACCACCTTTAAAATAGTATAATGCCAAGTGTACAAGTCTCATGATGGGGGCACACTCCAAGAAGCTCTTTGCCCAAGAATAAATATAAAATATCTTCTATAAGAAGCATGCCCTTGGAATATGTGCTTCATTAACCAGTTTGACTAGACCATAAACAATAAAATACTACTCCATCAAGTGCGCCTTAGGAGAGAGTGCCTTGGGAACGCATTGAAACCATCACCACACATTAAATATTCCATGCAATGAATGAACCCTTAGAGAAAGTAGGTGGTGCACTCTAGAAGAATGTGCAATCATAACCCCTTTGACCAAGTCAACATCACGAAGAAGCCATCACAAGTAGTGCACCCTCGATAATTGTATAATGAGCATGGGTGAAGGTGCCAAACAATCTCCAAATAAAGCCATCAAGTGGAGCGCTCTAGAACGATGTGCCCAAGGTGGTTAACTTCATAAATAGAAGTGTTAAAACCATGTGATAATTTCCAAAACCATGTGCACAAGAAGGAAGGTGACCTAGAAAAGTGTGCAAAGTAGTCAAGCTCTCATCATTAAATGTGCCAAATGTACCAAGAGGAAGGGAGAACTTTGATACTCAAGTGATCCATCATAAATGCAAGCCAACTAGATGCCAAAAATAGCAAAGGAGGCTAGAGCGCTCTCTCCAATAAACCAACAAACTCTCCCAAAATCCCAAGTCACCCTTCAAGGAGAGATCTCAACAAGTAATGCATGCACAACCTCCAAACTAGTGCACCCTAGCAAAGTGTGCCCTAGGGAGAGGGAACATTTCTTCATGGAGGTCAACAACTCACCATAAGTCATATATCAAGGACTAAGCCCATCAACCCTAGGAAACCATGGCAATACACTTGACCATCAAAACGCTTCCTCAAGGAGCAATTATTGACACTTGAAACTTAGGGAGACCCTACGTTGATGGGTTCCCACACCATAGAAATACACCGAGGGTCAAACAAGTATCTCATGTTAAACAAAACCCCTCAAGAAAATTCCAAAGTGAGAAATGACAAGGGAGCACACTACACCATCAAGAGATCTACTACTAGGAGAATGCCAACTCAATTAATAAACACTATAATCCCAAAGAAGCATCCCACCAAGCACCTATTAGCATGTAACATGAAAAAATCACCAAGAGCCATCAAAACAAGGAGGGTGAAATGAGTCTCCTTCAACCAAGGCAATCAAGCAACCAAATGATGGCACCATCTCCAAATAAGCCAAATCCTCATGAAGGTGTCATCTATTGAATTTTCAATTTACAAATCTAATAATTACTTCCTTATGAATTTTATGCCACTGTTATCATAGAATAATTACACACTAAAAATCTCAACAAAAATAAACTGCAGCGGAAACAACAGAATCATAGAAAGATAGTCATGCACAGTAGACACAAGATTTTATCCTAGGAAACCTAACCTTGAGAGAAAACCCAACAAATTTTCTTAAGAAGAAATCAAATCAACTACATCACCATTTACATGAAGAAACCCTAGCACAACTTCACCCTTGCATGAGGAAGATCCCTCAAAAATAGAGAACCATTGGAGAACCACTGCAACTGGTTTGAGTAAACTTTATGAGAAGAGTTGTGTGTTGTGTCAAAAATGAAATGATCCAACCTTTATTTATATTGTTTGAGTCACCTTTATTTTACTTGCAGGGCGGACTTGTACTTTTGTCTTCAATATCTTCTTTTAATGCTTTTTTGGGTTTCTTTAATGGTTTGTCTTGTCTCCTTGGCATTTCTTCTTCACTAGAAAAGTGGTTCATGAGCCTTGTTGATGTATCATCTCCTCACGTCTAATTAATATAGGGATCTAATGTTGAGTAAACCCACAGAGAAGCCCCTTATCACAAGAGGTCTCTTGAGCCTACATCTTCAACATTAGACTAGACTTGTAAACAAGTCAATCCTGCCCTATAAAAAATAGATCACTCCATCCTGGAGCAAGTAATGTGAGAGCATCTCGAGTCTTTTCCCCTCCTTGTCAAGTCAACATGACTAATAGGAGAAAGACTGTGCCTGGGCCATTCACCACTAGCCAAATCGGCATGGCCCCATGAGTGAATGTATCATTCTCCCTTGGTCAAATCAGCATGACCAATCTGGGAGAATGTCTACCCAATGCTGCTAACTAGAGAAACATCAACCTGGGCCATTCACCACTAGCCAAATTAGCATGGCCCCATGAGTGAATGTATCATTCTGCATTGGTCAAATCAGCATGACCAATCTGGGAGAATGTCTTCCCAATGCTGCTAACTAGAGAAACATCAACACTCCCTCTCAGCGAGGGAGACATTCTCCATCACACCAAGGTTGTCTCTGAAGTATACAAACTTTGCCTTAGACAGAGGCTTGGTGAGAATGTTGGCAATCTGCTCATTTATGGATATGTACTGGAGCTTCACTCCTCCCTTCTGTACCATGTCTCAAATGAAATGATATTTGATCTCAATGTGCTTCGACCTGTCATGAAATACTGGATTTTCCGTGTTAAGCTTTGATTATCACAATGTATTAAGGTCATCTCTAGCTACTGATCAAATAGTCCTGCAAGAAGCTTCTGAAGCCATACTGCTTCATGACTTACGACACTGGCTGCAATATACTCTACTTATGTTGTACTGAGTGCTATAGAAGTCTGCTTCGTGCTAAACCAGGATATCATAGCTGATCCTAAGTTGAAGCAGCACCTCGAGGTGCTCTTTCTGTCCACTGCACTCCCTGCCTAGTCAGAATCAATATATCCCTGCAGCCTCACTTCACCACCTAAGACATATCTCAGGCCATATCCAACTATACCACGCAGGTAGCTCAACACATGCTTTGCTGCAACCCAATGGAAGTGCCTCAGCTCAACCATAAACTGGCTCAGGGTGCTCATTGCAAAGCAAATAACTGGACTGGTGTTAATAGGTACATCAAGGATCCAATCAGTTGCATGTACATAGTGGGATCCACCAGATCTGAATCTAAAGTGGAATCACTCAGCTTCTTCAGATTTGTCATCATAGGTGTATCCATGGACTTGCAAAGTGGAATCACTCAGCTTCTTCAGAAATGTCATCATAGGTGGAGCCATGGACTTGCAGTCCATCATACCGAATCTGCTCAAGATCTCAACTGTGTACTTTCCTTGTTCAAGGAAGATCTCACCTGGTTTATGCCACACCTCCAATCCCAAGAAATAATGCATCAAGCCAAGATCATTCATTTCAAACTCCAAAGCCAACTCCCTCTGTCACTAAAACAAACCCTGCTATCCAGTCTACCTCAGTGGCTGCTCCCTATGTAACTAAGGCAAATCCTATACCCTAGTGCTCCTGACTGGATGCCTCTGTCACTGTAGCAAAACCTACTGAAACAAATGGATTCTCCCTAGAGGTCTCACATCCCCTAGAAACCTCCTGCCTCTTAAGCTTATGTCTGGCCTCCTCAACCCGTGACACCAGTCCTGGAAGATGTCTCTCTCCCACCTAAACCTGAGGGGGAACTCCCTCTAAATGATCGGCTCTCCCTCTGAGCCAACTGACTCTCTCTAAGATTAGGCTCACTCTGAGTCTGCATGCTCCCTCTGAAACCCGACTCCCTCTAAGTCTGTAAAAATCTCTGGAGCCATCTGCTCCCTCTGCACCTGCTGACCCCCTCTAAAGTTTGATCTCCTATGAATTGTCATGGGAGGCTGCTCCTCCCTCTTGGATCCTGAGGGTTGACTCCCGCTTGATAGTCTGAAGGATGAACAACTGGACTAGAGAGATCTGTACCCTCATCATTCGGAGCCTCCTGCTCCTCACTATCAATCTCCATATGAGACTCTCTAGACCTCCTGAAGGCTACCTCTTCATCAAAAGTAACATCCCGACTAACTTCAATCTGACGTTGTCTTGGAATGTAGATCCTGTAAGCCTTCGAAGTCTCGCCATATCCCACAAAAGTACCCTTCTTTCTAGAAGATTCTAACTTTGTCCTCTTCTCCTTGGGCACATGGATGTATACTGGACAACCAAAGATCCTCAAATTGTTGACCTCTTGGCTTCACTCCTGTGAATGCCTCCTCAAGAGTCTTATCTCCCAATGTCCGGTGAGGACTCTTGTTCTGAACATAAACTATTGTGTTGGATGCCTCTACCCATAAGAACATGGGTAGATTCTGATCATGAATCATTGCCTTGACAGCCTCCACAATGGACCTATTCTTCCTTTCCACAACACCATTCTGTTGAGGGTTGTAAGGAACTGTCAATTTCCTTGCAGAAATAACTGAAGTCATTGAAAGTATACTCTCCTCCATTATCTGTCCTTTAAAACCTTGATCTTCTTCCCCGTCAAGTTCTCTGCCTGAGCCTTGAACTCCTAGAACCTACTGAAGACTTCATCCTTTTGTTTTTATGAAGTAAATCCATGTCTTCCGGGAGAAATTATCAATGAATGTCACATTGTATAAGAAGTCACCCAAGGATGATACTATCATGTCCATGACTCCTTATCTTGACAATCTGCTCCATGTCTCAAACCAGAGACAATCTAACATGTTGCCACCTGCAACCGTCACTGAGCTCCCTCTTAGAGCTATCTCTTGTGACCTACCTGTTGTTGACAATTAAAATCGCAAAGGAGTTTTGCCTGCAAAGTGTTGCTAAAGCCTATTATTATTAAAACTAAATAATACTAGTAGGTGGGACCCCCTTGTAGATTGGAGATCGGATCTGGTTCATATTTGATGTTTGTGTTGATGTTCGACACTACTTACATGGTTGATGAGATCTTGTTTTATTGGCTATGGATTTAGATTATGAAGTATTGGTTCTTTATGTTACTACGGCCTATGCTATTCATTGATACCATTGCTATTTGTCCTTGGAACACCTGCACAATAGACATGTTAGTAACAATACATAAAAGGCAGTTGGAAAGAAGCAATAACACATACAAGCAATTAGAAAGAAGTGAAAACAATGCAACAAATGCAAAGGGAAGAATTTGAACTATGCTATACTACATGCATGAAAGATTTAAATGATTATGGTTACATCCTAGATAGCAAGTAAATGGTTATGCGATTTGATTGAGTTATATTGTTAATATGCATATGGTAGGATAGGATGTGGGTGGCGCATTTGACAAAGTGAAAGTTGCTAATGCTTATGCGATTTGTTGAGTTATATGGAACGTGGTCGATTTATGTTATGGCATAAGTTAAGATATGATATGGTCACGCTATTGGCGTTTAATGGGTGATGGTTTCAATACATGGTTTGATTAATTATGTTAATGGAAAATTTGTTGGCATGTACTAAGGAGTTAATGGACTGTGAATGGAGGCGACATGCATTTACTGCACGTCACCCTTAATCCTTCATTGGTTGCCACCCTAATCAGGCTATTGTTCAACTTTGTTGCTGTGGTTATGCTCCGACTTCCTAGCAGAGAGGAACCGCTCGGCCAGCTCGCATTTAAAGTGCTTGGATTACAGGTATGTTTTTTTTTGGCCATCCATGAGTCTGCTCTATTATGAAATGGATATCGGCTTGAATGCATGGGTTGTGCTTTCTTTAAGTACTGCAACTGTGTGAAACTGTGATTTTTCCGGAGTGAATTGTTGGTGGCTTTCTCTGTGATAATCTCTGAAGTTACAATGTATGGGGTCGTTATGAGTATTAGCAGCCACAAAGGCTCTCTATCACCTTTGTGGGTTTGGTTGGAGGGTTTTGTTTGGTCTTGAATGGCTAGCTATCTTCACGCTCTTCGTATCACCATATCCAATCTTTGGATTTTGTGGGGTTTAATGGGTTGGAAGCGCTTTTGTGTCACTACGCGTTGTCCATTTGGGCATTGGGTTGTTGTCATTGTTATATGGTCGCACAATGGGTTATATTACCTCTTCTCGACCTTGTTTGCACCTCAGCATTATAGTTGGTTGACTGGAGAACCATGAGGGTTATACCCCGCGTATGTTAAGTATCATTATCGGGCCAAATTGGAACCTTACTCCTCTGCTCATAACTCTCCTGTCATGGGATTTGTCACCCTAGACACGAAGTAAATTGTGGTGTTCTCTGTGTCTACACTGTTGGTATCAGAGGTTTTCACCATTGAAAAGAATCGACTCTATTGGTCCATAGAACAAACCCTTGACTCCTCAAACCCGAGGGTTGATAGAGAAGACCATTGTGACCTGTCAGGTTTACTATTGGTTGTTATGGATTGGTGTAGAGTCGATTACTGGCTTGCCCCTTTGATTATATGACAGTGGTGTTGGTTTTGGCATCTAGTCACAACAATTGTTTTATTGGATAGATAAGCCCAGGATGGTTAGTTAGAATGAATTGTTAAATCAAATACGCAGTTGTTGCCTCCTTGTGTTTATTGAATGGATAATCCGGCACTGTTTTCGCGCTTAATACATTGGTATGAGTGGCGCTCCTATAGCATGACTCAATGTTTACTGTAATTGTGTGTTTTTAATGGCCAGATGATCATTGAAATCGGGGTGCTTATGGCATTTCCACCCACTATTTACATTATGGTTATTTGATTGAGTCATCGAGAATGGGCACAAGTTTTACACAGTATGATTTGCTACAGTTTGACTAATTTGAGCAAGTTTGTTGTTATCTCCTTATGCTGGATTGATAACTCGGCACGATAGGTTGAGTTAAGGAGATTGTGATTGTGTGTTTAAAATTGTCAAATGAGGACGTTGCAGTCGTGGTGATTATGACATAATTGTCCACTGTGTTGTTATCAATATTAATTGATTGCGCCATCGGGAAGGGTCAGGTGTTTCTGAACAATGGCTTGTTGTAATTTGATTGATTGTATGGTAAAATCGGGTCTGTTGTTGATGCCTCATTATATTAGATGGATAGCCCAGCATTTTGATTATTTAAGTCAAAGGAAATTGGACTTGTACAGTCACAGGATTACACTTGCGTTGATTGAATTGTTTTGTGTTTTCTACAACATAGCATGAGTTGGAGTGATGGTGGTTGTCTGTCTGTTTAAATGGCGAGTGAGGGTTTTGGCAATTTTAATATGAATTATTGGGTTTGTTATCGCACGGTTTGTAGGATAGTTCCAAGGGCTTGAGTCAGGGCTTGAAACCGGCGTAACAGGAGCTTCCCCACCCACTGTCACCTCGATGGGGGGCTCTTTC
>JZKD02S1673320.1:572766-608750 GCA_000966675.3 Picea glauca
AGGGGCCTTTTCAGGGCCTGCTGAATCATTGAATTCTGCATGTATGAGCACTGCTTGCTCATCCTTCGGCGGCTCTTCAGGAAATCCAGCTTGTGCAACCTGGTGGATAACAGGTACCACACACCCTCTACAAAGGCACCCACGAGTGAGACACTACGACCCCTTGTATGTCATGAGCCCTATGCCCATTGAGTCTTGACCCCAACCACTTCATCCACTTTACATAGCTTAGAGAGGGATCTCTTGGAAACTCTCCTTGACCTAGGGCAAGATCTACCCAATAGGACACCTCGTCAACCCTCCCATACTCAAGCTTGACAAGTCGCATAGTGTCTTTGAGAAGTTAATTGTTTGATATAGTGATCTTTGATGCACACGCTTAGATGGCTTATTTATTGATTGGATTCACTTATCATGATGTTATGACTTGAGATCCTTGGAGGGCCTGCTCATTTGTCTTTGCAAAACCTAGCTGGTGGACAATTTTGGGAGAACAAGCCTAGCTTGGGCTTCCATGGGGCTACAAGCCCACGAGTTGCATGCCAAGGGCCCGCATGTCGAATGAGAGTGATCAAACTTGGAAGGCCTTAAAGATGACTTGAACGACATAACCTAACCCCCACAAGCCAAACATTTTTCCTAGGAGAGGCAAAACGTCTCTTCTAGAGGCATGACATCACCTAGGGGGGTTAGGGTCTGATGGTGTGTTTGATGCATTGGCACTTGGACATTTTGAGGAGAAATGGGCTTTGACCATGAAGGAAGTAACTTGGATACTTGACATGTGGCTTTAGCAAGTCTAGACACCCTTCTCCTACACCAACGACTTGCTCCTAATGCCAAAACGTCTCCTAAAGGGGTGACGTCCTTCTAAAATTAGGGTTTTCTTATGTGCAAAAGTGAATTTTAAATGAATTACTTTGTGAAGGGAGCAAGATTAGGGTTGTTGACCCCTAATCTTGTGTTTTACCCCTTAATTTATGGATAAGTCACCTTGGTGACATTTGTATAAATAAGAGATCATAAGATCTCATTTTAACAGAAATCTCCCTCAGTGTGAGAAGTACTAGTCTGACATTTTCGCTATCTTTGGGAAGATTGTCTCTTTTAGCACTTGTTATGGTTATCTCTTGATGTTATGGTTGATGGGAGTGATGTGCTAGCCTTGGAAAGCTTATCTCTTGCTATTGTGGTGGATTATCTTGGCATTTTTCCTTGAATTGGTATGGTTTTTACACTCTTGCTATGATTTGTTTCAAGTCAAGGTTATTGTGCTAGGAACTAGGTGAGAAGTATAAGGGCATACACCCCCACCATAGTCTTCATCACTTTATGCTTCATCTTATTGCTTTAACAAGGGTTTACTAAGAGAAGTATAAGGGCATACACCCTCTTAGCTTAAACCCTAGCTAGAGAAACTTGCCTTGGGAAGTAAAAGGGCTTACACCCCCAAGGAGGTAGCTTCTCTAGCTCTTTCTTTTCATGACCCAGTTAATGCAATAGTAAAGGCACTAGTCATTTATTATTGCATTGGAGAAATAAAATATTACATTGGGAAACATGATTTTCGGTCATTTTTACTTCTTTAAAAGTGGATTGTATTCCTTGTGCCTTGGGCACCTCACAACCACTAGGACGTCCCCATCAAGGGGCTACTTCTTGTTGTTGTTAAAAAATTGCATCTTCAGCCATTAGGGTTGCAGAAACCCTAAATCATTTGCTTAAATAACTCTCTTATCAACCATTGGATTTTGCTCAAAGTTTGCACACTTATTCTTCTTTGTCCAACACACTTTTCGGCAAAGTTTGAGGAGATTTCAGTGGCTGATTTTCTTGCTGTAATACATTGAATGTTACAGCCATAAGGCTGAATATAATTTGCTGCAGACAAGTGTTTACAACAGCCTTATCTTTTTATGCTAGAATATTGGTTTCTCAACTTGAGTTTAGCTAGTCATTTACTAGTCTTTCTCTTGTATTTTCTACTTGATCTCTAGCATTTATTGAGCAACTTATAATACCATTTACTTGCTAATATACACTGTTATCTATTGTTGCAAATTAGGGATAGCAAGCTTAACTTGCTGATCCAACTAACATATATCATTGCAAAGTGTCTTTTCTTGTGTCTCGTGCAGGTACAATCATCTGGAGAAGTACTATACCTGTGGGGCAACAATTACTCAACTTACAAGGCATCTCTTCCCACCTTTCATCCCACATAGACTTGACCTCTAGGGGCTTCACTTCCTTCCATCTCCATCTCCATCCCCCTAGGGTCACCGAGATCGCCTCCTTAGAGTAGCCTAGTCACCCTTGAAGTGCGGGACCTACATCGAGGTGACATTGGGTGTAGGATTCCCAAGTTATAGCACTTGTTTTGTGGTTGGGTCGGGCTTTGCCCAACCTACAACTTGCGCTATAACACTACCCAGAACAAGAACACTCCTCCACTGTTGTAGCCAAAAAATGTGTCTCAAAGATGATCCCCTTCTCTTCAGATCCCAAGCTCTGAAGTCTGAACGTCCTAAAGAATGTCAACAAGCCTGAAACCCTAAAATTTCAACTTTGACCAAATGTCAAACTGAGGGCACCAGTAGATGCGCTAGGGCAAGACGAGTTGATCTGTAGCAAAATTTGTTCTAACACTGTCTAATAAATGCCCAATGACCTTCAAAGAAAGTTCAAATCTGTGACTGTGCAGTGGCAAATTTCAACAAAGCTCTAAAACCATGTTGAATTTTCAATTTTCAGATTTAATAATTATTTCCTTATGCATTTTATGCCACTGTTATCATAGAATAATTACACACTAAAAATCTCAACCAAAATAAACTACAACGGAAACAACAGAATCATAGAAAGATAGCCATGCACAGTAGACACAAGATTTTATCCTGGGAAACCCAGCCTTGGGAGAAAACCTAGCAACTTTTCTTAAGAAGAAATCAATTCAAGTACATCACCATTTATTTGAAGAAACCCTAGCACAACTTTGCCCTTGCATGAGGAAGATCCCTCAAAGATAGCGAACCACCAAAAGATAGTGCACCTCAAAAATTTCCGCAATTAGCAACTGCAACTAGTTTGAGCGAATTTTATGAGAAGAGTTGTGTGTTGTGTCAAAAATGAAATGACCCAGCCTTTATTTATACTGCTTGAGTCACCTTTATTTTACTTGCAGGATCGACTTGTACTTTTGTCTTCAATATCTTCTTTTAATGGTTTTATGGGTTTCTTTAATGATTTGTCTTGTCTTCTTGGCATTTCTTCTTCACTAGAAAAGTTGTTCATGAGCCTTGTTGATGTATCATCTCCTCACATGCACGTCTAATTAATATAGGGCTCTAATGTTGAGTAAACCCACCGAGAAGCCTCTTATCACAAGAGGTCTCTTGAGCCTACATCTTCAACATTAGACTAGACTTGTAAACAAGTCAATCCTGCCCTATAAAAAATATATCACCCCATCCTAGAGTAGGTAATGTGAGAGCATCTCGAGTCTTTTCCCCTCCTTGTCAAGTCAGCATGACTAATAGGAGAAAGATTGCGCCTGGGCCATTCACCACTAGCCAAATCAGCATGGCCCCATGAGTGAATGTATCATTCTCCCTTGGTCAAATCAGCATGACCAATCTGGGAGAATGCCTGCCCTTGGGCCATTCACCACTAGCCAAATCAACATGGTCTCGTGAGTGAATGTATCATTCTCCCTTGGTCAAATCAGCATGACCAATCTGGGAGAATGTCTGCCCAATGCTGCTAACTGGAAAAACATTAACCTGGGCCATTCACCACTAGCCAAATCAGCATGGCCCCATGAGTGAATGTATCATTCTCCCTTGGTCAAATCAACATGACCAATCTGGGAGAATGTCTGCCCGATGCTACTAACTGGAGAAACATCAACATCATCTTCCAAAGTTATGAAATGTGTGATGAAAATCACATGTGTAATCCTCATGCAATATGAGGGGTACTCTCAATTGGGTCCAACATGGAGACATGTACTCTCAAAGAAGAGTACATGCGAACCTCAAAAATCTCCGGTGATCCCTATTGAGAAGATTTTCCAAAAGGCAAGAGAAAACCATGTGGAAGGATGGATACATATCCACATTCCTACAGGAATGAATACAATATCCATATAGTCCATTACATCAAAAATAACCCAAAACTAGCTTTACATGGACAAGAGTATAAGGCAACAATGCCAAAGATAGCATGAAAGTAAACCTAATGATCATGAATGATCAGCTTATTTATCCTATTCTAATGCTCTCAAGAGCTTATTTCTTCTACCCTACTATATCGTAGGAGAATGAGAAAACTAAATGTAATCATAAAGCCAATGTAACCAAGTTAGCATCACATGAATACCATGAACTCTTCCCTTGCATTTGCTCATCAACCAAAACAAGGGTGCATTAAATATCACATGTATGTATGTTGGAATCTCCTAGAGTGCTAGGCTAAAATCTGAAATGACAAGGGTGCATTAAATATCACATGTATGTATGTTGGAATCTCCTAGAGTGCTAGGGTAAAATCTGAAATGAGCTCATGGGATGAGAAAGAATACCAAAATCATGCCAAGGATGGCATGAACCACTACAAGCTTCTTATATCCAATGTTGGATAAGACTGATGTACTCTTCATAAGGATATGGCAGCCCATTAAAATATGGAAAATCGTACTGATTATCTTCAAGGAGAAAAGTTTTAGGCTTCTCCAATGTAAATATGTACAATAACAAGCATGAAGATAAAATAAAAAACACATTTTCATATCTTGAAAAAAAAAATCACTTCACTATTTAGGACTTGCTGCCCCATTTCTAATGGCTGAAAATTTCTGTAACATATATTAGACTGAAAATCATGTTGTTTCATACAATTTCCAACATATAAAACATCAATTCCAGCAGTAAGGTTACATGAAAATACACCAAAATCTAAAGATGTTGGTGGCCAAAAATTTCTGCACTTTTAACATCGACAACATGCTCCCTAATCTAAAAAAATTCAGAATTATCCATGGAAAACATGGTTGGAAGTCAATCATGAAATTTCTGAACATGAACTTATTAAAGATGGATGTTCCAAAAGCAAAAATTTTGCACTTTCCCCTCTAGAAGCATCCAAATCAATGTCATAGATAGGATCCCCATAAATTTCAAACAATCCATACCCAAACTATGAATACCAATCTAAAAATTAACATCTACATCCTCATCCCTATTAGAATAATAGGTGTGCGTGTTTCTCCGCAAACAATATAGCAATATTGTCTCCCAACCATAGGTCGAAGCTACCCCCGAGCACCTTAACCTTGACAGATAAAATAATTCCGAAAGCAAACCCTAGAACCAACAGCCAACCAAGGTAGAAATTCCAAACCATAACCAAAGACCAAGTCACTACTGCAGTAGCTGCAGCTCTCCTCCGGTCATGCGCACCACTTGTCCTTGTGCAGTTATGAGAGTGAGTGTGTCAAAAGAGCTCTAGCGCCCTCTCATTTATAGTCCTCCAAGTGACCTAATTGGGTCAACTTCTACTTCTGGAGAATAATAATTTAATATAAATTATTATCTTGAGTCGACTTGTCTTCTAAGGTTATTTCCTAACCTTCTAGGGTTTCTCTTGCTTCCCGGAATATTCTAGTCAAAGGTTACATGTAGAGGTTAATACCTCTCCCAGCTACCATAAAATCAACACTCCCTCCTAGCTAGAGAGGTGTTAAAGGCAATGGTCTTGAGCACAAACAGATCATTCAACCGGTAGCATCATCATAACCACACGAGCTATCTCATGATCACGTAGATCAACTTACAAGCAACATCACCACTATCAGTATCATTTGATAGCATCAACTGCATCATTTCTCGAAGCCATACTCCATCTGAAGTAATTGGGAATGATGTTGAATAAGTCACTCACTCAACAGAGTGATACAAGAACCATTCTTCTAATCCGAACATATGTCCTAGAAGAATAACTGTCCCAACGGATATTGAAAGCCACCCTATGGGCTATAAAGACCATTCCTACAGGAATGTCAGTCTCGAACTATTTTCTAATTGTGTATCAATCTCTACTCATATGCCTTAGAAAATATCGATCTCGTATCAACCACCCTAATCGAGATGTCATGTCCTTAGGAGGCAGACTATTCAACCTGATCGGGCCAATAATTGTAGCTCAGGAAAAATACCAGTCCATGATACGTTAGCAATCTATCAACCTGGACCATTCTCCACAGGGAGAATTTCTCTCCACCAGCAATTTGTTCTGCCAGGACCATTCTCTGCCTGGAGAATGTTTGTCCATCAGCATACTGACTATCCATCTAGTTGGCAATCATCTCCAACACTAGTGGTAATCTCCATGGCAATCAGATAGTAGTATACAGCTTCTACAATGCTATCCAATAGAAAACAACTGTGTCTATCCATAGTAGTATACAACTATTATCCAGTGGTACACAGCCACTCCTAGTAGCACACGGCTACTAGCCAGTGACACATAGTCACTACCAATGGATCACATCCACCACAATAGCGTACAGCTACTATCCAGATACATATAGTCTCCACAACAATCATATCATCTGATATCAACTTGCATCAACAATGTCATGATCTAAACTGAGTCATCTGGGCCATTCTTCCACTCACATCTATGAGATATGGAAGAGCATCTGCCCTCGGAAAGTTAAACATCATCCATGGGTTGTCTAGACTATTCTTCTCAACCATAGAAGAATAATTGTCCCTGATTTATGAACCTGGACCATTCAACCTAACTGGGCCATTCTTCTAGCACGATTCACAATGCAACCTAGAGAGAATGAGTCTACCCTAAGGAATGATTGTCCCTGATTGTTGAACCTGGACCATTCAACCTAACTGGGCCATTCTTCTGGCACGAGTCACGGTGCAACCTGAAGAGAATGAGTTTGCCCTAGGGAATGACTGTCAGAACCATTTCCTACGGAAATAATTGTCCTGCACCAACCTCCTACATCAAACCATTCTTCGAAACTACCCACAACTGTGAACTTTGAAAGAATGGTCGCCCAGAGAGGTGGACCATTCTTCTTGACCACTTCTCAAAGTGACTGCCAAGGAGAATGATTGTCCTAGACCATTCCCCCACACTGGCCACAAGGGGAATCGTTGTCTATGGTGCATCAGCAATCTGTCGGACCGTGACTATCCGTTCTGGACCATTTTCCGAACTGGAAAATGGTTGTCCATCAAAAATCTTGGACCACTTTCCGAATTGGAAAGTGAATGCCCAACCTGGACCATTTTCCAAACTGGAAAATGACTGTCCATCAAGAATCTTGGACCACTTTCCGAATTGGAAAGTGACTGCCCAACCTGGACCATTTTCCAAACTGGAAAATGATTGTCCATATATCAATAACATATCAATGCTCCCTCCCAACCTGGGGAGTAATCACTTCCCTTTCCAATAAGGAAGTCATCTCCACGAGTCCAGCTTGTTCCTTAAGTATGCAAACTTTTCATCTTGGACAGAGGCTTTACCAAAATATCTGTTATCTGCTCATCAGTGGAGATATATTGGAGAACTACTTATCCCCTCTGGACTTTATCAAGGAGAAAAAAGTACTTGATCTCAATGTGCTTCGACCTATCATGGAACACCAAGTTCTCTGAGAGCTTTACACAGCTCTGGTTATCACAATATATCACAGTCGAATCCAGCACCTGATCAAACAGTCCAGAAACTAGCTTACAGAGCCACAATGCTTCTGTACAAGCATCACAAGCTGCAATATATTTTGCTTCTGTAGTGCTGAGTGCAACATACTTTTGTTTCCTGCTAGCCCATGATATCATGGCAAAGCTCAAACTGAAACATATCCAAGAAGACTTCTTTTATTATCTGCACTCCCTACCCAATCTGAATCGATAAATCCATGTAGTTGTATATCATAACTCAAACGTCCATGAAGATATTTCAAGGCATGCTTTGCAATTATTCAATTCTCATGGCTAGGTTCCACCTGGAACTGGCTCAACATGTTCACAGCAAAGCAAATGTTTGGCCTAGTATTCATCAAATACATCAAGGAGCCAATCAATTACCGATACAAGGACGAGTCTACTAAATCAGAGTCTCTCAACTTCTTCAGATCTGTCATCATGGGAGTTTTCCATGGATTTGTAATCCATCGTCCTGGACTTCTGAAGAACCATTTCGATACACTTCCTCTGTCATAGGAAGTTTTCACCACTCTTTTGTTGTACATGAGAGGCTCTGCACCAAGTTGCTTGAATCCATACAAGGTCTTCTTCCATCTACATTCATGAGTCTCTTCTGGTATACCTCAAAACCTTGAGGTTGAGAAGAATAATCCATCTGATGTAAACTCCAACCAATGGATATTGCAAGAGATATAATGGCTCGGGCAGAGGTATATCTGGTTACTGGAACAAGTTGTCATCATAGTCTTCTCCCTCCTTCTGGGAGAACCCTTTAGCCTTGAATCTTGCCTTGTATCTATCAAAGCTTCCATTTATAAGTCTTCGCAGATTCTTCAATGGACCATATCATTGGGGATTAGCTCCCTCCTAATCCCAGCTTCATGCATGTATGAGAAATATCTAGAACTTCCTTGTTTTTATTCTGAATCTGCATGCTTCTGGAATTCTGCAATCAATCCCCTCTATCTGAGAGAGTCCATGCTTTTGTCTGTTGCACCTCTCTTTGCTTTCTGTGAAGTGTCACAAGCCTGTTCTGGTTTCTTCTCAACTGGCAGTTGTTGCAAGCATTGTGTCATCCTTATAAACTTCTTCTATGACCGCTTCTGCAAAGATTGTTCATCAAAGGTTTGTCAACATATTTCACAAGGATACTTGCCCGGAACAAGACAAGAAAAAAAGAAAGATCCAAGACAATATGTTTATGATAGTAAATCGAAACAAGAATAAAGACAAGGATAGAGGCAATTGCTACAAGCCTGGAAAGACATTTTCATGATAGCCTTCATGAGATAACAAGAACAACAGTGTTTTCAATACAACATTTTTCATATGAAGGATAATTTCTTGGTAGCATTACTAAGATGATCTAGTATGAGAACAAGAACAAGAGATATATCCTAGAGTAGGTGTTAGTTCATATTTGCAAATAAGTACACTGAGTAGTATAAGCCACTAAGTACTTATCAATACTCACTTGAGAGACAATAATTAGACTTGATATGCAAACCTGGAGTCTTACTTTTGTTCCACTTGAATTGTTTTTCTTCTGGGACAAGTATCATTTCCGACCTGTCCCTTAAACTTAAAACAATACGCTTTCTTGACAGAAAACTAAGTTAGAGAATATGATCTCAACCTTATAAGATCTTGACTAAAGTCAGCTTATAACTTTGACTAGAAGTTCATAATGCCATAACAGCTAGAGATATATCAAGTCAAACCTGGAGAGTGTTGCTCTTTTGAATGCACTAAATCCAAGATCACTGTTCTGGACAAGATCCCTTCTACATTCCCTGCAAACACGCTCATGCTAAAGATACAAATTAAAAGAACACGTATAAGTACATACCTTTGTTACCCAACTGTGACGGTAAACCTTAGAATGACTTTGTTGGACCAGAGGTTTAGCTGCTAGAGGATTGGTAAACCTCATAATGTTCCTTTCAGTAGATCTCTCTAGGGCACAACATACACTTTCTTCATGCTAGGTCTTTTGTCTTCATAACTTCCTTCCATTTTGACTTTTGACTGGTCAACCTTAGATTTTGACTTGGTCAAACATTGACTTTGACCAAAATTTCAAACTTGACGTCTTGGCTTGTTGAGAGTACCAAGAGGTGCGCTAGGCTAGGGCGCACTAGGTTATCCAAGAATTAGGTCAAGCTCTTCACTTAAGGTGCCTCAACACGAGGGTTAGGGTTTTGTTGCTACAGCAAAACTTTCACTGCAACTACAACTGAGCAAATCCTCCCAATCTACCTTCCAGTGGTTAGACTGTCCGAAGATAGTGTGGGCCCATAACCTGTTAGAATAATAGATGTGCTCATTTCTCCATAGACAATATAGCAATATTGTCTCCCAACCATAGGCCGAAGCCACCCCCGAGCACCTTAACCTTGACAGATAGAATAATTCTGGAAGCAAACCCTAGAACCAATAGCCAACCAAGGTAGCGTACTTCTCTCCAAAGCTAGCGTACCAAGTAGAGAGTCCAAACCATAACCAAAGACCAAGTCACTACTGCAGCAACTGCAGCTCTCCTCCAGTCATGCGCACCACTTGTCCTTATGCAGTTATGAGAGTGAGTGTGTCAAAAGAGTTCTAGCGCCCTCTTATTTATAGTCCTCCAAGTGACCTAACTGGGCTGACTTCTACTTCTGGAGAATAATAAGTTAATATAAATTATTATCTTGAGTCGACTTGTCTTCTAAGGTTATTTCCTAACCTTCTAGGGTTTCTCTTGCTTCTCGGATTAGTCTAGACTCATCAAAGGTTACATGTAGAGGTTAATGCCTCCCGCAGCTACCATAATATCAACAAGCCCCTCAGCTGCCCTTATTCTCATTACATGAAGAAACAAATACATCTGAAAATTTATCATGCTTCAAGGGTTCATCTTCAAAAATATCCCTCATTGAAGCATCAACATGTACATCATCAAATTCAGAAATTTGGATACTACAACTTACCAAACCCTTGTCTTCATGAGAAGATGGCATGGATGCTTGAATGTTTTCTTCATCAACGTTTTCTTCATGTTCTTGGCCTTCAATGGAGTCGTGAGGTGCTTCTTCATGCCCTATTCCTTGGCCTTTCCTCCTCTGATATTGTCCAAAGAGATGCACCAGAGATTGGCATGAACAGAATAGCAACAGATTCGACCATAGGCACATAAGGCCTTAAGGAGGATCACTGTGTTAACCCCCAGATTTACCTGCGCAACTGAAGGGTTAAGATCCAACTAGTTTTCATCAGGCTGGTTTTCAGTGACAGGTGCATCAGGTTTCATAGTGATCAAATTTCATTTCAGAGGCAGAAGTCTCACAGCAATTTCCTTCATTTTCTATCTTTCCTATTTTTTAGGAGTTGGGCTACTATTTTAGGCATGGCTATATTTAGCATTTCTATTTGGTAGGTAATTGTTCTAGACTCGTGGTTCCAGTGTGCAATCATGAATTGGTTCCAAACTGAGCAAGTGGAGGTGTTCTCAGTGTGACACATGGCAGCCATTGGGAGGGTTGTCATTTGAGGCAAACCCTAGGTCGAATTTGTGCTAAGCATCTCCATCTCCAAACCCTAATTTGACCCCTTTGGTATATTTGGCAGGTTCCTCCTCTCATGGCTTGAGTTCTAAATTTACCAGTGGATGATCCTTACCAATTTTGGAAACCCTAATTCACCTTGGTATTGTGCTTTCTTTGGCCAATTGAAACTCAGGTTCAATTTGTTATTTTTAGTTGACACTCTTGCATGTAAGATAGTTCGATCTCCTACTTCATATTTGGCATGCTTGCTATTCTAAGCACCCTGGCTCACCCTCATAGACATACAAAAACCTTGGCCTTATAACTGATTGTTCAGCTTTATTCTTGGAGTTTTCCTTTAGCAAAGATCAACCTTCTTCCTCACTGTGCATGCAACCTATTGTTAAAGAGGAATTTGTGGAGGTTTGAGCTGGTTTTCTGTGGTTACAGTTAATGAACAACATACTAATTGGAGGAGGATCGGCACTTGATTTGGCAATATGCATGTAACAGTGAGAGAAGAAGCGCTGTAGTGGTTTTTATTAGCAGCCTGTGGTCATAATTATTAGGAAACGGTATAAACTATGGTGATAAAGTGCTCTAGTAGCCTATTCTCAGCCTGTATAACAAATGTACCATCCAAATAGTGGCTGTCTTAGAGTTAAGCAATGAAATGACAGCAGTTTGGTCTTTGTAAACCTGCACAGAGTCAACAGGTGGCAGCATAGAGACAGTCTGGAAGCAGATCAACTTACTGTCTGGCAATTCCAAGTGCATTTATCCACGAAATTTGCTTCAAACAGAACTGATAATTGTTTTATTTTGACTGTTAGTGAAACAGGGTACTTGTACAGCAGTCCTTTCAATATTTGGTGTGTTTCCAATGTTTTTACCATGCAAACTGTCACATAACAGCGCTGCGTAGGGTTATTTTAGCACGATTCATGTGCATGACGAGGTTGTGAAGGGGTAAGAATAGTTAACTCACATGCAGGGCTCTCAATCCTCTTTCAATACAGTCAGGCCGCACTCATGCTTTGACCACTGGGCTCCTATAAAGACATGGTGGGGATTGCTAGGCAGGGAGAGACAAGATTATTCAGAGAACTGTCTACAGTACTGCCTTTCATCCATCCATTTCCAGTTTTTTTTATTTGCTGCCTTCACTGTGTGCACTGCTCATTATGCAGCCAGTCTTGTATTTGTCATCATGATGCAAACAATCTTTTAATTAATATACAGAGAGGGTTCGATTATACTGTGTCTTTACAGCTCTTTGAATCTGGAGGTTGAATAACTGTGTTTTGTTACAGTAGTGTGGGTGGCCTTGCTGCCCTTATTTTGATTCTGTATTCACTTAAGCTGCATACCCGTTTCTTTTTCATCATTCATAGTTGTAGCTGGTTAATGAAGTTGAATCTCCCTCATAATATTTGACTGAAAGTTTTCTTGTGTCCTTGGTTGCTTGCCACATCTCAAGGACAAATATTTAATGTGCTGAATCCCGATCACTTGTGCTAATTGCACAGATTTCTTAATCTATTGACCGCGTACGATCACTAGGGACACCCCCTTGTGACTGGAAAGGCACCAGTCCAGACTCCAAACGGAGAAGTAACTAGTGGTGACCTTAGGCTAATTGCTCATGGTTACTTCATAGCTTTGCTAATAGAATATCTGTGCAATAACATGCCAGAAGGTCTGAACACCCGTACACAAAATAGAAAGGGTGTAGCACAAAGAATGGGTTGTGTTATCGCACAATCTGTACTTGCCCAAAGCAAGTAGACACAAGATTGGCGTAACAGGGAGTGACCTATCACTGTCACCTTAATAGGAAACTCCTTTCTATTTAGGAGTATATCAATGTACCCCAGGGGAGACGTCCCCAGTGACCTGAGGGTTTGAGAAGGCTAAGGCAAAAGTGCAACAAAGTTCCCCCCTCTCACAGGTCACTCAATTTCAAAGGTTCATTGTGTCTTATAGAGGTGAAGCAAAAGAGTAATATTGTGTACCTGCCCAGAACAAGACAACAAAGTAGAAAAGGGGCACTTTCCAAGTACCAAAATGATGTTAATGCTTCACAAGACAATGAACTCTTGAAAAATAGACTAGCTGATATAAAATTACAGCAGTACAACAGTTTACAACAGCAATGATAAATTTGTAACAACCACAATAACTATGCTTCAAAATGCTTGAGAAAAGACTAGAAATAGTAGTTTTAACTAGGCAAATTGATATTAGATAGTCACAAGCGGATTTAGCAATGTCTAGCTAGCATAACATATCACTTTTAAGGTCAGTTTGCTGTTGTTAGATGGCTGTAGCAATCTTTTGCAACGGCAGCAAGTTAGTTAGTGAATTAGCCTAGTCTAAAGTTAGTAAAAGTCAGTAAATGTTCCAAGGAAGGTAGTTTGAAAGTTGATTGATCAATCAATCATTTGTAGTGAGTAGATTAGTGTCTTCCTAGGGTAATGGAGTCAATGATAGCTGCAGCAAATCTTAGGGAAAAATAGCAATGATAATACTTAGTCAAAGGAGATGGAAAAGATGAGAGAGGTGTTAGTAACCCAAGGCCTCAAACATCCAAGTCCTAGAGAGATAATTGCTAGAAAGTAAGGAAACTTAGGCCCTAGCGATTTCTCTTTCCTTAGACAATTTGAAACAAAAAATGCAATAGGCAATGTAAGTAGGGTAACTCAATGCACATGAAAAGAAGTAATGGAACAAAGTAAAGCAGGTGGAATATGATTACAAACAGAGAAATAAAACACTGGAAATTGAGGATTTGCCTAACGGAAAAAATGCAATTGGTTAAATGGGTCTACAGGGAAAAGTATAAAGCAGATAGTTCAGTTGATAAGCAAAAAGGAAGACAGTGACATACGGTTTTGCACAGACTGAAGGTGTTAATTATGAAGAAACCTTTGTACATGCAGCAGCCCCAAAGCTTCATACAAAAGGGGAAAAGGCATCTAGTGTGTAAACTATGAAGGGCATTGAATGAGCACTTTAAAGTGAGAAGTTCAGTAGATACAAATGTAGACATAAAAATCAAAGATTGAGATCATGGTTTTGTACCGGCTGATATATCAGTAGAGGTAAGAATACAAAGATGATTGACAAACTAAATGTTGAGCTACACAAATCATTTTAAATGAAATATTTGGGCCTGCTTCATTTTAAGAATGGAAGTATGGCATTTAAATAGCAGCAAGTTCATTTACATGCTAAGCATTCACAGGAGATACTAAAAAGATCTACTATGGATGATTGCAAGTTAATGGCAATTCCAATGGAAATGTGAATAAAGTAATCAGCTCGTAAATATTTGAAGCCAGTGGGCGCAGTGTTTTATACGAAAGCTAATAGTATGTTGGATTTACCTACAACTATTAGGCCAGATTTATGGTATGTAGATGGGATTGTTTCACAGTTCATGACAGGTCCCAAAGATTTTCACTAGAAAGCAGCAAAAAGGATTTTAGGCATGAGAAAGGTGTATTGCAATATGGACTTGAATATTTGCAGGGTGATAACTTCAAATTGGTTGGGTACACAAAAGCACTGGGCAGGTTGGATCAACGAAAGAAAATCTATGCTTGCTGGTTCAACCTTGGTTCAGAAGTAATTTTGTGGTTTAGTGAGAAGTAACCAATTATTTCATTGTCCTCTAAGAAAGAAAGTGCAAATCAACTATAAGTGCAACGTGTTAAGCTATATGGCTCCAGACGATTCTCGGTGACATGAGCATTCAACAAAGTCAAGCCACACCTCATATATTGTGACAATCAAAGCGTAATTCAATTTATGAAAAATCTTGTGTTTTAGGCCAAGACCAAGCATATTAAGATCCATCCCCATTTTATGAGGGAGCAAATATAGAACAAAGAAGTTGAAGTGGTATACTGCACAGTTGACGATCAGCTTGCAAACATCTTCACATAGGCATTCAGCAAGGACAATATTTAGAGATTCAGGAAAATAAAATGGTCATTAAGAGAGGGGCAAGGGGTATGGTTTAAGAAAATGTAATGCCCATTTCTTAGTTGCGTCCTATTTTGCTAAAAATAGAAGTAGGGTTAAGATGATATAAGATAGACAATTTTCGGCTCTATCCTTATTCTCAACGGCCAAAACTAAAACAAAATATGAAAAATAAATCTGTATTACTATGCCGTACAAAATCAATTGAATTTAGAATGTAACTCTTATCTTGCGTTTTGTCTTGTGCGTGTGTGTTCTAAAATCCAACACCTACCAATTCTGAAGATTTTCATACGTATCATTTGGTTAGTTATGAGATCAGCATAATTCCAAGCATATGTACCTGTTATGAATTAGGCTAAGAAAAAATTCCACGAAACTCTATAATACATCAAGCAACAATTTGAAAACCCTGAAGCTGAGAATACTTCAATAAGAGGCACTGAGGGGCTGAAAAGGAGTAAAATTAAAGGGCATGTACTCACCGGGAGAAGAAGTAGGGAAGCCACGAGGATCGCCAAGATGGAGGCGATGGCTGCAGAGACGAAGCGACGGAGCATGTGTTCCTTGAAGGAAGCCGGTGGCGGAAGACGCAGAATAAAGCGAGGAGCATACAGCAAACCTACGTATGTAGACGCCATGCCTATGCAAGCAGCCACGGCTAAGGGTTTCGACAGACTCCATGGATACACTGCGTCCATTAATTGATTTTCCAAGGATACTGAATTGCGAATGATCGATTTTTTCAGAATTTTTCGTATTAATGGCCGTTGTCTGTTGATTGTCTCAGTTCGTGGAAAAGTCACGTACCAACTGGAGAAAGCTGGGCATCAAAAGTAGAGGTAATTCCAGGGCTTAATTGGACGAGGAACATAACATTTTTCGTGTTTTTTCGGTGTTTCATAGGTTAATAATTGTAATATGGGTATTCATATTTGTATCGGGAGTTAGGAGTATTCCGTGGGAAAAATTTATAATTTGTATATTATTTTATCTAAATTAAATTAAATTAAATTTAGAGATTGTTAAATTTAATTTAAAAGATCTAAAGTATTTTTATATTACAGTTAGTTAAGAAGAAAATCAGCATTATTAAAATAAAATGAATTTTTATGATTCTTGAAGTGATATTTGTGTATTTCCTTGGATGGGTTGATATTGCGGTTCATATGACACTCAACTTGGCAAGTGTAAGCTCCAACACCTAGCAGCTCGAGCTTCAAGAGGGATAGGTGGACAAAGTCTGGTTTAACTCTCTTTCCCTGGTCATTAAGATGATATTCTCCTTGTTGTGTGCAAGAAAGGGCGGAGCACTGGTTTCTGGAACTGGTGAAGGGATAGGCAATAATATCCCACTTGTACCAATAGTAAATATGGCCAGCATGCAAAGGTGGGAGCGCATGATTCGATTGACGATAATGCATGTAGATGGGTTGCATTTTCATGCTTGTCAGCATCTAGTTTGTTTGCCTAACGCTTCTCTCCTCTAGCTAGTGATGATATTGTTTGACTCCCTCTCTCGAGTTGTGGGGATTCCCGTCTACACCATGCCTCGCGTCCGAGAATGAGGTAGAGCACGCAAGGGTTCTGGTTCTTTTAGAAGATTTGAGGTCTAGCAAGGAAGTTCGACATCCTAGGCCAATGACATGACTAGTGAGTCCAACAATACGGTGAACCATGCAGTTGAGCAACAAGGTAATTTGGCTCCCTTCATCGACAGGCAAGATTTGAAGGAGACTCCCGACGATGCCATGATTTGGGGTTATATGGTAGAGTGGTGTGAGCTCAAGGATGAGACAGCAATGGAAGTTGCCAAGACAATTCTGGTTCCTCTTTTGCAGAATGAGCCTATGTTTAATATCAAGGGAAATGCCCATGTGCCCCTAGGTTCTTGTGGCCCCTCCTTGCATCCTTAGACGGAAGCGGTGGACAACAATTCGGATGCAGTTCCAAGGAATGTTTGATTGACAAAGGAACACTTGAAGTTAATCTTTGAGATTTGGAGTGAGCAAGCAAATCAAAGGTACAAGATGGAAATGTTTGACCAAAGGCCAATTCATTGTTAGATATCTGCTCCAACCCTAAGCAGCACCAACATGCCCAAGAGGTGTCGAGTTGAACCATCATCATTCTAAAATGGCCACTTCCTCTTCAGCAGTGCTCAATGGACAACCCATCAGAAGATTCGACTTCTCATTATGTTAAGTGACCACCCTCTACTCAAATGCTAGACGTTTTTCTTAGTTACGGGTTACAAACTCGTTTTGTTGCTAATGTTTTGAAATATGTATGGAAAAACTGTAGAACATTCTCAATTTTTTGCTCAATTTTTTTCCCTTGGAGGGTAGCTCTATATTTTGATTGGTCTTGGGTTTGGGTTGGTTTCCTCTGTTGGTAGCCCAAGCACAAGGACACTATGAATGTATTATATTTTACTCTTAGAAAGTAATACAAAGTTCTAACTTACAAGAAAAAAAGTTATATTTGCATTGGACAACTTTTTAAATTTACTAAGATAAAAGAATCTTCATATTTGTGATACTAAGAGGGTGGATGATGAAAAACATTGTAATAACCCTCCTTGATTGGTTGATGTAATATGTGTTTTCTGTTGTTATACTCTGGGGATTTTTTGTTCAGGTATTTCTTCGAACATTTCACTACAATGCTTAGTATCCCATGAAGTAACCCCTTTTTTTCTTACTGTTGTTGGGATTTAGTTTATTGTTGGCTTATGACTTATGTAAATAACTTGTCAGCGTACTCATAACCCACAGTAATACCCATGTTATTGGTTGTTGTAGTGTTAAGGGTGAATTTATGATTGGTGACTTTTGTCAAACACTTTGGTTGTAGGTTCACTTTCAATGCAGAATACCTCTTATTGTCGTTGTTATATTTCTGGTTTGGTTGTTTGTAATGTTCGCCAACCAAATCTGATATAAAAATCAGATCTAATTGGTTGAGAACTTTCGTCAAACACTTAAAGTGTTTGCTCAAAGTCCTTGAGAAAATCAACTCTCTTGTTGTCCCAACTGTCAAGGTGGATTACTGATGTGTTTAGAGGGTCAACGGGATGAGTTCCAACCTCCTTAGAACCCCCGAAGTGTCTGTTGTTATGATTATTTGCTTGCTATTATGTATATGACAATTTTTCTCATTGAGGAATTATGTCAAACAGTTTGCATAACATGGTTGTAGCTTGCATTTCCATCCATGTTTTTGAGTTTAACTTGTACAAAACAACATGAATTCAAGTGGAACATATACTAGAATAAACATAAGAGTAAATGACAAGTAATACACAACACGAGCACAAATACCTCCACACCATCCTTGCTTATTTATTTATTATAAATGGTTGTTCAATGATAGTAATTTCTAGATCTGATATAAATAATTTAATAGCCACTTTATTGGCCTATAATGACTCCAAAAGGCAAGGAAATAGTGTCAATGATCCTCCTTTTCGATCCCCTAATGATGGTTTCCCAAAAGAGATGTTATATCATGCAAAATCCACAATTCTCATACCAAGAAATGTGCCCTCCTTGTTGCTTACGCCCTTTTGAAATATGCACAATAAATATGATGTAAAATCTTCATGAAATGGTTGCAATCTTGTAGATCTGATGATGGCTAACTTATATGAGTAGTTCCTTTGGTTGTAGATGTCAAATTTGACCACAAATCACTAGATCTCAAACCCCCAATGCATCCTCCTTCGGTAAATTTGCCCCAGCTCTGAGAATAAATAATATGGATGCTAGAAACCCCCAACGGTGCCAAGAAAAGCTGCTCTAGGTGAGCCAAACACAAACCAATTCAGATCTCTTCAGGATCTCACTCCCAGAAGCCAAATCGAACTCCTTCCTATTGGACAATGTGCCCTCTCTGCAGAATCCTCCAACAATTGTGCCCTCCTTTACCAACAATGCAAGAAATGGATATGAAACTGAAATAGAATGGTGAGGGTGGAATCTTTCACCACCTTGGCCAAGCTTAGATCAGGAATGGGAGAATCTTTCACTCCCTTGTTTATCTCTAGGGTTTATTTAGTCAAAACCCTCAAGTATCTTGAGCTCTCTAGCCAAGAGGCCAGACATCAAAAATCAATCAACATAATGAGAGAATATGAGCCCCTCTCTCTCTTTTATACTCTTTTTCACATTTTCCCTTCAATTGACTTTTAATTCATCTTTAATATTTTCTCACAAAATCACTTTATTAATTAATGTACCTTTTACTCCAAAAAGTGATTGCTTCACCCCTATGACTTCTCCAGCCACTAAAAGTCATTTTTGTTCTTCCTATCCTGTAGATATTTTCGCCCTGATTCCAACGAGCTATTACACTAAGGTGTTTCTTCAAGAAACAAGCCCCAAATAGCACCTTCAGTGTAATTCATTAAAATATGCCCAATAATAACCTTGTTTTACAGGAATCATCGGAATGCAACGGAACCAAGGACAAGTTGTGTAGAATTGATCCCGATGATGAATAATGTAAGTCAAGCCCCATAAAATTCCTCAAAACTACCTGAGCTCACTATCACCGCCAATTGTCTACTCTAGTAGACATCCCAAACTGTAACATAAGGAAATCCAAAAATGGGGACATTACATTCCTCCCTGCCTGAATATTGCTTGTCCTCGAGCAATAGTTGAATCAAACTATATATGATCCCAGTGTCCCATATCCACCTAGGAGACATGAAGTAATCTCCCCTCAAAGCATGGTCCCTCGAATTGCTCACCACACATGCCCCCATAATGCTCCTAATGAGTAGAACGATCATGTGCAATAGATCGCCAATCAACTCCTCAAGCAATCGCTTTACTCTAATCTCAACTCCATCAACCATTGGCCTACCAATCACACTAATCCCTGGATCCCAAATCAAGATGTGAATTGCAGTGCCCTGTAAAGTATAGTCTTGTAAGTCATCAACACAAAGAGTCTCCTGAAGACCCCCAACCAATGGAGCAAGTAAATACAATATCCATCCCTCAAGGAATCTCTCACCTAAACCAGTCTCCAAATTACCACCTCCGGTAGTATCCAGATCTCTTGCTAACCAAGAATATGATCTACCCATATACTTGATCCTCAACCAAGGAGACCCAACCTTCCACATAGCATCCTCACCTCCATCTGCTCTCAAATTCCCCCAACAATGAAAGGAATCAATCATTAGAGTCCCTGAAACTCCCATGTGCTTTAGAAGTGCACCAAACCCTACATCAAATAACTTTGATTGTGCCATACAACATGTTTCAGTGCATGTTGAACTGTAAACATATGGTCAAAGTGTATTGATTGCTATGTTATCATGTCCATGATCACTAAACTCGGCCTCCCTATCAACCCACAATGTTGCATGTGATGTCCCATACTCTGGCAATATCTCTATGACGTCAGCCCTACTATATAGCTCTAGTATATCAGGGTCGAGAGATGCTAGCATACTCTCCCAACTCTACCCTGAAACAAGGGTGGCTAAGGAATCATGCCCTCACTCGTAATGTTGACATACCAAGCATGCCCCCATTTGCCTTATGACATCATCCTCTAGATCCTCCCAGGGGAATCTCTCTTTGATCTGTTGATGGGTCCTAAAATGTCCAGGTTGTCCAATCATAGGTACATCATGTATGGTCCTCAAGATCTTTGTCATTGCATGTTGTGACCATACATCCTACCAACTAACCTCATAGTCCTCATCGGAAGCATCTATTCTACTATGCTCCCCATCCTCATCCTAATGAGACTATGAACCTATATCAACCTCTGAAATATCCTTTGTCCCACAAATGAGGATACTCTCCATCATGCCCAAGGCCTCATCTGACTGTCTTGGGTGAACCTCCCCTATCCTGCAGCATGTAATGAAGTATCCCCTATCAGGAGGTCGTTGCCTAATAACTCTCCATGTCCCATGTAACTGCCTATCTTCTCCTATGTTATTGTATACAATGAAAGTATCAGGGAATGCTAACAAAAATACCTGCAACTATATGTAGGACTGGGAAGTGTCATATGTGTTGGTCAATCCCAAAGGTTTCGCCAAAAACCCATCCATCGACATCCATGGTGAATAGTCACCTAAACTCCACACTAATCTCATGCCACCGTGTACAATGGTAGGTGACTCCACACATTGATGGTAAATCACACTCCCTCTATCATCACTCATATGACTATTGCTACTGAGAATGTGATGTCCAAGGTCCATGTATTGTTGTAAAGGAGAGGACCACTCTCCATAGAAATATCCATGCTCCCCCAAGTATGTCTCCTCCCTACACTCCAATGCATCCCCTGGATGCCACTATACACCTCTGCATGCCCCTGTGGACTACCGCTCATCACTGCATGCCCCTGTATACCCGTGCAAGCTCTTGTATCCTCATGCATCATCATGTATCCTGGGTGTACTGTTGGTTCAACCTTTACATGGATGTCCTCATAACTCCCCCTGGCTTTGGAATGCCCATGTGTATGTGTTTTCCCAACTGTCTCAGAGCTCCCCATGAATGGTGGTCCCTATGACACATGAACATCCTCAAACATCTTTGGGTCACATCTCTCCATAATCACCAGTGATCCTGGGTACTCCTCACTCTCCTCCATTAACTGGCGCTCCTATATCAAACTACCAACATCCTCTAGTGATGTAGTTGAAGTATATATCTAACTCTCTACTGAGATAGATGTAGTGGATCCCTAACTAGCCTCCTCAAGGAGCTCCTCTAATCTGGACTTCGATTCTTGAAGGGTATTTTGTGTGCCTTTCAAGAATCCCTTTGTCCTTACCAACTCATGAGTGAGTTGGTCCACCTTAGTCTCCTTCTCCTTCAGCGCCCCATGATACATCTCACCAATCTCCATAAGGTAATCTCTATCCATAAGTAGTTGTTGGTAGTCAGTCTTCATCACAGTCACTCTCTCCCTGAGTGTCTGAAAGTCCTTAATGGAAAAATATCCATCTGAACTATCATGTGCCATCGTGACCCTCCAACAATAATCTACCACCAAAGTGTGTGTATCGTCAATGTGTCTAACGGTTGCCACGATCATGTCCTCTCTGACCCTTAGTTGTCTTGCCAAATGTTGTGACTCTTGAACACTACCCCGCTGAAGTGCTACCTCGTGACTCACGCTACTAATGTCAATAGTGGAATCCTCATCAACACACTCCTCAAGAGCTAAGGCACCACACTACCCATTGTCCACTATGCTACCAAGTGCCCCTATAGGCCATGATGTATCCTCATGTATTGCTATCTCACCCTAAATCGCCATGTATCATGTATGTATAGTTGTACCCTCCTGTGAACCTATACTAATGTCATCTAAACCCAGATCCCATATGGATGAGTCTATACATGTGATATGGCCATCCTGAAAAACAAGGAATGCATCTCTGTCATTGTAGGTTGGTCTCGGAAGTAAGTATCCCATCGACATGTCGGTCTCCACAACCTGATCTATCAATGGACTCCCCAAAAGAGGTGACTCACTCTCCCCATACTGGAAGGTATGTATATAGTCATTTGTCTCCAAGTCATGCCTCTCCTCTTGGGCCTGTAGATACACATGTCCCTTGTGTTCAATCACAACACAAGGCTCCTCTACTACATCTGGAATGCCATTGATATCCTCATGTATCGTGGCTAGCATAAGTGACTGAGAAGGTGATGAATGTGTCACGCTCAACTCCATAGGAGGCTTATCATCCGCCACGCATGACTTCCTAGAAGTCATGTCAACACCCAAAGGTAGGTCACCCAACATCTGAATCTCATCATGCCTAGGTGCTAACACATCTAAGCCTTGGTCATCACTTTATCCATCAAATGTGTGGGTGTCACTGGCCTCATGGGACTGCTCTAATGAAGCATCTAAGGTCGCATCCTTATGCACATACTCCTCACGCACAACCAAATGGTCAAACTGAGGTACTGTCATCTCCATAACAAGCTCCTCAACATGTCCCACATGTGTGCGAACCTCAGAAGATAGCTCTACTGATAGTTTTTCCCCTGCTACAAATCTATCATCCTCGTCATCATCACTATCATAGTGCACCTCAACGTAATACACTTTCCCTTTGCCCCTCCATCTGTGATTTGACTCCCAAGGCTCCTTGCAACTGTAGCAAAGTTCCTTGCTCTTCAATGTCTTCATCGGTTCACCTTTGTGAATGGGTTCCTCATGATTTCCTGCTTCCCCATGAGGTCCATTGACTCCCTGATTCCCTCCATAATGTGATGGCTCTCTTTCCAAGGCAGGAAGGAAAGTCGATAACAGTCTTCCATTTATAATTCTAGTCATTGAAGTAACCCTTTCAACCCCGATGCATGTACCTGCAAAAACCCCCTTCCGGGATGAAATCTACCTGTTATCTGGAATCATTTGGTTGCTTATGGTGTCATGTTCCTCTTGAATTCCCACAACTGGTGAGAAACATGCTCTAATACCACTGTAATGTTCCCCAACCAAATCTGATATAAAAATCAGATCTAACTTGTTGAGAACTTTCGTCAAACACTTAGAGTGTTTCCTCAAAGTCATTGGGCAGATCAACTCTCTTATTGTCCCAACAATCAAGGTGGATTACTGTTGTGTTTAGAGGGTCAATGGGATGATTTCCAACCTCCTTAGAACCCCCGAAGTGTCTGTTGTTATGATTATTTGCTTGTTGTTATGTATATGACAATTTTTCTCATTGAGGCATTATGCCAAACAGTTTGCATAACATGGTTGTAGTTTGCATTTCCATCCATGTTTTTGAGTTTAACTTGTATAAAACAACATGAATTCAAGTGGAACATAGACTAGAATAAACATCAGAGTAAATTACAAGTAATACACAACAAAGGCACAAATACCTCACACAATCCTTGCTTGTTTATTTATTATAAATGGTTGTCCAATGATAATAATTTCCATATCTAATATAAGTAATATAACAACCACTTTATTGGCCTATAATAACTCCAAAAGGCAAGGAAATAGTGTCAATGATCCTCCTTTTTGATCCCCTAATGATGGCTACCAAAAAGAGATGTTATATCATGCAAAATCCACAATTCCCATACCAAGAAATGTGCCCTCCTTGTTTCTTACGCTCTACTAAAATATGCACAATAAATCTAATGTACAATTTTCATGAAATGACTGTAGATCTGATGATGGCTAACTCATATGAGAAGTTCCCCAGGCTGTAGATGTCAAATCTGACCACAAGTCACTGGATCTCAAACCCCCAGTGCGTCCTCCTTCAGTAAATTCGCCCCAGCTCTGAGAATAAATAATATGGATGCTAGAAACCCCCAAGGTTGCCAATAAAAGTTGCTCCAGGTGATCCAAACACAAACCAACTCAAATCTCTTCAACATCTCACTCCCAAAAGCCAAATCAAACTCCTTCCTATTGGACAGTATGCCCTCTCTGCAGAATCCTCCAACAATTGCGCTCTCCTTTACCAACAATGCAAGAAATGGATCTGAAATTGAAATATAATGGTGAGGGTGGAATCTTTCATCACCTTGGCCAAGCTTGGATCAGGAACGAGAGAATCTTTCACTCATTTGTTGATCTCTAGGGTTTATTTAGTTAAAACCCTCAAAACCCTCAAGTATCTTGAGCTCTCTATCCAAGAGGCCAAACATAAAAAATCAATCAACATAATGAGAGAATATGAGCCCCTATCTCTCTTTTATACCCCTTTTCACCTTTTCCCTTCAAGTGACTTTTAATTCATCTTAAATATTTTCTCATAAAATCACTTTATTAATTCAATGTACCTTTTTAATCCAAAAAGTGATTACTTCGCCCTTATGACTCCTCCGACCACTAAAAGTCACTTTTCTTCATCCTATCATGTATATATTTTCTCCCCGATTCCAATGAGCTATTTCACTAAGGTATTTCTCCAGGAAACAAACCCCAAATAACACCTTCAATGTAATTAAAGAAAATATGCCCAATAATAACCTTGTTTTACGAGAATCCTTGGAATGCAACAGAACCAAGGACAAGTTGTGCGGAATGGATCTTGATGATGAAATATGATTAATAATGTAAGTCGGGCCCCATAAAACTCCTCAAAACTGCCCGAGCTCACTATCACCCCCAATTGGCTACTCTGGAGGGCATCCCAAATTATAACATAAGGGAATCCAAAAATGGGGACATTACATTGCTAATATGATTATGGTGTTTGCATAGGGTTTGGGTGTGACACAAGAGATTTCATCATCATCGTCATCATTGTCATCATCATCGTCATCATCACACACACACACACACACACACACACATATCAACAAGAATGTAAACAAATAGTGCTCAACAATTGTTATTGTTAGAATATAATGGATGTGCTCGTTTTACCATTGACAATACCCTTGTCACCCAACCATAGGCTGAAGCCACCCTCAAAACACCTTAACCTTGACAGAGAATCACTCTGGAAGCAAACCCTAGGCTAGATAGCCAAACAAAGGGTAGCGCACCTTTCCCCAAGGATATCGCACCAACAAGAGCTGATCAGATGTTCCAAACCCTAGCCAAGAGATATTCCAAGCCAAAACGTAACTGCTAGTTGCAACAGATGCACCAGTAGCTCTCCTCAAACCTGTGCACAAAACTGGGTACTACAGTGCGCACAAGTGCTGCTCTGCAATTCTAAGACTGCTTGCCAGAATGAGAATTGGCCTCCTGTATTTATACTAATTCTGGCTAACTTCTTGTGCCGACTTCTCATTCTGGGTATCTGTTTGTTTAGTATATATTATTATTTATGGTTGACTTCTTCTCTTGGAGGCTAATAACCTAATATAAATTATCTTCTTGAGCCGACAAGTCTTCTAGGGTTATTATCCAACCCATTAGGGTTTCTTCTTACTTCCCAGAGTATCCTATCCTTGTCAGGTTTACACGTGGAGGTAAATACCTCCCACAATGACCATAATATCAACACTCCCTCCTAGCTAGGGAGGTATTACAGGTAATGGTCTTGAGCACAAAACATACCATTCACCCGGTAGCATCAACATAGTTACATAGACTAGATCATGAGCGCCATCATCATCATCAACTGCATCATCTCTTGAAACCATACTCTATCTGAGTAATCAGACATGATGCTCACTCCACAGAGTGATACAAGAGCCATTCTTCTAATCTATAAGAGTAAGTGCTCTGAACCATTTTCCATCTGGGAAATCTTTGTCCTTTGATTATCCATCTAAATAATAATCATTTCCAATACTGTTGATAGTCTTCAAGGCATTCGAAACAAAAATAGAACACAACTGTGTCTATCCCTAGTAGTACATAACTACAATCCAGTGGTACACTACCACACCAAGTAGCAAACAAGTACTTGATCGGTAACGTATAGTCACGAACAGTGGAACACATTCACCAAAGTAGTATACATCTATTGTCATACAGTCTTCATAACAATCATCTGATATCAACCTACACAGAAACAATGTTATGATATAAACTGAATCATCTGGGCCAATATTTCACTCACATATGTGAGATCTGAAAGAATATCTGCTCTCGGAGTAGAACAATGAGATATCTGGACTATTCTTCTCGAGCAAGGAAGAATAATTGTCCTGTCTTTTGAACCTGGACCATTCTTCCTACACTAATCAAAATTCACCCTGGAGAGAATGTATAAACCCTAAGGAATGGTTGTCCCTGATTGTTGAGCCTGGACCATTCCTCCTACACTAATCAAAGTGCACCCTGGAGAGAATGTATAAACCCTAAGGAATGATTGTCTGAACCATTTCCTATGTTAACCACAAGAGGAAAAGATTGTCCCGTATCAACCTCCAAAACGAACCATTCCTCATGTTAACCAAAATGAGAAATCGTTGTCCGACGAGGCGGGCTAGTCTTCTTGAGTAACCCTCAGGAAGAGAGACTGCCCTAGACCACTCCCCATGTTAACCACAATGGGAAGTCGTTGTCTATGATACATCAACAATATGGACCATTTCCCATGTTAACCACAATGGGAAATCGTTGTCCGTCAGAAATCTCAATCCACTTTCCAAACAGGGAAGCATCTGTCCAAGATGGACTATTTTTCAATCTTGAAAATGAATGTCCTCAATAATATTTTCAGTGCTCCCTCCCAACCTGGGAGTCATCTCTTCCTTCTTTTCTTTTTTTTAATAAGGAACTCATCTCAACGAGCTCCAGCTTGAGTAAGCAAACTCTTTCATCTTGGATAGAAGCTTTACCAAAATGTCTGCTTATCTGCTCATCTGTGGAGATATGTATTGGAGAACCACTTTCTCCTTTCTGGACTTCATCATGGCTAATGTAATGCTTGATTTGAAATGTACTTTAGTCTGGAACACTGATTTTTTGTGAAGGCTTCATGTAGCTTTGAACAATAGAGTATATCATTGTTGGAAAACTGGAACATATCCATGTGGCACTTCTTCTGTCATCATGAGATCTGATCTACTGAGTAATCATCTTGATGTTATAGAAAATCTTCACCATGCTTCTGTTGTGTATTGGAGGTTCTCCACCAAGTTATTTTCTTCCATCTGCATACAAGGGTCTCTTTCTTGTATGCCTCAAAGTTTTGAGATTTCTCTTCATATGCTCTTTGCTCAATTGCTCTAGAGAACATTCTTTGCATTTATCTGATGTAGAACTCCAACTCATGGATATTGACTCATGTAAAGATATGCTTGGTTTACCGAAACGAGTAATCGTCATAGTCTTCTCCCTCCATCTAAGAGAACCTCTAGTTCTAGATCTCACAATGCTTTCATTCATAATTTTTTCATACACTGTTCTTCATCACGACTTTCAGTTCCTCTGCTTGATTGCTTTTATTGAGTTCATATCAAGCTGGTAATCTTGTGATTCTTAATACAATGATTGTTTGTTCTGGCTTCTCTTTCTTTCTTGGAATCTTCATGTTCTTCTTGATGTGTTTCTTTATTTCTTGGGTCCATGGAGTTTCTTATAGATTCCATGCCCTAAAGATTCCATTTCTTTCTTTCATCATAGGATCACAGATGTGGATGGACAACCAAGGATACTTTAAGGTTTCTCTTCGAAGAAGACTTCTTCTAAGGTTGAACTGGACACGTACTGTCTTTCATGGCTGCTACCATGGATATATACTTCATCATCTTTAATGGATCATAGGATTAGCTCCCTCCTAATCCTTGCTTCATGTATGAGTGCATATAATAGGCTCCCTCCATCTAACAGAGTCCACACTTTCATCTTCATCCTTATTGTCTTCTGCAATATATAATTGGCTCTCTTTGTCTAACAAAGTCCATGCTTTCATCTTGTTGTCTTCTACAAAACGTCATAAGTCTTTCTCTAATTTCCTCTTGACTACTGACTTCTTTATGTTTTTGCTTCTTCTAAGTCTCTTCCTGATTGATTCAGCCTATCTTGCACTAGCTTCCACATGATTTGTTTGACGTATTTCATCCTTTCATGTGTATTATCTAATGATATCAATCCTTATCTTGTTGTTCTTCCATAGGTATAGTTCTTCTTGGAACACATTATCTTCCAAGATATAGATATACAAGATATGTGAAGAGACGATGCAAACAAGATATGTACAAGAAATAAGAAGAGTATTGTTACCTTCAGAAGAAGATGTCTCTTTCATCATGCTTAGTCTTCTTTGTAGGTTCCTTTTCTTCGACAATTGATGCTTCATGTTTCTCCTTCCTTTTCTTTAGCTCGGGAGAATGATTCTTGTAGTGACCATACTTTCGACAATTGAAGCATTGTACTTCTGAAATGTCTTTCTCTTGATTTTGGCTTCCTCCTTGAGACAAACTTCCTTTTGTTCCTAAAAGTCTTGAATCTTGTTGTGAAGGCTTGATCATCGTACTTCTTTTGGGGTTTCTCTTTTGCACCGATCCTTGATTCTTCTTGAGCACAACAAGTCCAAAGTTCTTCAAATGTCGAATACTCCTTTCTTGTGTTCATGCTTGCGGAAAATGCATCCCACGTCTTGGGAAGACCATTGAGTACTATGTTTACCAATTCCTTCTCTGAGATGATCTCTTCAATAGCTTATAGTTGATCTCTTAACTGAGAGATTCTCACAAAGTATGATGTTATGTTGTCATCATCATTCATCTTCATGTCACGAAGCTCATTCTTCAGACTCATTATTTGTCCAATGTTTCTGACTGAGAAGAGGTTTGTTAGGGCATCGTACATCTTCTTTGATGAGTCAAGATGGGAGATGTAGGGTATCAAGTGGTATTTTATAGAGTCCACTATGATACTCATGGCATTGATGTCACTGTCTTTGAACTTCTCCATAGCTGCAACATTCTTCGGTTCCCTCTCTTTCCCTTCTTCAAACTCTGGTTTCACAATCTTTCCTTTCACGATATCTAACACTTTATTCTTGGCAAGGATGAGGTCAATCCTTGTTTTCCATGCTCTTAAGTTATAGGATCCATCTAACTTGTTCTCTGACTTCATAGAATAAGTCATGGTTGTTTTGACTTGGTCAAACCCTATATTTGACCACAAACTCAAACTTCACGTCTTGGCTTGCTGAGAGTATCGGGAGATGTGCTAGGCTAGAGCGCACTGATCTATCCGAAGATTAGGTCAATCTCTTCACTTAAGGTGCCTCAACAAGAGGATTAGGGTTTCTACAACTGCTCCTGCTAGTAACCCTAGCAACAATGTCTTGGAAATTGCTTATGCTAGTAACCCCAGTGGCAGTTCCTCATCGAGCTCAATATCCTAGCGGTTATGTTTCCTTCCAGTGTTTAGACTGAATGAAGGAGGTGTGGGCCCATAACCTATTAGAATATAATGGATGTGCTCGTTTTACCATTGACAATACCCTTGTCACCCAACCATCGGCCGAAGCCACCCTCCGAGCACCTTAACCTTGACAGAGAATCACTCCGAAATCAAACCCTAGGCTAGATAGCCAAACAAAGGGTAGCACACCTTTCCCCAAGGATATCACACCAACAAGAGCTGATCAGGTATTCCAAGCCAAAACGTAACTGTTAGCTGCAACAGCTGCACCGACAACTCTCCTCAAACCTGTGCACAAAACTGGGCATTGTAGTGCGCACAAGTGTTGCTCTGCAATTCTGAGACTGCCTGCTAGAATGAGATCTGGCCTCCTATATTTATACTAATTCTGGCTAACTTCCTGGGCCAACTTCTCATTTTGGGTATCTGTCTGTTCAGTATATATTATTATTTCTAGCCGACGTCTTCTCTTGGAGGCTAATAACCTAATATAAATTATCTTCTTGAGCCGACAAGTCTTCTTGGGTTATTAGCCAACTCATTAGGGTTTCTTCTTGCTTCCCAAAGTATTCTATCCTTGTCAGGTTTACATGTGGAGGAAAATACCTCCCACAGCTACCATAATATCAAAAGTTATAGTAGTGAGAACATAACATATTTGCTCTATTTATTATTAATCTCGTCTGAACAATGATAATAACAAAACAACTCACAAATATGGGATGATCTATTATTGATCTTTCTTGGAATATATTTGCAACTGGTGGCATTGTTTGACCGAAATAACAAAGGTAAAGATTATCTTTGTAATGGTTGTTGATTTTCCCCTCTAAACCAAACAACTCACAAATCTGGGTTGACCTATTATGGATCTTGCTTGGAATATATTTGCAATTGGTGGCACTATTTGACCGAAAGAACATAGGTAAATATTGTCTTTGTAATGGTTGTTGATTCGCTCCTCTAAACCAAACAAACTGTTGCTCAATATGACCTCCCAACTCTTCACAAATTTCTGTCCAGGAATGGTTGGGTCACCATAGAGGGAAATGCTTCCCCCACACATATAAACACGGCCTGCACAATAAGTTTTGGCCCCCAACACGAAGAAAATCAATTGTTGTAGAAGAACTTGGCCTCCGTAATTATAAATATGACCCTGCCACTGGATAAATGCACCCCTACAACAAAACTTAGCCCCATACAAGTAGATCTTGGCCTATCGTGCCAAAAAGCCAACCCACACATGCAAACTCAGCCTCTTAAACAGAGAATTCAACCTCCCTCACAAAATTACTTTTCCCACATACAAAATTTGGCCTTTCCCACAAAGGAACTTGACCCTCATACCAAAATCGGCCTACACAAATACAATATGCTCAAAGGGTGAATCGATCTTCTCCAAGCAACTCGGTTCCACCACAAACAATATTTTGCAACTAGGTGAAATAGGTCTCGTCAACAATAAATGCAAGTGGAAGGTCTGAATGATCTCCCCTCCTAATAGCTAGGATGGGATCTTTCACAACCGAAACCTGATCAACTAGGGTGGAATCTTTCATTACCGAAACCAATCTAAACAAGGGTTTCACTCCAAACCCCAAAGGCTCCAAGAGCTCTCCAAATCAATATCATAAATAATTTATCAACATAATGAGAGAATGAGCTCTCATCTTTCTTTTATCCCTCTCACCTTTTCGCTGACCCTTTTACCTTTTTACCTTCACTTAAGTGATTAAAATGACTTTATAAGGTTTTATTCACTTTATTATTCAAGTCACTTTTTAATTACTCAATGTTGATTTATAATGTAAGTTTTTCCTCCAAGTGACATCAAATAATTAATCTATTAATCCCCTTTTTTAATCGACGATGGCCTACAAGAATCAGATAGACCACTAAGTCATCCTCCTAGAGAAATCATTTGGAAGGGGACATTTTATTGTTCTGTTCCCGAGATTATTTGTCCTTAAGAAATGCCAACAAAACCATACAAACAACAACTGGAGCCAAACCGAAACTGAGAATGACCCCATGGTCCCAAACCAATCTAAAATATGTGGAGCACCTACTACTCACAATATTGTCCTGCACGGTACTAACACAAGAGGCCTCCTGAAGGCCACCAATCAAAAGAGAAATCAGATATCGTAAAGACTTAGTCCACCCCTCATAGAATCGCCCTCATAGGAATCCAGTCAAATGCACTATAGGAGTGAGCTCCTGATAATAAAAATTGACTCTCCCTTTTGTACTAGTTGTCAAACTATCAAACCATGAAGTCCCAAGGTCCCATGTTATCCCCAGAAAGGACCCACTGTGCTAATGTTATGCCACTTTGATCATAAATATATGACCCTCATGCCTAGACTGCATCCTCCACTCTTGGAACCCCAAGTTGTAATTCCTAGAAGAACCATCCTTACTATCAAGGATCACATCCTGCAAAGGTATCTCAGTGAAGTCAAAGTTTGCAAGTCCACTATCATACTAAATCCTAGGTGTCTATAAGGAAAAATTGTCTTACCATTTAGAATGTGCCCCAACATCTCCTCTTGAGGCATCCCAAAAATGAAATGGGCCAATTAGATGAGTTCCTGGACCCACAACCAAACTAAAAGTCCACCATCCCTCAAACCAACTGACTCCAGTTGTGTCATGCTGATAACCATTGGAATCCAAATATGTCAAGTCTTGAATTCATGTTTTTGCATGTGCCCAACTGATGGAAACAAAGTACTAGGAGTAAACTCTATGCATGTTAATCCACACAACTCCTGCCAAAATCTATCGAAAAATGTGTTGTCCCGATCACTGTCCATGTACCCAAGCAACCCATGGAGTCTAAGCACCTCCTTGAAAGACAACTCTACCACTTGCAGTGCCTCATACTCTGATGGACTTGCGAAGAAATGTGCCAACTTCGTCCACTGACCATCAATGATATAAATACAATCCCTACCATACACCTCTGATAGACCTATGATGAAATCTATCGATGCACTCTCCCACTTTTGTTCTGGAATGAGTATAGGCTATGATAATCTTGTTGGATGGGTATGTTTTGACTCATTTTTCTAACAAGTCATGCATTCACTCACATGTCTCGACACATCGTTCTTGAGGCCTCTCCATGAGAACCTCTCTCGGATTTGTTGGTAAGTCCTAAAGTACCCAAGATGCCCTACCAAGGGTGTATCATGTATAGCCCTCATGAGCTCCTCCCTAAGTGTGGACTTAGGGACTAATTATATGATATCTTTGTAGTATATAATGTCATCCACCACTTTGTACCTTTCATCTTGAATGTGACCATCCATCAACTCACAAGCAAACAAATCCTTGGAATATTCCACCAAAAGGTGGAACTTCCAATCAAATGAAATCCTGGTAAGTCAATCTAGTATGGCTTGGATCTCCTCCTGATGTACCTGTACACTATGTGCATTGATCACATGGCCCAAATATAAAGCACTTGTTGTGCCAAGCTCCCTGCTCTTGACATGTTGATAGCCTAATCGAAGATCAATCTCTGGAAAGTATGTTGTCCCATGCCTAAACATGCTCTCCATCTGTTGGGCCAAAACAATCCTAGCAGAACCACTGGTCATGCCCCTCAAAACCACCTTCCTACCATTTGTTTCCCTGGACTCTAGCTCCATGGATTGATATTCAATAGAATGTTTTCCCAAGGGAACAAGCCATTGAACACCCAATATGATATTAGTATCTGGCAACTCGACTATGTAAAAATCATTGATCACCGTGTAGTTTCCCAACGCTATAGCCAACTAAAAAATCTTTTGTGTGCATGGCATACTATGTGCACTGGTTAGCACTACATCAAACCTCTCAAAGTCTATTGTAGGAATTCCTCTCTTAGTTACCAAGGCTAAGTCAATGAAGTTGTGGGTTACCCCACCATCAGTCAGAACTATGACACGTTGTCCCTGTAATAGCCCATGAACCTTGAAGGTGTGAAATCTATGAATACATGTCAAAGTAGTGATAGTCACATCGTTAGTCTCATCATGTTGTTGCTCAACACCCTTAGCCTCCACTCGTGGTTGCTCATCATTTGAATTGTTATGCTCATTACCCTGCTCACATCTTGCCTCCTCTTCCTCATCACTATCAAGAAGTACCTCAATGCAATGTACCTTACTCTTCCCCATGCACCTATGACCCGAATCCCAAAGCTCCTTACAATTGTAACAAAGATTCTTCCTCCTCAATTCTCTCCAAGTCTCCTCATCCAATCTATCTTTCTTGGACCATTCCTTTTGAAAGGGATTCTTATCTTTGTTCTTTTGAAGTTTGAAAGTTTTAGAAGGAGATTTGGTTTTAGGCACTGCATCCTCCATGTCACGTGTCCTAACGACAACACCATGTAGTGAAGTTGGTTTGAAGGCCTTAACCCAACCGTGCAAGGGTTTCAAAAGTCCCTCAATGAAGAGCATAATCAACCTATGCTCTAACACATTTGTCACGATGACTGTAATCCTTTGGAACTCTGAAATGTATGCATCTGAGCTAGTTTTCTGTCTGAGTTGTGTCAACTCCCTGGAATGTATCTATGGATCCTTCCTATCAAATCTATCCATCAACCTCTGAGTAAAATCCAGGTATGAAGTGATGTTGATATGTCCCAATGTAGCTAAACCATGGTACCGCCACTCATGGTGCTCTCCATCCAAATGCAAGGTAGCATACTTGATGGCTTTGACTCTGTCATGGGATTGAGTTGGAAGTATGTGTCCAACTTCTAAATCCACACCCTAGCAGTGGATTTGCTAGAGCCATCAAAGTAAGGAATTAACAACTTCCCAACTTTCCTCGGAAGCTCCCAACTTTGTGGGCCCCTATTGAAATCTCTAGGCCTATTCATGTACTTGATACTATAGAAATCTTGTAAAGACATGGTTTTCTGAAACTCGTCACCAAGAGCCTGATACTCCCTAAAAAACTCTATGAAATATTGCCCTTTTCCTTGTTTCCTTTGATTTCCCACTTGTTGTCCTTTCAAAAAGTGAGGCATATGAGGTCTAGGACCCAATGTGATTATGTGTAGGGACATGTGTGTGGCTCACTTCAAAACAATTTCCATTTTGACCATGGCTGCTATTAGTTCATCTCGAACCATCATTAGCTACAATGTTTTGGTTTCCTTAAGTATTTACCACAAGCAATGTGAGAAACTGAACCATCTGTTGTTGCCACCTTTATAAGTTACTTTGTACCCTTACTCTGTCATTTTGTACCCTTACCAAGTCATTTAAAATATGGATAGGGCCATCCTCTGGTTGTTCGTTTATGCCACCCATGTCTCGCTCTTCTTCTAACTCTGAATGGAATAAGTTTTCAACCCCTCTATACCTTCTTCTCATGTATGTGATGTGTATTCTATCTCCCAGAATCATCAAGGTAACATGCAATACATAGGCTGGCAGGAATACCAACTTTGATACCACTGTAATAACCCTCCCTAGTTAGTTGATGTAATATGTGTTTTCTATTGTTACACTCTAGGAATTTTTGGTTCAGGTATTTCTTCGAACAATTCACTACAATGCTTAGTACCCCATGAAGTAACCCCCTTTTTCCTTACTGTTGTTGGGATTTAGTTTGTTCTTGGCTTATGCCTTCTGTCAAACACTTGTCGGCATACTTGTAACCCATGATATTATCCCTTTTATTGGTTATTGTAGTGTTAAGGGTGATTTTTTAATGGGTGACTTTTGTCAAACACTTTGGTTGTAGGTTCACTTTCAATGTAGAATACCTCTTATTGTTGTTGTTATATTTCTGGTTTGTTTGCTAATATGATTATGGTGTTTGCATAGGGTTTTGGTGTGCCACAAGAGCTTTCATCATCATCATCATCATCATCATCATCATCATATATATATATATATATATA
>JZKD02S1673320.1:612799-648446 GCA_000966675.3 Picea glauca
GTTTATGGTTGCATCTCTGATACATTTCTGTTATATTATTGAATATCTGCAATATCTCTGTGCATTTCTTTATTATATCTCCACTCTCATTTCGTGCTGAAAATAATCCGGATCAAATATGCACCCAACAACAAAGCATTTAATGCTCTATATGTTGGGATATATATTGTCTGATATAAAACACCTTTAAATCAAACGATATATATCCCAACATATAGAGCATTAAATGCTCTGTTGCAGGGTGCATATTGTTTGCCATTATTGGATGGCATGAAAATTGAGTGCAATCTCCATTAACGTGGTTATTTCATAAATTTGAGAAGTATATCTATTAAGGATATAAACACAAATGTATTAGTTTCCATGGCACCATAACCTGCCATCAACATGTGGAATTAAAATCTTTTAATTGTTAATTGTTTAGTGTGTTGTGTTTCTCCATTACTACAAGTGATAGTGTAAATGCTTGCAATTTGTGGCTACAAATGCTTATCTCTTTCGATGATAAAATTTTGATTGAAGTTTTCATCTCCCTTTTATGGCATATGTGGATTCTCATCAAAACCATTGGTAAAAAAAATCTTCAAATCCTTTGGGTACAATCTCAAAGCTTAAACTATCTTATTGAAGCATCCAAAGCACTAAAAAGGACCTTCACATACTCTTGGTACAAACAACACATAGATGGATGGGGCATTCAAGGCCCTAGACAACATATCCATATGTTAACCAACTTCTTTAATTGATAACATATCTCTAATATAATGATTTTTTTCTGGTTTTAAAATACAATATTCTTCTTCCTACAATTACAATAATATTTTGATGAATATTTACTTTAATTGTTCACTAGCTTCATTCAAATTCAACTAATTATAGTTAAACTTATTAGTTATTTAGAAAACGAAAATCAAACTTTCTATATGTCTAAACATTACTATTTTTTATATATTGACGACGATGATGAAAATTACCATCCACTAAGACCAACTTTAGTCTCCTTGTTGAGACCCTCAATGAAACCCAAGCCATGGGGCTTGGGGACCCCCAAATTTTTTAAAGTATCGTGGATTGCATCTTACTAGTCTTTGTAACTCAATCTCTCATGCAATTGGTGCTCTTATATAACTTTAGGCCCTTGATTGGTTTGCTTGATTGATCTTGTTACGTGAAGTCTGCATGAATGTTGGGGTGCCTTGTTGATGATTAATTGACAATGATTATTGGTCTTTATGTCTTCTCCTAAGGTACTCCAACTCATTACCTATTTGTAACTGTCTTGATTTGCATAATGGTTTATTATGGCATTGCCTACTCTTTGGTCTCATTACTTCATTGAGTTCCTTTAATTGACAATTGGAATATCATCATTTGTTGCTTCAAATCACTTTGCTTTTCTGTAGGTTGTGAGAATCTTTGACTAAGTCAATTATTTTTAATTGTTATGCTACATTTCCTAAAGTGAATTTTTTTCATGATGAGACACACTTGTTCCCTTATTCGACCTTGCCTCTTTCATGAAGTTACTTCTAACGATTGATGTTGGGTTGTTATATTCTTTACAGTAAAAGTCAAATATCAAAGTGATTGACCAGGAAAAGTTGAAGTCGAAGTGATCGACAACAAGTCGAGAGGTCAACCATCAAGAGATCACTAGGAGTTCATGTGGCAACTGATTGAAGACCGAATGGAGGTCAACTAGTAGTCGATTGTAGTAGAATATCGAGATTTGAGGAATTTGTATACAATGATCTGAGTGGATCTATAACCGTTTTTGGGTGCCATGATTTAGGGTTTTGCCTATTGTAAATCCTATAATTAAGGCATGTTGTAATTGTATTAAGTTGATGAATCGTAAATCATTAGATTAATTTATTAGAGGTTGTTGGTCATGTAGATGTAAGCCAAATTGGTTGTTCTTGTGTAAGCAAGAGGGAATGATGACGATTATGACTTATATGCAGACCAGGTTAGTCATGTAGCCCTTTATTTTGATTGAATAAGACAACAAGAGAGAAAGACACTCAAGGAATATTGGTTTTTCCGTTTGGGTTTCTAGGGTAAAATCTATGTGTACTATGTGATTACTTTGTCATTTACTTTCTTGATTAAATCTGTTTCCTTCTCTTTTGTTAGGTTTAGTGTGGAAGCCTATTTCCTAACATGTGGTATCAGAGCTAAGTTCATAGATCTTGGATCTAATCTAAGCGCTAAGTCTTGTGAGAGTTGTAAGTCAGAGATCTTTAAAGTTGCACATGAAAGAATGTCAAGTAGTTCGAGGATAAAGATCGAAAAATTCAATGGCAATAATTTTGAGCTTTGGAAGCTTAAAATTGAATATCTCCTTGTAGATCTAGAACAATGGGCAGTAGTTTGTCCAAGTACCATTCTGACAAGTATGTCGAGGGAAGAATGAGAGAAACTTGAAAGAAGGGAAAGGAGTATGATTTGCCTGTGTCTTACAGATTTGACGTTGTTAAATGTCTCAGGTGAAGAATTGACCAATAAACAATGGGACAAGTTGGGAAGCTTGTACTAGACAAAATCCCTAGTAAATAAGTTATTCCTTAGAAAAAAACTATATCTTTTGAGGATGAGTGATGGTAGCTCGCTAACTGAGCATTTGAATGCATTCAATACTGTAATAAGTCATTTATTATCTGTATATATTAAAATCACCAAGGAGGAGAAATTTGTTAGGATATTGTGTTCTTTGCCAAACTCCTGGATTAGCTTAGTCATGGATATAGGGAGTAATTTGACCACATTATCACTAGGAGACATGGTTTCATATCTATTATCAAAAGAAATGAGATGGAAGAACATGGAAGAATCGACCAACGATTCCTTAATGGTGAGAGGTCGACCAATTGATATAGATAAAAGAAAATTCTCTAGTAGAAAGTCTAAGTCAAATGGTAGATCTAAATCCTAGTTCAGTTGACAAGAAGATGTTGGAAATGCGGTAAAGTTGGGCATTATAAAAAGGACTGTAAGTTGAAGTCAATAGAAGTCAGTACAAGATCCGATGAGAAGTAGTCGACTGAGAGAAAGACTACTTCAGATAAAGGATGCAATGTGTATCTAGCATCGACCAATACATAGTCGGATCATGATGTTTGTGTTGGGTGAATTAATTGTTGTAATAAAACCCCCTTTTACTTGTCAACTAGGTTCATAAACTGATGAGTTGTAAACACAGTATGTGTAGGTAAAGGATCAAAGTTTAAATTACTCCAACTATTCTAACTTCTCAAGAGATAAACAAACCATGCTTCAAACCAATAGTTCATTAAAATACCATGAAGCAAACATGAACTCTGTCCACATAATGAATATCAAATATGAGCAAAAATGGAATAAATTATATGTCATGCATAGATTCTATGATCTATGCATGATCATGTTCTCTGGTTTGTTCTCATCTTGTTTCTCAGTCTGTAGGTGTCAAGGATTCACACACTAAAAATAAAAGTGTTGATAGAAAACATGAAGGAGGTGGCTAGTAACTAGTTTTTTTCATCATATCTCCTTCTAAGATCCAAAATGCAATCTTTCACTTTAAGAGGAAAAGTGTTCATTATTTTATATATGAGGTTAGATATGGCAATAATAATCCCAATCACTTGTCAAAAACTAACAAAACCGAGTGTTAACTATGGTCACAAGTTTTACTCCAACTGATTTCTTTAATCGGTCAACTATAAAGACGTTGAATCCCTATTTAATGCTACTGATCTTATATTGAATCCCTTAGCGTAGAGTTAAATCTCATGAACAATAAATATAAGACTTGACCCATAACTAATATACTCAATGCAATGAACATGTGGTGGCACTGCACTCCCTTTATACAAACAATTTGCTTACACAGAGGTGTGACTCTGCTGTCATGCACTGCTTAGTATTAACTATGTGATTGTAATAATAACAAGAACTTCTGAGAGGCAGTCAACAATCCTTCAAGATCAATTCTCACAAGGAAGTTTAGGATGTATCCAGGTTTGGATGTCATTTTATAAGTGATTAAATTGAACTTTGCCAGGTTGTATGATCTATTTGTAAACAAGCTTGTGAAACTTGCATCAACCAGAAAGCTCAACAATGATTTCAACAAGATAGCAAACCACTCAAAAATAAATCCTTATCCCTTGAAAATATGCAAATGTCATTATTGGATGTCTCTGGAGGTCACACAACTAGAAACTATGTTACTCATCAACAAAAATCCTGAAATTGTTCTTAGGTGGAAAATCCTACTGTTAACTTTGCAAATTATGCTTTAATGTTGTAGGAATTTAGATCACACAACCAAACTGAGAGAACACAAAGTTTTTATGCACCTCAATAGTATTTCACTTGTTCATTAAGTTTCTTGTCCTCATACAAATATGACTCTCACCATAGTTTTGTGAATGATTTTCAATGTGTGTGTTTGGTTACTGCAAGAAGTTAAAGTGATTATTTATTTCAGATTTAACCTTACAACAAAACCCTAAATGCACTCGTTCCTATTCGAATGTCCATATGTCTTAACAATGATTAATTAATCTTTGACAAGTTGGATGATTGTGATAACCTGATTTCTTTGTATGGCATTCACCAAAAGAAACTCAACAATATAAATCATGAAATTAACTCATAAATTCAATATTCATCCACTTAGAGACATGACAAAGTTAATGTGTTAACAATAAGATAAAACCTAGACATAATGTAGGATTAATTATGCAATCTAAGTCAAAGGTATTTCTCACCCAAATCAAAACTTAATGTCTGAAGATCACCAATAATTCAAACAAATGGAAATCCTGTAAACACACACATAATCTGTAATTTCAATATTCAGATTAATCCCTGCAACACAGAAAGAAATGGATGCAATGAAATAAACTAAGTTAAAGATATAATTTAGCTCTGCATCCTTGGAATTGGTGGGCCCTTTCCAATCTTGGTAGCGAGTTGTAGGAACTCAAAAACTCGTGAACAAAGAGACCATAAACAAAAAATGTAGCCTCTATTAAGAACATAATATCCTAAAAGATTACAATGCTTGCATCACATTCATAAGAGCCTGATAATACTGAACATCAATAAGACTTGTATATTCCTCAATCACAAAATTACAAAAGCAATGTTCAACCTCGATTTACAGAGCAAATATGTTTTTATAGAAAATCCCTAGGTTATGGATGAAATCAACCTTCTATGTTCTCATGGAACAGAAAGGCAATAATAGTTACATAAAAATCATCAAATCGAACTGGCTTCAATTCTTTCCAACCACTCATACAAACTTGGTACAGTCAGATCAAGGTTTTGATCTCGTTTTTTATTTGTGTGATGTTGGACACATATGAATAACAACCAAAATAGCGTGGATCTCGAACCCATGAACAACCTGGCTATTGGAACATTCACCCGCTTTTTGACTTGGAACCCCACACTGACAAGAAGAGGTCCGGGCACGAAATATTAGGTCAACATCCATGTTGGCATTTAGACCTCCAATACTCAAGTGGCCAAATCCAATCTGAGCACACACACATATTTGAATCTCCAAACTTTGGTATTGAAACAATTGTGGTACGGAAACAACAATAACATTCCTCATTAGTAAAAATGTGCTTGAAAACTCCTACTAATTCATCAAGAACTTAGGAATAATGATAAAATAAACAACTATACCTCATGATACTTGTTAAGAGGGTCTTAGGATTGAAATCACAAAAAAGGATGATATTAGGGCTAGGTTTAGATGTAAAAACAAAGTATAAGTGGAAAAAGGAGTGTCTGGATGATGGAAAAATAGGGGTTCAATAGTTAGGTTGATCAACTCCGGAGCATCCGTTCATATGATACCTCACAGAGATTGGTTCTGTGAATATGAGAGATATGAAGGGGGAGATGTGTTCTTGGGGGATGAGTCGACAACCAAAATTGTTGGATGGGAAAGAGTCTGACTAATACTACAGGATGGGAGGAGTAGAACTCATCCAGGTGTGCTACATATTATGGGTTTGGAAAGAAACATGATATTTATCAACAAGATGAGTGATGTAGGAGTGCACACTTTATTTCAAAAGGATATGTCCAAAATGGTCAGGGGTGAGATGGGCTTAATGAAAGGAATTTGGATTAGAACCCTATACAAGTTGTTAGGGAATGTCGAATCGACTAGATGCAACAGTATTGTTGTTCATGAAGTCAACTAGACTTTGACTCAACTTGACTCCTCTTAGGCTAAGTCGATTCAAATCGACTTTTCGGTGTGTCATCAAGTTGACTCGACCATGTTATGGAATGAGAGGATGGGACACATTAGATAAAAAGGACTTTGAGTTATGCACAACATGTTAAGTTTTTATTTTTTTTATTAGGTTATTTCCAAATTACATGAGCATTCAATGCATTTCTAAAACAACAACATAAAGAGGATCACTGAAAGAAACACTATCACAAGGTACACAACATTTTATCCTGGGAAACTCTCATGGGGGAGAAAACCCATCAAAACTTCTGCAATAATAGATTACCAATACAATGCCGAGACTAAGACCAAAACACCAAGACTGAGCATGCGCCTCTCTTCTCCTTCCTCCTGCAACTGCAACTGCCTTCAAGATATGCGCACTAGATGAGTGAGTGTGAGTGTGTATAAGTGAGGCACCATCCTCACATATAAATACTAGTTGAGGAGGCGCTAGGGTTATGTCTCTTCACTTAGTGGGGTTGACTTCTCCTAGAAGTGATTAAAACCACTTTATAAGTATTAGGGGTTGACTTTACAAATACCAATATACAAATGTAGTTTGACCAATCCACAGAAGGGGATTTGATCTTATACAATACCTGACACGATCAACCCGCAAAAGGGGATTTGATCTATAAGATAATAACTCAAAATTAATTGGAATATTCTTCAAAGTTACAATATTTCAACAAAGGTATGGTCGAAGGTTTTCCTAATTGTAATTTAGAAGTCAATTTTTGTGAACATTGCATACATGGAAAACAAAATCGGGTTAGGTTCATGTTATCGCACAAATTGTAGGTTGGGAAAAGCCCAACCCAATCCACCAGATGGCGATAATGGTGGGAGAGTTTACCCACTGTCACCTTAGATAAACCCTCCCCTCTCTTTAATGAAGGATAAGTCCAACACAAGGGGGGAATCTAGGGTGACCCCGGGGTCAAATGATATGGAAAGGTGAGATTATGGAAGTGATTCCCCTATAGGTCAAGTTAGTAAGGGAATATTTTATTGGTAACGAGTCTCGAAGATGGTCTATGGTTGCCAAGTGTTTGGGTACTTGCGAAAGAGAATTGTACATGCCCGAGACACAAAAAGAAACACACATACAAGCTCAAAGTTAAGTGGAAAATCAAGTTAAGGTTGTTGTCCCTAATTACAACAATAAATAATAATATTTATCAACAAGTAAATGAATGTTAAAGTTGCTAACAAGATGCTAAAATTCAAGTAAATGATGCAAGAGATAAGCTAGCAATCACTAGTATAACTCAAGTATGAAAGCATAAGACTTTAGCAACAAACTATCACTTTTATAAACAAGCATTGCAGAGATATTTTACCAGCCTTATGGCTATAGCAAACTATTGTTAAAACAAGTAAGTAAACGACCCAAAAAGTGCGGGGAGGCTAGTAGATTATAGGGGGATTTTATTAGCAACTTTTGACGGTTGAAATGTGAGTTATAACGAAGAATAGAATAATTTTTTGTAGCCTTAATGGTTGTATATCTTATTGAGTTATAGCTCCAAGAAGACCAAGGAAAAGAAGACGCCCTAGAGGCCTTAGCAACCTCAAAGCATCAAGAAAATATTCCAACTTAAATAAGATCAATATCTCTTTAAATCATGTTTACCAAAGCAAACAATTTATTTCTCCAATGCAAACTTCAGATTAGTGCCTTTAAAATTTGTGTGAATGGAGTCTTGAAAGTATGAGTTAGATCCACAATGTCCCTAGTGGTGTAAACCCTCTTACTCCCTGGGGCATGCAAATCAAACTAAGGTAAATCTAGGAGGGTGTACACCCTTGTAGTCCTCCTAGCAACTTTGCAAAAAATGACTTCAAATTGCAAATAACATAAACCTTGGTGGAGGGTGTATCCTCTTGTACTCCTACTCCTCCAAGGGGTTTAAGGCAATAATATCAATGAAATTAGTAGAAAAAAATCAACACATGCATACATTTCCTTACCAATTCCACAATAACAAAGACCAAACTCGAGTGTACCAAGTAATGTCCATCCACAAGCAATAGAAGAACTCTCCAAGAGGTGTGCACCACCTTAGCTAAAAAATTCACCAAGAGAGATCACCAAAAATCATTTGCACAACAGAAGGATGTCCAAATTTCCCTACTAGGGCTCAATTTTCAGCCACAATAGTCTTCCCACAATAGGAGGGTTGTTATCAGACAAATCAGTAAGTGCAGACACAAACAGATCTCCCTAATTTCACCCCGAAACTAGAACAAAACAAGAAAATATACTAAACTTTCCTTAGATTTCAAATATCAAATAAGAAGAGGATCCAAAACATACCTTTTAAATGTTGTAGACTTGACCATGCCAATGTGATCCCAACTCCATTGTAAGGCTTATAGAGAAGTATCTGCAAAGAAACACAAGCCAACGAAGACAAGAATAATAGAGTCTATTCGATATGAAGCTATATATGTGATCAAGGAATCATACAATATGGACAAATAACGTTAATATAAGAAAGAAAAAGTATGTTTGTATTAAAGAATGTGGAAGAAAGATACAACCAGATGTCTTGATTTTGCCAGGATCCTTCCAAGATTTCCTTCCTTCCCACACACTTCTGCTCCACGGATTATGAGATCAACAATCTATCTTGACAAAGCAAAGCTCAAAGCCAACATAAGCCCAAAAAATCCAAGCTACAAAACTCAAGAACTAGCCATTCCCCCAAAACTCCAAAAGCTAGCTTTCCCCATGAGAAATCCCCTCCTTTTATAAACTGAAAAGGATAGAGTGAGGCGACTTAGGTCCAAACCGATTGGAAGCCAACTCACCCTCGAAACTTCTGTTCTAGAAGCATCGAGAAGATTCTCTTTTTCTTTCGTATGGAAAATCGCCGCACCCTTAACACTGAGCAAACTGTAATGACGTCACAGGCCACTATGGTGCAACCTGTGATAATCCAAGATTGTCACACCCTTAACACTAAGCAAGGTGCGACGATCCCTCTTCATAAGGTTTTTACAAGGAAAAATATAATTTCATCTCTTTGGGAAAATTCATCTTCATTCTTCTTCAAGGATTAAGGCAATTGATCCTTTTAAAGACAAAGGATAGGTTTACATCATTAATAGTCAGAGGGGCGATGAAAATAATATGTAACAGTGAGCCCCCCAAAGTAGAACTAAGTGATAGCTGAAATACTTTATCGAGTATGTGTTGGGAACAAGGAAAACATCGGTCAGAACCTTGCCAACAAACAAGGAAATACAGTACAATAATATATCATCATTGAGGTAGGAAATCCCATACTCGTAATACAAATGACTCAAAGCATAAATGCTGACATATAAAGATCCATGTCAAGTAAGACAGATCATGGCCACCAAACATACACTGTGGATCCATGCCAATATGACTCAAATATGAACATAGCCACCAAAAAATACACTGTGGATCTATGTGTTAAAGGCTCAAATTTGAACATAGCCATGAGACATACATAGCGAATCTATGCAACAATACAATCTGAATATACTCCAACACAACTTGAATCTGTCATAAAATATTTAGGGTCTTCATGTCCACCACTCTATAGTACGAATCTAACCGTGTGAATACATGTGTTGCAGTCGAACATGGTAGAAACCAGTTGATTACCGGTCATTAATGAACACTGTTAACAAGTGCGAGGGAAACCACCATTAATGTCAATGACTCCCAAGGTACACTAGTACAATCCAGCGGGTGCGAATTTGTGATCTTAAGTCGAACACTCAGCGAAATCTCCCGATCAAGGGTCAATAATGAAAACCCACTGTTGAAAGCGAGGAAACCTGCCATTGAGGCATGCAAGTTATAAGGTACCAATTAGTTTCTAAGTCTAATTCTCGGATAATGAGTTGGATTCGATAGGAAAAGACTCGTCACAGGAGGGCCTTAATGTATCCCCCATCAATGACACAAAACGGGTAAAAATATTTGAAGTAGATCAGAGTAACAAGTGATTGAGGATTGATTCAGGGATGGCCAACACAATAGAAGACTTAAGGACTGCAGAAATGGCCAATGCAATAGAAGGATTTCTGGGTTGAACTTCTCTTTGAACATATTGACGAAACAGTAATTGTCTTGGCAACACTGACTCAAAAATAGGGATCACAGACTGAATTGTGATCTTATAAAGGAGTCTGATCAAGAGACAAGTAGATTTTTCAACCTAGACACAAAGTGAGTGAAAGGGTGTCATGTTCAAAAGCAACTCACTTCCATAGAATATAGGTTTAGAAACATTTCTTTCTCAATTCCCCCCCACCATTTATGGCGAGTACCTCTTCATTTTTACACAAGCTTGAGGAGGATAACATATGCTTGAAATATAAGCTCATCCTTTGGATGAGTCCCTCAGAGTATTTTTAACGAACCCTACGAAGGAGTGGTTCAGTCCCATATGGGTCTTTCGATGCTTGTTTTATGAGTCCAAAGAAAGAAAACTCAGGGGTTTTTCATGTTTAGAGATCCTAGAAGACACTTAAAGAAAAATCCAAAATGTCTTTTTTCGTAAATTAGTATGAAAAGATCGAAAAAGAGATAATATACCACTCATCAGACATTTTCTTTGAATACTTTTACGAGCGTGAAAAAAAACAAGGTTGCTCGACAATCTTTTCATGTTTGGAGAGTCTGAAAAGAGCTTAAAGGGAACTCCAGGGGGTTCCTTTTTCGTATAACCTTTACGAGTAAGAAAAAGTGATAAGAGTTTACTCGGTTACATTCTCAGGTATTTACGAGCACGAGAAAGAACAAAGACTGAGCTCGAGATTGTTTTCATTTTTACGCAATCTTAAAACAAAACAAAACTATGCTTGGGATAGATTTTATTTTTACACAAGATTAAAACTAAACAAAACTATGCTTGGACATGGTTTAATTTTTACACAAGCTTGAACCAGAGGAAACTATGCTTGAGGTAGGTGGTTTCATTTTTACACAAGCTTGAACCAGAGAAAACTATGCTTGTGACTTCCCAACGCATTATCCAGGGATGGTTGGTACTCTACCCCCAGCTTAAGAAGCTAGCGACTTAACTTCAACATGAATTCCAAAGGCTATAATCATTTCCCTCCAAGCTTCATTTCTTTCGGTGACACATGCGGATGAAATGAAGCTTCAAATACTATATGTAACGAAGTACTTGACTCAATCGAAGAGGGGGGAAATCTGTTTCATTTTTTAATGAGCTTGACTCAAGAAGAGGAACTATGCTCGAGAATCTAGGTTCAATCCCTAGACCTTCGTTTCATTTTTTAACGAGCTTGACACAAGAGAAGAACTATGCTTGTAACCTCTGTTTCATTTTTAACAAGATTTAAATAAAAAAACCATGCTCAAAGTTGGTTTCATTTTTTAACGAGCTTGAAATCAGAAAACCATTTTCAAAGCTATCTTCTTGATCATGGTTTCCAAGAGGATGATACTTTGGAAGGACACCATGTCAAGGGACAAAACTCGGTCATGGCTTCCAAGAGATCTCCACTGGACGAAAGAAACACACTCTAGAAGGAAGACATGTTGAGGGCTGCGATAGGGGTAAGGAGATCAGGCTCTAAAATCCCTATTGAAGAGATCACCATGTAAACTACCAGATCTAAGTCATAAGAGATTGAGCTTACAGTGAGAGGCTCATATTCATCGGCAGTTGAAGGCATGGGAGACAACGCCACATAATTGACCTGTGGTGGGGGAGATACCGTCTGCATATATGAATCGTTCAAGGATGTCGTTGGGTTGATAATCAAATTAGGGCCAACAAAGGAGAGTTGATCAATAGTTACAAGTCTTCCTTTGTGAGGGAAATATATCACACGAAATAGAGTGGACATGATAACTTTCATGGCATAGACATAATCTCGCCCAAGGAGTAAATCAAAATCCAAGGGATAATGGACTACCATGACATCAATAAACACAGTTTTCCCTCCCAAAGTTACGAGAGACTAAGGAAGGGTCCCTAAAGGTTGATTAGTTCTTTTGTTAAAAGCTAATAGATTATGTGTAACCCACACAAGCTGAGGACAACCCAAAGCTTGCCAAGCAATATAAGACAAAATATTAACGGATGCACCTTCGTCTATCAAAGTCCGAGGAACATCCTGACCACACACCTGTACTGCAATATTGAAAGGAATGTGAGAGGGAAGACGAGGTCCAATTAGGGCACCCCGATAAAAAAGGATGGCCTCATTACTTGGAGCGGGTTCTGCGGGAGAAGGAGGAATGCTCTCCAACACTGTAGAGTTTGTATCACAAATAAAAACATGAGAAATATCAGGTTTACTCTCTAGTGGGAGAGTAGGATTGACCAATGACGAGATCAGATCGATCACCTGGGTTTCATTCTTCAAGTGGAGAATGGGGTCGACAGATGGAAATTGATCGACTGCTTGGGTTTCACTCTCTAATGAGAGAGTGGGATCGACCAAAGATGGGATCAGATCGACCACTTTATCAACTGGTCCAACTAAGGACATGACCATATTGACTACCTGATCAACCAGACTGACCGATGAAGGGACCAGATTGATCATGCCATCAACGACAGGTGGGTTGAGAGTAAGGTTGCAGTAAGTAGCCAAAAGTTGAGGCTGGGAAACATTCATGTCCTCCAGTAATTTCAAGGCTTCATCCATACGAGGGTAAAGGTGATTTTGATGACTCCCTTCGCATAACATACACGAGAAATTGACTCTACTGTTCTTCTTCCCAATGGTATCTTAACTATTTGACGAGAGATCATCAACATGTTGATCAGAGACTGATGACATGGGTTGGCGAATATGTGTAGACCATGCTTATATAACCTTGGATAGACCAGAGCAATCCTTAAAAAGATGGCTACCCTTACAAATCCTGCATGGGTACTTGGGCTTATGGGTTGTTTGGGTGATCTTGGCATGATCAACACTCCCATCATGATGATCAGTAACTGGTTTTTTTCCAACATGTCTGGCAGTGGTTGGAATTTTGTACCCTTGCTTATTTTTCTTCTTCTTAATCTTCCTTTTCTGCTTCTTCTTATCTACCGGGTTACTAGCTTCTGAGCTTTCACTCGGTGAAGAATATGAAACAGAAGAAGACCTTGCAAGTGAAGAAGGAAAATAAGATCTTACTAGTGAAGAAGGTAAAGGATCAACATGAGGTTGATGTTCTCAGGAAGAAGTGCTTACAACCAAATCACTTGCTGCATTCAGGATTACCCGAGTGGAAAACAACCATATCGGTAACCCAATTTGTGAGACCTGGAAGGCTCAAAGTAGCGATGTAAGGAGGACCAACGTTGCTTCTCCATAGCAGGGGTTTCTTCATTGGTCGTTTTGGGAACTGACACCATAAATAGAGATCCAACCTAGAGTATGCTAGGGAAGACAAACAACACACACTAAAAATCTAGGAAGCAAACAAAACCTGCTCACAATGAACGCACTAGTTGGTGATAAAATCCAACGTTGCGAGAACAATGTAAGAATGGGTTGAGATAGAGCAGGTGGAAAAGTTACTTTGACAACCTAATTAACGGACTTACACCCTGGTGCAAGCTCCCACACATAATCGTGGGTATACTCTCCAAGGAGCCTGAGTGAGTGTGGCCAACGTCGATTCCAGGTACCGTGAAGACTTGCCCCTCCATAGTCTCCTTGTGTAAAGACCATAAAAAGATAGGATAATAAGGTTACCAATTATGACAATGATGATTGGGGAAGAAGTCGACAGTCTGATATACGAGCACGGGAAAGGTATCTAAGCCTGAAATCTCCTCAAGAAGGTTCGCACGAGATTTTCTTCTCAAGTGACCCCCAATAATAGAAGCATTCAATACACTAGTACCAACAAATCAGGGTGAGTAACTCTGCTGGCCTTAATGCGACCTCGTGATTGACCCTTGTGTTAGAAGGGCTTCCCAGGACAAAACGTAATGAGTGGATTTACCACTCGTTAGCACAATATTCTATGTTTGTTTACAACTTTGGAAAGTTATCTTTCACACCTATTCCAAATCCCTACACCTTAAGCTAATGTAGGTTTGCTACCAGAAAATATAAAAATGTCTAATCAATTTTTATAAGCTCTTTGTTTTAAGGTTGTTGTTTACTCAAGAGGAAAATGGCATGGACTAAATGATTTTTTGACCGACTCTAAACAATGCAAAGAAACGAGAATGCAAATATTTCACTTCGATGAAAGCTATATTACGAGAAGGAGAAAACGTTTATCATTCTCAGATGCACAATGTCCCAAATTTTTATTAAACTCATCAATATCAATATCTTCAAGAAACGAGCCAAAGAGATTGTACACCAATACATGATTCTTGCCCCCCCCAAGAATTCAAGTCCAAAAATGCCAAAAACTATGTAATTTCGCTACTTCAAATGCAAAGATGCCCCAAATATAATGCAAAGCAAGAAATTAAAATTTTTGTTTACAAAGATACACTAAAAGCAATAAAGAGCTTCTTCAAAACAAAAGCAACCCAGACTATAATTTTTCTTTTAAAGTGAACTATTCAGAAGAAAAAAAAGTGTTCTTTCACTAAACAATTCTAAAGAAAAACATTGCTTTGTAACTGAAAGACACTCAAAGCAAGAGATCCCAAATCTTTCAAAAGAAAACAAGCTAAAACAAAGCAAAGATGGCCAAAAGACGATGCAAAGATGATTTCAAGCAAACTGTAATGAGACCCAAAAAATCACCCCGAACATTTATCACAAATCTGGGCAAGGAAAACCACAAAAAGCTAAAAAGTTTCACAATCGTCACAGGCTATAGGACTAACATAGTGCGTCGATCCTAAATTGTCGCAGGTCATAGAAGGCCATAGTGCGATGATGCCACACTGTTTCTCAAGCTAGAATGTGTCGATCCATATCGTTGCAATGTCTCTCAAAGAAGGGTGTGATGATCAAAGGAAAAATGGAAAAAAAAAAAAAAAGCATGAAGGTTTTCCAGTAAAATTAAACAGTCAGAGAGTCAATCTGGATCTCCTAGTGACTCAAAAAACAAAACCCAGGCAATTAAAGCAAAAAATCAAGACAAACTAGGAAAACAATTTCTCTTCCCCAGTATGGTCACCAATTTTGTTATCAGACAAATTGGTAAGTGCAGACACAAACAGATTTCCCTAGTTTCACCCCGAAACTAGAACAAAACAACACAATATACTAAACTTTCCTTAGATTTCAGATATCAAATAAGAAGAGGATCCAAAACATACCTTTTAAATGTTGTAGACCTGACCTTGCCAATGTGATCCCATCTCAGTCGTAAGTCTTATGGAGAAGTATTTGCAAAGAAACACAAACCAACGAAGATAAGAATAACATAGTCTATTCGATATGAAACTAGTACGTGATCAAGGAATCATACAATATGGACAAATAACGTTCATATAGGAAAGAAAAAGTATATATGTATTAAATAATGTGGAAGAAAGATACAACCAGATGCCTTGATGTTGTCAGGTTCCTTCCAATAGTTCCTTGCTTCCCACACACTTCTGCTCCACATATTCTGAGACCAACAATCTATCTTGACAAAGTTGAAAGCCAACATAGGCCCAAAAATTCCAAGCTACAAAACTCAAGGACTACCCATTCCCCCAAAACTCCAAAAGTTAGCTTTCCCCTTGAGAACTCCCCTCCTTTTATAAACTAAAAAGGATAGGGTGAGGAGGCTAGGATGATCCCAAGAGATTAGGAGAGGAAACTCAGATCCAAACCAATTGGAAGCCAACTCACCCTTAAAATTTACGTTCTAGAAGCATTGAGAAGATTCTCTTTTTCTTTCGTACGAAAAATTATTGCACCCTTAACACTGAGCAAACTGCGACGACATCGCGGGCCACTATGGTGCACCCTGCGACGATCTTAGATCATCACACCCTTAACACTAAGAAAGGTGCGACGATCCCTCTTCATAAGGTTTTTACAAGGGAAAATATAATTTCATCTCTCTGGAAAAATTCATCTTCATTATTGTTTGGGGATTAAGGCAATTGATCCTTCTAAAGACAAAGGATAGGTTTACATCATTAACGGTCATAGGGGTGACAAAAGTAATGTGTAACAAGGGATATGATAAAATGACAAGAGTTTGATCTCTATTTATACAAATCCTCTTAAAAGTGTTTGTCCAATTAATTTTAGGGTAAGCACAAAGTAAGGGGTCAACAACCTGTTGAGGGGCCCTAAATCCCTTTAACTCAACAATAGGAACCAAACCCGCCACCAAGGCCCAATTAGACTCTGCAATGTTTAATGGTGGAATGGTTATCCAGATCTTGCGATCCGGACGATTAATCGATGAGATTTACGTAGTGATTGACAGGATGTCTTCTTGTGAAAGCTCCTCCTTCAATTTGAACGTTCTCTTTTTGTATTTTCTCTTATAGGTGGGACCAATACAAGATAAATTTTGGTATAAACCAACTGGGTAACACAGGGGAAATGCTTAACTATTGAAGAAGGGTGAGCTTGGGATAACCCTTATACTCAAGCATGCAAACAATGATTCTTGAACCTATGACAAGCCTAGTACTGATACATTAACCTGTTGGTATTCCAATCATTGACTGAGATACAATTATCATAAGAAAACATACATGCAATAAACGATGGAAAGAAAAATAGTTTCCTTAGCTCTAATCATTGATCACACATTAACACAACGATTTACTTTTCATCATTAAAGACAAGAACTATGAAAATATTGAATCAGATAACTTATCAACAGATTCAGGAGCTCTTACTCGTTACAACATCCATTCATGAGATGAAAATTAGAAATAATTCTTCTTCAGATCCAATCACACACGCTTTTGATGAAAAACGAACATAAACTTGTCTCTGGTCCTAAACAAGACTTATCAATTAAGGTAGCTCCAAAATAGTTCTTTACAAATCCAAAAATGAGGGTCTTTGCAAAAACCATTGACCTCCTCTTATAGGTCGATCCCTTTATTTATAACATATTATTAACTAAAAATAATTATCAAAAGTGCAAACTAAGTAAAACAAAACATCGCCACATGGCACTTTTATCTCTTAGTCTTCTAAGAGTCATCAAATGGTCTCACTTGAGTGGATGACTCTTCTCGTACTCCGACCATTTGACGAAGAGATCCTCGCATGTGTTGGAATACGAGAATATGTGTTGGTCCATTGGGGCTGAAAGGATCTCCTTTATCTCCACTGCCCGTGCCTGATACTTGACTATTCTAGCACTTAACTACTGCAACACTGTCCGAGCCTTGATCAAGTGTTCCATGAACTGTTGCACTTGACCTGGCACATGCTCGCCACTTTTTCTATCTCCACAGACCATGATGAATTTTGTTCAGCATGTAAATTGCCTATGTCATGCAAGTCGACAAAGTCTTCAGGTGTGCCGAATTTTGGAAGGTTGATGTCTCTAATCCCCCGATTGATTTTGGTCCAACTCTTTTCGCACTCAGCCCATTTCTCTTGGATTTCTTGATGAGGTTCTTGGGCCATTTTCACCCAGTATTCAATTGACTTCTTATGCAGTCGATGTTGTTATCTCTTAGTACCTAGATGTCGCGCTCTTCGACATCTCAGCCTTTTTGAACCGCGTTGATGTAGTCGATCCTTTCCACTGCTTGATGTGATTTCTCATACCACCTTTCCATATCCTTGCACGTCACCTATGCCATGAGGGTGTCTTCTTGGAAATCGACTATCCCTGCAATGAAAAAGTGCCATTCACTCATAAATTTACTTTAGGCCTCCTGGAATTCGCTTCTCAGGAACACCACGACCTGTGTGGAGTCTTGATAATATTTCACCAAATGGCATAGATGCTCCAACTTCTTCAGTGCAGTGACCAACTCCTCTTCATCCTTCCTCACTCTATCCAGGGTGGCATCTGTGATTTCCATCCCTACGTCGATAAGCTCAGATGTCTTGGCATGCTTCGTGCTAATCAATTTCTCCTCTGTGGTGATGAGGATGGAGCAATCCAGAGTAAGCCTCCTCTTCTTGGTGGTTATTTTCGTGATGGCTTTCCTCCTTCTGTCATAAGAGATGGCTTGTATATCAACGACCTCATCCACAGGTTCGAGGATTTACTGCTCTCCCTAGGTAAGAAGGTTTCCTAGGCTCCCAACAATGTGTATATGTTCAAGACTGGGTTCTTGAACCTCTTCTGTGTGTTCTGAAAGTTCAACCTCTGGATTTTTCTCACCGAGAGGTAAAGTATCGACTGAAATCGAAGCATCATGGGAAGGCTCGGTACTTACTTGATAATCGACTATTGAGATGTCGATTTCCTACTGTGGAACTTCTTGTTCTTGTTCGCTCGACCCTAGCTCGTCCTTCGGGCTGTCCACTTGGGTCTGCGGTACATCGAATAGCTCAGTGTCTAAGACACTTTCGACCTTTTGGTCACTCTGTGGAAGGATTTGAATTTGAGCATCGAGAGCTGGGGAAGATGCCTTTTCGGGTTCCTTTTCCTCTGTGATCTGCACCTGATTCACCAGGGAAACCTCCAAAATCTCCTCATGATCATAGATTGTTATTAATTCGTGGAGAGGGTTTGGTGCACTTTCTCTCCCTGATGTCCTCTCTATCTCTGGCAGAGATGAAACGTCCCATAGTGATCCAACCTGTGGCGTTGAAACTGAAGGGTTATCCAACCCGATGATCTCTTCAACTTGTATTGGTTCTGAGTCACTTGGACTTACCTGGCTTTCGATTGGGTTTTCGATAGGGTTCCTTGTCATTTCTACGAGGTCTGGGTCATTCCGCAATAGATCAATTACTCTCTACGCCTGTTCCATTAGGAGCAATCTCCTTTCCTGTGCCTCCGGTGTCATAAACAAACCCCTATTCTGCAACTCTGTTGCCTCTGCCGCTCTGATTTCTTTCCTATCTCTGAGGGCCTCTTGATCCGACTACTCTATTATAGTCGCTTGTTCATCTATGCTTTTGGACTTGAACCTAGTCATTTTCGGGTTGACCATCCTTTGCACCACCTCGTCCCAATCCTGGGCATTTTTTGTGAAGACTTTGTCTTTGAACTTGTGAGCAAACAACCAACAGGACAACACTTGTGAAGCATGTTGCAGGACCAGGCCTTTTGGATCGTGCTTGCGGAATCGACCCGTCGGGAATTTGAATTCGAGTTGGCTCAACCCTTCTTGTTTGGATTAAGCGGTATCCTTTACCAAATAGAAACCTATATGGAAACCATAGGGTATGAAAGCGCATTTGTTGTCCTTGACCAGGGTAGCATTGTAGCCTTGCAAGATGGTCTGATAACATATTTCTCCTGCGACGAGCTGGTTTAGGACATGAGATGGTACAAGATGTGGTACTCCGGTGGCCCCGAACACCCTGATGTAGGTGGCGTGCTTGTCCAAATACTAATGGCCTACCTTGGATATCATTTTCTTGGCTACCGCCGATAGCCTTGGACATTCCTTCTTAAAAAGAATAAAATAAATTTGGGCGATGAATTCATCATAGATGAGGGAGTAAGATTTCTTATACGTGTTTTCCCACAATACATTGAAATATACATGGACCGGAAGCTTCGCAACATGTCAACTCAAATTCATGCCGACGAAGACGTTCCTAGTGCACATGACATTGAGCAGGTATGAATCCATTTAAAAAGTTGGTGCTTCCCCTTCCTTCGAGGTCTGAGCCTGCTTCACACATATGCTTAGTTGCTTGTAGATTATTTCTCCCCAGATGAAGTTGCACCCTATGATCACAACTGTGTATGCTAAAGGCATCCATGCCTTTGAAAAATTAGAGCAATCTTTCTCTCCATACAATCGACAGATGAGAGCCATCAAATAGATGTATGGCTCCCTCAAGTTAACCGTACCATACCAACTAGTGCTTCGGTTGGTGAGCTTCTTGTCCTCCCTCCATTATTATCCCATCACTCGGCTGGTGTTGTGGTGTTCGTAGAACTTCACCACAAAGTCTGTGTTTAGCCGCTCCTCTGGGTCTTTGAGTTTGTAATACTTATGAACTTGTACCGGGAGGAAAACTCCGACACACTCACCATTTTCATCATTTATTAAACACTTAAGTGTGTTTGTGTGGTCGATGAGCCATTTTAGGACCTCTATGCAGAGGAAAATGGGGGTTCTGCTTACCACCATGTGCAAATATGACCGTCGTATGTTCGGGAACACCTGGTGATTGAGTGCCCTTATGTTTGGATCACTGTGTGGGACATATTCCAAGTATTCTTCTCCTTTGATCCTGTTAAAGAGATCTCCCCACTGTGGGAGCACCATCTTGGACACGGTACTTGCCTCAGTATCACCAAAGGCCAGAGGTTGGATGAAATCCTTCTTCATTGTTGCTTTACAATCCTAGGAGAAGAGCCTTCGCCTACCTCTAGTTCTTTTGACTTTGGTGCTCTCGGCGAGCATCTAGTGGTTGGCTTTCTCGGTAGCATTGTTCCTGCAACTTAAGTAAAATTTCAAAGACTATGTAAAAAACTGGATACATACCTCTGAAGCTTGTTAAAACCTGGTTATTTGATAATCACAGAGTCAACACAACCTTTGAGTTGCTCTTCTTTCTCCCTCGGATGCTCAATAATTCTCTTACACACAGAATGATTTCGTTCACAATGACTCAAGAGATTTTAAACAGGAAAGATATTATCGTGTTGCATCAACTATTCAATCTGGGTTATGAGTGAATTTTAAATAAATCTATCGCCGAATCTCTATAACTTAAATTCATCCTGGGTTGACAGTGGAGGCAGGCGTGGTGATGTGGTCTATCAGTGATTTTAAACGACTATTTTGATTGGCGCACGAGGTAGCAACTATTGCAGGATCGAGTATTAATTAGCTCCTTAAATCCTCACAATCCGATCATATCTAATTCTAAAACGTCTCGTCGTGTCGCTCTTTCAGTGGGTGGATCAGGGATCGGGGTTGTGCTACGAACATTTTTGTTGATATCCTCCTGTAAAAAAGAAGCCCCGACGACGATCGATCCTACCGTACAATGATGACATGACAAAGCTAACTTGGAGGTGTGACTTGGACATGGGGAATCAAGAATAACTCGGGATAGAACTAGATCGTACGACCCTCTTACTTGGTAAAGACACATGATGTTGGAGACCAGTGACTTAATTCACATGTATTAATCAGAGTCAGGACCTTCCCTAATTTATTCGTCATAAAACAAACCTTAACTTGCTGATGTTGAAAAAGTGTCCAAGATTAGCGATCGACGAAAAAACCTATCAAAGCGCTTTCGGATTGGCTCCCTTGAGAAAGTCCCGATGCCGAAAACGCATCGGGGATTGGCGATCGGGGATAACTTTTATCATGGTCAGAATGTTAGTGATGATCCTTCTAGGTTTTCCCTGGTACGAATGAAGCACGTCGAGGCATTGACCATCAACGATATCTTTTCGTTCTTCGTTAACGTCTGTCCCCCTCGTTTTTTACCGATGCCGAAGGGGAATCGACTATCTACGACATCTTTATGCAAAACTTGACGCAAACCAAAACCTCCTTCTGTCGATGCTGACGTAGATCGATGCTTGGAGACCGTCGTCTTCCGAGTGGTTCCCTTTTATTCTTTGAATTCCTTCCAATGTCGAATCTGAGTGCGTCAGGTGAAGTGTTTGGCTACCGATTCTTTATTCATATGTTAACGTCTTTTTAGTCATTGGGTTTCATAAGTTCAAACAAACCTAAATAGGTGATGAGAGTCACGAGAATAAGCAAAGACAAAACATTTCTCAAAATGAATTCGAATCAGACAGTGCAAAATATCAAGTCGTAACCAAAAAGTAAAAAGTTTGATAAAGGATTTTTAAACTGTGTTGAGTGTTCAGCAAATGGTGACTTACTGGGTGAAAGAAAAAATTATTTTCCTACCTCAGGCTCGACTGATGCAAAATTTGGTTTAGAACTTAACTTGTTTTTTATCAGAGCCTCTTTTACCTTGCATTTGAAATTCCCTGGTTGGTGCATCCAGGCCTACTTGTGGGGTTTTCAACCTTTATTCCACCTTCGTTTCCTGTAACCCTGACTCACGCCCCCTTTGACAAGAGTCAAATAAAGCATTCACTGGCACCGAGCCTTTTAGTTATCATCGTTCACTTGCTACGGTGTTGCTCTGCTGCCAGCGAGCGTCCATATCCCCAGCGAAGTCACCACAACGTCAGAAACCTTTCCCCGCTGCTAACGAGCATCCATAGCCCCGATGGAGTTATCTGCATACCCTCTCCTACTGTGCACTCATTTGATATAGTTGATTTTATTTCAACATAATGCCTTGAGCGAGTGGGAGAGGAGGACATCTGTTATTTGCAAAATGAGATGGTCAAGGTGAATTTTTGCTAGCTCTGTATTGAGGCGCATGTAGTCCTTTACAACTTAACATATTTCCCTTAAGGGTTTACGAGACCACCAGGCAGACACTTCATCACTTTTCCAAGGTTGTTCATCTATGCAGGTTAGATAGAGAACTCCTTTAAAACAACCACAGGTCTCCCAATGCTTCTTGTGTTTGTATGTCAGCAATGAGTCAGGAACAAAGTTCGTCATATCGCATGAACTAAGGTCAACCAATGTCTCTCTAAACACAACCTTCAAAAGCGTCGAAGTATTATAACAAGAAACAAAAAATGAACTCCGCAATCAACCTACGTCAAAGCAAAACATCCCGAAAACATATCCACACAATTTTTTTTTAATGGAAATATTGTTTTAGGGGTTGGCCATTTACCGGTAGGGCGTCAAGTTCCCCCCTTAGATTCTGCAACTGATACGTGCCTACCCCAATTTTCTCGGCTACCTGAAAAGGTTCGAGCCATAGATTCTGAAACTTAGAATGTTTTCCCTTCGACTCATTGTCTCTATCCCATTTTAGGACTAAGTCTCCCACTTCAAAATTCTTCTCTTTAGCCATATGCTTATCAAACCACCTTTTAACTATCTGCCGATGAGCTATGAAATTCGATTTTTATTTCTCCCTTTATTCTTACAGCATGAAGAGGGTATCAATTCTTTGTTGTATAACTGATGAGGGCTACCCTCTAGAATGCTGAGCAAGTTGAAGAGATGGAATATATAGCCCGTTTGGGAGAATGGCTTCCTGTCCATATACCATAAAGTACGAGGATTTTCCTATAGCTTCCTTGGGTGTTACTCTATCATACCATAAGGCGTTATGGAGTGAACTGTGCCAATTCCTCTGGTTGTCTACTATTGTTTTATTTAATATCCTTACTAGGTTCTTATTGGTTGATTCTGCCACTCCGTTCCCTTATGGATAGTAGTTTGCAGAGTATTTGATTATGATTCCTTTGTCTATAGAAAAATCTGTTAATAGGGTGGAAGAAAAGTAAGGGACATTATCAAAAACAAGGACAAAAGGCATATTGAACCTTGTGATATGTTGTTGTTCTATGAATTGGATCACCACCTTCTCATTTACATGAGTCAGAGGGATGGCCTCTGTCCATTTTGTGAAATAGTTTGTGGCAGTCAGTATGTATCTATGTTGTTTTGAAGAACTCGGTGTAATTTCTCCTATGATATCTAACCCCCATTGCTCGAATGTTTTGGAAACGACCACAAGTTGGAGTGGGACAACTACTCTCTTTTCCCTCCCTGGACTTATTTGACAAGTTTTACAGTTTCTAGCATATGTGTGAGCATCCCAGAACAAAGTAGGCCAATAATAGCCAAATCTCAGTATTTTGTGAGCAGTGGTGTTTCCTGCGAAATTTCCACCTGCAGGACCATCATGGAGCTCCTTCAGAACCTTGTCTGCATCTTCGCGTTCGAGACACCTTAAAAGTACCCCATCATAATTAACACATAAGAGTACCGAATTTATGAGGCAATATTGTGTTGATTTTAACTTGAGGGATTTCCTTTCCCTAGGATTTAGGTTTTATGGGGAAGTCCCATTATGCAGGAGATAAGTCAGTTTCTCATACCAAGACTTTTGCCCTGGGGAGACGTATGAAGCTTCACCACACCATAACGCCAATTCATTCTCCCATCCGAGGTCTTCATTTACTTGGTCCTGGGCTTCAGCTTCCATTTTGCATAATCCTTGTCCCTTAACCAGTTTAGCAAGCTTTATATCTAGATCAAATTCTTGGACTATTGCCATCAATTTTCCTCTTCTTTCCCCCATCTCCTATTGAGTTAATAGGGATCAGACTGCAGGGTTAGGCACGATGACTTTGGTATGGTTCTTTAGGATGTAAGATCTGAAGTGTTTCACTGCCTTGTATACTGCATAAGCCTACTTGACTATAGCAGAGTAATTTAGTTCAGCCCCTTGGAGATCAGTGCTCATAAATGATATCGAGGCCTCATTGTTGTCATCATCCTTCTGATTCAATACTGCAGCTAACGATTGGTCGGAGGCAAAAGTGTAGAGGAAAAAATATTTGCTAAAGTCGGGACTTCATAGCATTGAGGCTTGAGATATTGCAGCCTTAATCTTACTGAAAGCACTGTTTCGTTCATCATCCCACTTAAATTCAACATCTTTGCAGATCATTTTTTGTAAGTGTTTGATAGTTTCAGTGAAATCGGGGGTGAATTTCCTCACAAAATTGATTTTCCCAAAGAAGGATTGCATAGCCTTTTTGTTGTGGGGAAATGGAAACTGAGCTATAGCCCTAATTCGTTCTGGGTCTATGTAAATTCCTGCTTGAGATATGATATGACCTAGTAGTTTACCTTCCTCAACACCAAAGATAGTTTTCTTAGGGTTTAAGGATATACTGTATTTCCTACACCTTTCGAAAATATGGGTTAAGTGTTGGATGTGGTCTTCTCTGTTCTTCGAATACACAGTCACGTCATCCAGATAAACTACTACACATTTGTTGATTAGTCCTTGAAATGCTATGTCCATGGTCCTTTGGGTTGCCCCTGCATTGATTAACCCAAAGGGCATGCACTTATAAGCGAAGGTTCTGCACTTGGTTCAAAAGGTATTCTTCAAACGGTCTTCCTCTGAAACTAGAACTTGGTTGTAACCTGAAATACCGTCCAGCAGGGAGAAAATATCAGAGCCAGACATGGTCTGCAAGAGTTGCTCCATTGGTGGGATTGGGTAGTTGTCCTTTTCTAAAGCTCTGTTGAGGTTTCTGAAATATACACATAGGCGGATATCCCTAGAAGTTTTCCTCACAGGAACCAAATTTTCTACCCATGCAGAGTGTCTAGAAGATAATCTTGGCATCTAGTAGTTTTTTTAGCTCCTGACACATGACAAGCTCCAGGGATGGGTGGTACTTCCAGAGATTTTTTTGGAAGGGTTTCACTCCAGGCTTCAACAAGATTCTGTGTTGAATGATACGAGTATCATAATTTTTCAGATCTCGGTAGGACCATGCAAAAACATCTTGATATTGTTTGGAAAGTTTGAGATAGGCTTTCCTTTCTTCTTTAGACATTGTCTTGCCAAGATTTATATTCTTGGGGTTTTCCAGGGTTCCTAGATTTATAGTCTCGTGCATGGGGCAAGAACTCCTCGTTTTTGTGTTCGTTGACCCTTTGAATCTTTCCCTTAAGTCAAAAAGGTTTTCTAAATTGGTGACTCCCTTCGGTATCGTGTGAGACCTTGGTTTGTTAGTTGATCATTCTGCTTCAGGTTTCTGTACATGAGGGTTGGGGTCTGCTAATTTCTCCTGAAATACTTCATCGTCAATAGCCAGATCTTTAAAATTATCCTGATTGGTTAAAAAGTTTATGATCTGTTCATATCCTTCAAAGAACTTCCAATTTGAAATATTGTTGGGCACCGACAATTTGTAGAGTAAATCCACAGTTAATTGGGAGGCTTTGTAGTCTTCCAGAGGTTATAGCCTTGAGGCAGCGATGGCCAGAGACTCAACAAGAGTGTTCTTTGTTCTGGGGATCGATGTGATGCTGAAGGCTTCAAAATGTTCTATTAGTTTGTACACCTCCTATTGATAATTTCTCAGGTGGGGAGAGTTGCAATGTATAGTGTTCCTTACTTGTCTAACAATGATTTCAGAATCTCCGAAAACCTTCAATTCTTTAATGTTTAAGTCTATGGATTTTTTTATCCCTTGTACTAGAGCTTCATAGTCGGTGGTGTTGTTTGTGCATTCAAATTCTAGTCTACAGGACAAGAAATTCTGTTTAGCTTTTGGATCAATGAGTATGCACCTTGCCCCTGACCCTTCTTGCAATTTAGATCCATCAAAGTATAAGGTCCAAATTTGTGAGCAAAAACCATCGGTTTCCTTTTTTATACCACTTTCCTCCTTTCCTCCTATCTATTCTATGATTTCTAACACATGTTCCTGACAGAAGAGAGATTTCAGAGTTTTGAGTAAGGGGAACATCAGATGAGAGGGGGGAGAAATTCCCGAAATCCTAGTCACAAGAATAATTGCCTAGCATGGGAAAATCTGTCGATGAGGGTTCGTTAAGGGTTTCTAGGTCGGTGACAGTGTGTTTCAGATATTTTTCACTATCGATCATGATCATATTCGTACATCCTTTCAATGATAGCCAGAGGTGAGCCTAGTCTATACTAAAGTATCCGTTTAGCTTCTCGGACCAATCTTGACCAAGTAGCAATCCGTAAGCTTCTGAGATATCTACTACAATGATGTCAATTACTTAATTTCAGGTGTGTCACCATTCTGATCATTACATCTTTGAGTTCTCCCATAACCTTCACCTGGGTTCTGTCTAGTTGTATCACATGTTTATCACTTTTGAGAGGGATTGCGTTCAATTTTTTGCAAACAGACAATGGCATAACATTGGAGGATGATCCCGAGTCAACCAAACAGTTATGGAGGTTTATGTTGAAGACTTCAAATGTCAAAAGGAACGGTCAGACAAAAGTCTTGCCCTTCTTATCTTTAGAGTAGGCATTCACAGTTGGTTTATTTATTAGATCTGCGGGAATTAGATTTTCTCCTTGGTCAGTGCTTGTTGTAGGATTTTCTATTGATTTCAATGCTTGTAACAGAAATTCCTTTTGCTGAGGGATTCTACACATGTCCATGACCAACATATTTGCCTTTAACTTTTTCAAATCTTCTACTACGTTGTAGTCTAGCTTGGGTGATTCTTGTGTATGGATGTTTATAAGATTTATTCAGGGGACAAAAGGTGCTTTCGGGTGATCGGGAGCTGGTTTTCCTCCCAAATCTTGGGTCGTAGTAAGGTCATTTGAGACAGGTTGAACCCTACTTCATGTTTGCACAACCAAGACCTCTGCGGGTGGTTCTTGAACCTCAAATAGGTCATCAGAAGGCATTGGTAGGTCAAGGTCCCATATCAACATGGTCATTTCTTCTGGTGGATCAACTTCTTCCTGATCGACAATATTCATAATTGAGCCGCTTGATTGTTCGGTTAGGAAAACCTCATCTAGAAATTGGTTGGCCATCAAATTCATTGCATGCACCCATTGTGGACAGTCTCTTTCATAATGTTTCTCTTGGTGATAGGTACAAAATGAGTCAGATGCTACATTTCCCAGGTGGATGTTTAAGTTGGTTGGGGGAGGTTCAATTGCTTTGAAAGGTGGATTTCTTTTAAAGAAGGGTTTATAGGGCCTCTAGCCTTGGTTTTCTTCCCCTACACTTCTTTTCATGTATATGATTTTGTTTGACAACTTCTTAACCATGCGTTATAGGTCTTCTATGTCTCTACTTCCCTTTTCAGGACCTTGTTCTGTTTGTTTCCCTGGGGGTCTAGTCAACATGAGTCCTCTCCTGGAAGGAGGTTGAACTTCCTTCTTAACTAATGAGACCTGACCTTCTTTACATCCCTTCATTTGGAATTCTATTGTTTTGGCTTCTTCAAAATTCTCAGCTAAGGTTGTTTTGGCAACCTGCTTCACAAACATGGAAATGGAAGCTGGGAGAGCATTGGCATATACTTCGATTTGCAGCTTCGGAGTGGATTTAGCTTCGGGTTGAAATTTGTTTAGGATAGTGGTGAACTGTTGATTAAAATCTTTAACCTTATCCTTTGAACTCATGGTGGCAACGAACAATTCGACCATCAAGGCTCATGTAGTGGTTTCTTCTACAAATTTATCTAGAAAATCCTTTTGAAATTTGGTCCAATTAGTTATGGACCCTACAGGTAAGTTAAAATACCACGTGGAGGTCAAATTCTCAAACATATAGGGGAAAACCCTGCACACTACATCTTCATTTTGGACATTCATCAGTTTGATAGCTAGTATGAATTTCTTGATATGGTCTTCAGGCAATCCTGAAGTTTCGGGGTCAAATTTAGGGAGTAACTTTTATGGATGTCGGGGAAGGTTATGTACTCGTCCGAGGATGGCCAAAGCATCTCTAAACAAACACAGTTGATTATTCTAAGGGGCTTTGTTATGGTCATTGTTATCTTCCACGTCGTCTGATCCCGACACTAAGCGTTATGAGTTAAACCCTTTCTCGTCGGAAAAATCATCAGGCTCGGAGCAGTTACCGGCTAGTGTTTCGGGGATTAGATTAAGAGGATGTTCGATTTTGGTGAGGGCGAAATATATTAGGTATTCTACTGTGTGAATGAAAACCTGGTCGGGGGTGTCAACCACTGGTCTGCTTACTTGTTTTATAAGAGGAAGTAACAGAGCTAAGGTCAGTGCTTCAATTTGTTGGGGGTAAGCTCTTGTGATTCTTCTGAACTGGTTCATTTCCTCGTGAGGAAGAGCATAAGGTATTTCAAGGAATGTATGTTCTTCCTCTTGCTGGCGTGAGTTACTTGTTCCAGGAGTACTCAATGTGTGTGTGTTGCCTTGAGAATGACTAGCCATGCATGTGGGTTGTTTTGAATCTACAGGTTATGTGAAATATTATGTCAAAAATGTTGTCAGCCATTCATTCTTCATGCCCTCCTTCTAGCACCAATTCTTGAGATAGGTCCCTAAATCCCTTTAACTCAACAGTAGGAACCAAACCCTCCACCGAGGCCCAATTAGACTCTGCAGCGTTTAATGGTGGAATGGTTTTCCATATCTTAGGATCCGACTAATTAATCGATGGGCTTTACGTAGTGATTGATAGGATGTCTTCTTGCGAAAGATCCTCCTTCAGTTTGAACGTTCTCTTTTTGTATTTTCTCTTATAGGTGGGACCGATACAAGATAAATGCTGGTATAAACCAACTGGGTAACAAAGGGGAAATGTTTAACTACTGAAGAAGGCTGATCTCGAAATAACCCTTATAATCAAGCATGCAAACAATGATTCTTGAACCTATGACAAGCCTAGTACTAATACATTAACCTCTTAGTGTTCCAATCATTGACTGAGATACAATTATCAGAAGAAAACATACATGTAATAAATGATGGCAAGAAAAATAGTTTCCTTAGCTCTAATCATTGATCACACATTAACACAACGATTTACTTTTCATCATTAAAGACAAGAACTACGAAATTATTGAATCATATAACTTATCAACAAATTCATAAGCTCTTACTCATTACAACATCCATTCATGAGATGAAAATTAGAAATAATTCTTCTTTAGATCCAATCACACACGCTTTTGATGAAAAATGAACATAAACTTGTCTCTGGTCCTAAACATGACTTCTTAATTAAGGTAGCTCTGAAATAGTTCTTTACAAATCCAAAAATGAGAGTCTTTGCAAAAACCATCGACCTCCTCTTACAGGTTGATCCCTTTATTTATAACACATTATTAACTAAAAATAACTATCAAAAGTGAAAGCTAAGTAAAACAAAACATCACCACATGGCGCTTTCATCGCTCAATCTTCTAAGAGTCATCAAATGGTCTCAATTGAGTGGATGAATCTTCTCGTACTTTGACCATTTGACGAAGATATCCTCGCATGTGTTGCCACGGGAATTTGTGTTGGTCCATTGGGGCCGAAAGGATCTCCTTTATCTCCACTTCCCATGCCTGATACTTGACTATTATAGTAGTTAACTACTACAACACTGTTCGAGCATTGATCGGGTGTTCCATGAATTGATGCACTTGACCCAGCGCCATGTTCGCCACTTTTTCTATCTCCGCAACCCACGATGAATCTTCTTCGACATGAAATTTGACTATGTCATGCAAGTCGACAAATTCATCGAGTGTGACAAATTATGGAAGGTCGATGTCTCTCATCGCTTGGTTGATCTTGATCCAGCTCTTTTCACACTTGACCCATTTCTCTTGGATTTCCTAATGAGGTTCTTGGGCCATTTTCACCCAGTATTCGACTGACTTCTTTATGTGGTCGATGATGTTATCTCTTAATACCCGGATGCCGTGCTCTTCGACATATCGACCCTGATGAACCATGTTGATGTAGTCCATCCTTTCCATTGCTTGGTGTGATTTCTCATACCACCTTTCCATATCCTTGCACGTTTTCAGCACCATTAGGGTGTTTTCTTGGAAATCAGCTATCCCTGCAGTGAAAATGTGGCGCTCATTCATAAATTTACTGTAGGCCTTCTGAAATTCACTTCTCAGGAACACCATGACCTGTGTGGAGTCTTGGTAATATTTTTCCAAATGGCGTAGATGCTCCAACTCCTTTAGCATAACGACCAACTCCTCTTCATCCTTCCTCGCTCTATCTGGGGTGGCATCTGTGATTTACATCCCTGCGCCGATAATCTCGGACATCTTGGCATGCTCCGTGATAATCAATTTCTCCTATGTGGTGACGAGGATGGAGCGATCCAGAGTAAGTCTCCTCTTCTTGGTGGTTCTTTTTATGATGTTTGTTATCTCCCAAAATAGCACCATCATTTTGAGTGATAGAATGAGTTAAAAAATTCATTTTTGTGAGTCTTGGTTTTCAAAAATTACTTTTCCAGCTTTCAACAGGGCACTCGTTTAATTTTTCGCGGGTTAGCTGTTGAAAGTTGTCACTTTCCAAAGCTAACGGGTCATAAAATATAGCTTTGTGCTAGTGAAAATCCTGATTGAGCTCAAAACGATGTTCTTGCACACGCCAAATGTCAAGTCCACAATACACCAAATCAATTCCCAGATGCCAGTGCCCTGCAAGGATTGCGTTTACCAGGTGTTGTTAGGGTTTCTTCTGATAAATCAGGGAAGAAATTTTAGCTACAGTTTCTACAACAAAGGACACAGAAGATACTCTATTCCATATATGCTTGATTGGGCATTCCTTTGGATTTTAATAAAGAGAGATAAGATCTGTGCATTCAAAATGCTTGCATGATTGCCTGTGCGTTCCACTTGTTTCTGGTCTCATGAAGACGGGATTCTGAGAAGCAGAGATCACTATGACCTGATAGAGATCTTTTCGCATCGGTGGCAAGGCTCTCGATACCAACGATCTCTTCATGGGCGACTATGTTGATCGTGGATACTACTCTGTTGAGACTGTATCATTGCTGGTTGCTTTCAAAGTGCACTACAGGGATATAATTACCATGCTACGAGGAAACCATAAAAGAAGGCAATTTACTCAAGTGTATGAATTTTATGACGAGTACAGGGTTTTCATAAAATAGTTGAGGGCGACGATGATAAGAAAATGTTGAGTCAAAGCAATGGTACAGTGATGAGAGTTGTCTTTTGCAGAAGTCATAGAAGGAAAGATTTTCAGAGCAGAGACAGTAGATTGGACTGCAGGAGCAATTGGAGATAATAGTTCTGCGGAAGATGTCAAGTGTCTTGATCTTTTCACGGTACATAATCTTAGTGGTCCTATCAAGATTGTAGATGCAGAGGGAATGTATGCAAATCTTGGTGATATTCTTGTGGTTGAAATATGCAATTCGGGTCCTCTTCCTGGAGATGAATGGGGGTATACTGGGACATTTTGACAGAGAAAATCGTGGTAGTTTTTTGACTGATCACTTTCCTTGTGCAACGAAAGCTATTTGGTACTTTGATGGAATATATATACCTACTCTCCTCATATTCAAGGTGTTCGGTTCCCTGGTTTAATTCACCCTGGTCTAATTGGAACAACTCCATCGAAGGAACTCCTTGACATATGGAATACAAGGGAGGCAACCCTAAAAAAGAAATGGTTCATAATCTATCAAATTGTGTGATGTTCTGCGTACACGACCCCTTGCAAAATTACCAATGGCAAAAGGCACTGTCCTTGGAATGGTAGAAAAAAAGGACACATCAGAATGGGAAAGGATTGCTGATGAGGCCGCGAGAGCTATTCCAGGGAGAGAGAATGGTAGAAATTGCGACATTAAAAATCTTAGCCAGGGTTCGAAAGTATATTTTCCTGTCTTTGTTGATGGTACTAATCTCAGTATGGGCAACATGCACTTCTCACAGGGTGATGGCGAGTCTCATGTTGTGGAGCTCTGTGAGGATGATGAATTTATTATCTTAGCATGTGATGGAGTCTGGGATGTTATGTCTAGCCAACAGGTTGTGGACTTTATCCATGAGGACAATAAGGTTGATAAGAACCTTTTAACAGTCCGTGAGAAGGCGCTTTCCAAATTTCTTCAACCGTCAACAACTTTTGGTGAGGGTTGTGATAACATGACAATTATCATAGTGCAGTTCAAGAAGAGATCTGAAAATAAGGATTTATCTGGTATACGATCCGTAGATTGCAAATTGTTGGGTTTTCACTTGATCGAAAATTCAACTGCGCTGAACTAATCCCATTAACAATCAGAAGCTTAGCAGCTGGAGATGATATACATGTTTCGGTTCATAATATATCAGTACATGAGTTCGATCTCTCAGAATCAGATCAACATCCAGAACCGTCAAAGACAACTTAAATGGGTCACCTTAAAGAGCATGGAGGCATTGTGAGGTTTATACAATTATCTTGTCTTGGAGCATCTTCATCGTCATCATCTAAATTGCAGAGAACTTCCAGAGGAAATCATTCTAAGGCCAGCTGATATGGTTAGTACAGAAGACCGTATTTTAAATAAGTGAGCCCAGATAGCAAAGAAGTGGAGTGTTATTCCATTATTGGAGATGGTTCCACAAGGTTTCAACCAGTTTATGTAATTGATGTTGCTGTTGCAATTATTGTGGCTTTGAAAAATGATGGGCTGGGAGAACTTCATATACAAGAGGACCATAATGCAGGAACTTTATTTCCCTCTCTCACAAATGATATGTAAGGCAAAACTTTTCACACATCTTCCCTAGAAGCACTTGCCTCTGATTCTTTTGCATTTCCTGTGTTAGATCACGAGACTGTAAAATGCAAATTGTGAGCTGAAGATGACATGGTAACAATAGAGCTTCTTGCAATGAAGTTATCTTCATTTGATACTCCAAATAGAGTGTTCACATGCGAGTAGAAAACATCAGTATACTATGATTTTTCTCGGCCATCTGGGCCATTTGCTCCTCAACTAGATATGGTTCACAATCCTACAGTAGGTTTACAAGGTCCACATTACCTGAGATCATCATTGATGGAACATAGAGATCAGAATGCTAGACCTCTTATTAGAAGCATTTTAGATGTCTCATTTGAAAGACTACAAACTCTACAGAACAAGGATGACAGAAGGCAGGAAATACTCCAGATTTTGTGCAGCTGGTTAAGGATTCGATCCACCTTTCCAGTCAAGTTTTCCAGCAAGAAGATCAAATGTACAGGTGGCATTTCTGGCTTTATCTTTCAGCCTTCGAAGATTTCTTGCCTTGTCATCACATTGAAGAATGTCAAATACTCTTGCAACTGTCGAAGACTCCAATTAGATATAGTTGGATTTCCTTTAATAAAGGATTTGTTTTGTCAGAGTTTACAATTAGTTTTAGACTATACTATGTTTAGTATAGCAGATCCAGTTTTCTAGGATCTGAAAACTGTTTGTAAAGGCTATAAATCCTGGGAACTCAGTCGGAGGAAGGGTTCGATTCTGGATACTGTAATACACTTTTGTACTAAGATTTTCATCGCTAATACAGATCACAGGTTCCTTTCCATTTTGGTATCATTTTTTCATATTTCTTCTTCACTGTTATCTTGTTGTCAAACCTTGAATAGATGTTATCCTATTGTTTGGTTCATGACATTATAATCAGTTTCTTTAGTTGTTTATTAGACCCTGCTTTGCACTGGTTTATGAACAATCTTTTCTTCATCCACTGAAAGCTATTTTGTTGTTTAACCAATCTTGGAGAGCACTGTCTATTTGTTTACCATTTGATGTCTGAATTCTATTAGATGAATTAAGTTATCCCATTGATCCACCTTTACAAAATACAAAAACATTCATTTCTTAAGTTACCAAGCACCTTTGGTCTGCAACCACAAAGGGTTTCTTGGAGTGATAACATATTGGCGCCGTTGCCGGGGAGAGGAGATTGAAGCTCAGCTTCCTTGGGAGATGACATAGATCCAATCTTTGATGATAGACAAAGGTTGGACACTACATCGGTTGTAATCACCTATCTGGCGACTCCATGAAGGACGAATTCGGTGGCAACTCCACAATATTCAGATGTCAAAAGAATTTGCTTCTCTTTTGGCTTGGAGGTTTGCACCTCTCGACTTCTCTTCAGTTCCTGGTTTCCCATATCCAGTATTTGATATGTCAGAATGGGGAGATTTTCTACCTGTCTTCCGAGAGGAGAAAGATGATAATCTCGCAGAACACCTCCTCAAGTTTCATGAATGCATGGAGCTATTAAATCTGCAGCATGAAGATGTTCGTATGAAGATGTTTATGTACTCATTGTATGGTGATGCACGTAAGTGGTATTTCTCTTTACCCTCTTCAAGTATTTTGTCTTTGAAAGACTTTCACAAAGCATTCAATCAACGCTGCAAAAAATTCTTTCCAGACGAGTTTTTATTTGATAATTGTTGTAACAAGGCTGAAGATGTAAAGAGGAAAGGATCTCTCCATCACCTTTCTAATGATCTTCATGATACTATGCCTTCTCATCAAGATGAACCACAAATGGATGATAAAGGAGCTGAAGATTCTCCTATTAATAGTATTTTTGATTTTCATCAATCTGAAGAATTAGTTTCTTTAGTTATCCATCATAAGGATCATTTTTCCTTTGAGGTTGATGAAGGTTTGGTTACTTCTGAAATTTCAACTATCCACCAAAGAGATGATCAGAAATGTATGCCTGTTGTTGTTAGCGATATTTCTTGTAAGGGGATTATAATGTAAAAGAATGGGTTAAAACCCACTTGTCCTAAGTTTTGGGTGTGAATGCGTCTGTGTTAAACGAAAATCAATTCTGGACGGCTGCGATTTGTGCGCCTAGATCAACGACGCACAGCCAATGCCGGACCCCCCCTCCTTTTTACCTTTAAGCGGGGGGGGGGAGGGGGGTCCAGAATCTGTGATAAACAATAGGCAGATATGGACGACATGCATCTGCGCAATCAGAT